>OX578277.1:24417153-25017153 GCA_951217055.1 Gerris lacustris | reverse complement strand
ATGGATACGAGAGAAGTATGTAAAAAATATAAAATGAGATGAAAGGAAACAATTAAAAATAAAGAAAATATATTTACCTTTACTCTTTTGTAAAAAATCAAAATATGCTGAAAAGAGAGAAACAAATAATAAAATTTGTAATATAAAGAAATGTTTTTCTTTATTCGGTTCCTATAAAGGTACTGCACCACTTGTGATATATATATATATATATATATATATATATATATATATACACAATTTGTGAGAGACACCAAGGGATGTGCCACGCAAGCGTGACACATAGGAACTGTTCCAACGTCAGACATAACGTCATTAAGGTGTTGGCTCGGCATTACGCCATGTCCTGCATCGTTTCGTCGCGTCCTACTCATCAGGGGCCCGACGATGCCCACCCAACTCTGGACCTATACCAGATCAAGAAGATCAGATATAGGACTTATCAGAGACGAGCGTGCTCTCATACCGCCATTTTTGCTTGGCTGGCAAAACACAACAGCAATTTAATGCCGAGCCAACACCTTAATGACGTTATGTCTGATGTTGGAGCAGTTCCTCTGTGTCACGCTTGCGTGGCACATCCCTTGGTGTCTCTCACAAATTGTGTAGCCTTTTGCAGTGTGCAAACACGGTATTAAATTGCTGTTATATATATATATATATATATATATATATATATATATATATATATATATATATATATATGTATACTAGTAGTTCTGTGAACAGTAGACCTCGCTCGTTAAAATAACAAATCGAGTTTTGAGCTTAGGTTAAAAAGAAATTACAAAAATTTATCCGCAAAAAATGTTATTTCAACAAAAAAGACCTGAAACGTGAAAAAGTACAAAATGTTTTTATACAACTTTAGAGTACTCTTAAAGTGCTTTTCAACGATACCAAAAACGACCGGTCAGCTACTATTTTTACCATTTCTAAAACAGAGGTACAACACTATGTACCCCTAATGGACAGGGTACAGTAATAAATTTAAGGTTCTTCTTTAGCGCAAACTTAACTTCTATAAAGTTGTAAGTACCATATATGAGTTTCAGCCCGATCCTATGAAAAGCAAAAACGGTACAGTAAAACAAATAAGAAGTAAAGTTTTTTTGCGTATTTCGACAAACCGGTAACAAAAGTACCCTTTTAAGTACATAAATAATTTTTTTTAGTACAACCGCATTATAAGGCCTTAATACGCCTACTAAATGCCTACATAAAGATACCTTTACAAAACACATTTAATTTAAAAATGTAATCTTCACAGTACGTTTTGTACCAAAAGTACTAAAGGTACTTAAATTAAATGTACATCTTGGGTTGTACAATATTATACTGTATTAGGTTCTAAAAGGACAATCTTGTCACAGAATAATCTTAAGAGCAAAGTGGTCAACAGTGGACTCACCTCGCACTTTTTGAGAGCCCGAAAAACTATTTATCGTTCAAAAGGGTCTGAAACGTGACTTTTTTCGATAAACATTTGTATTTTTTTTAAGTAAGTTTTAAGGGCTTTCCAACGATATCAAACACGGCCGGCCAGCTACTATTTTTACCTTTTCTTAAACAGAGGTACACAACTTTGTACCCCTCATGTACCTGGCATGTTAATAAATTTAATGTTTTCCTTTCATGTAAACTTTACTACTATAAAGTACTAAATACCATTTGAGTTTCAGCCCGATCCTATGAAATTCAAAAACGGTACAGTACAAAGACTAAAAAGTAGCGTTTTTCAACCGATTTTTCCAAACCAGTACAATTAGTACAAAAATAAGTAGAAATAAAAAATAAATTTCAATAAAATGGGTACAAAGGCAATAAAACCCACACACTTTTGAGTAAAAAGCAGCTGTTTTTTATTTTTACAGTGCACCCTACAACTACCGTGGTATTAAAAGCACCTCTGTACCCAAACCCGCAAAGGTACAGGTACGAAAAGGGTACAGTGCGTTTAAGTGTTATTTGGCGCAACTTTTGACCGAAGGGAATTTTCGAGCTGATAAATCCCTCGACGCTATTAGCCCCAGAGTGGGGTAACCTACTCCCTACACGACACTCTAAAAGTACAAAAGGGTACTAAAGTACCAACCTAGTACATTTTTTCAAAAATATTTTTGCACACATTTGGTACATTTTAAATGGTCTATCCAACAATACCTCTTTCAAATCGGTACAACGTCCCCTTCTGGTTGCGGCTACCCAAGGAGGACGTCCTTCACATAGACGTAGCTCCCGAAGTTAGAATCAGAAATATAATAACAACCCGGATTCTAAAAGAGGACAATATTACCTAAAGTCCCGTACCCTTTTGAACCCTGTCCGATTAAAATTGCGAAGGTTATAGATGGTCAAATTCGAAATTTCGGAAAAACACGATTTTTGTGTGTATTTCGTCGAGGTACTTGACTCCCCCCCCCCCTCGAAGATACTAAAAAAAGGGGATTTCACTTACCCCTTGAAAAACACATTTTTTGAGCATACGAAGCAGAGTAGAAGAGTACTTTTGTTTTCTCTGTACGTACCTCCAAAGTACCATCTTATACCTCTGAATTTAAGATACCATATCTCAAAAAGTAAAAGTACCATCGAGTTTAAAAGCAAAACGCCAGGAGCAGCATTTCATAGGCTTTTAATTTAAATGCCCAATAGTGTCGTATAAATGCCCTAGGAGGAGATACGTGAACCATGTAGAAAAACGTTTAAAGAAAAGTGGTAAAAAGTGTTTTTTCGCTTTAAAGGGCCTGAAACGTGAAAATTTTTATAATGTTTTTGCATCACTTTTGTACTCTTTCCAAGGGCTTTCCAACGATATACGACACCCCGTACCAAATATCTCTGGTTTTCTGATCGGCGAAAAACAAATTTCCCGATGTCGCCCCTAAGCGGGGGTGCACGTAAAAAAAAGGTTCTCGTTACCGGCTATGGACCTCTGCGGGATCTACAAAAGCCTTGAAAAAAAATTAAAATTTTCAATTATTTCAAATGTTATACGTAAAAATGTGTTTAAAAAATGCCCTTTTTGACCGTAGACGATATCCCATTGAAAATAAACCCATTTCCCAGAAAATTCCCCGACAGAAAGATTTTTTTCTTAAAAATACACTATAACCTTAACAATTTTCAGAAAACGTCATGTCTCTACGACAAACACACCCATCAGTACAAAAATCCAAAAAAACACCCTATTTCGCCCTTTAAGGCCGATTTTCACCCTTAAGGAGTGGTTTAAAACTGCCCATACCCAATGTTTGGTCAAGCGATCTTTAAGGTTTCTAACCGATTTTGACAATACCAACTCGAAATTTTTCCAAAAATCAAGAGTCAGGGTATAATTATTTTTTTGTTTTTTGCCGTGGCGCCTTAAAATAAAGAACAATTTTACCCCCCTCCCCCATTTGATAGACAATAAAGGTGCGTCCCCCCGCCCCACATCACAGCTCGGTCGGCCTGCGGCCTCCCTCGCAAAGACAGTCGATTTACAAAAATTAAGAGAGAGACAGACACACAGACGAAATGCCAAACGGTCGAGTTAAAACGGAGACCTCGCTTCGCTCGGTCAATAAAGAAAGAGGGAGAGAGAGTCTTTGATGTCTTTAACCATTATTTCCTAATAACTTTTTTCAAATGTACATGTGCACATTTGTATGTACTATATTTTTTACACAATTTGTGTGAGTGAGAGACACCAAGGGATGTGCCACGGAATAATGGCACATAGGAACTGTTCCACCATCGGACTTACGTCATCAAAATGTTGGCTCGGCATTACGCCATGTCTGCATCGTTTCGTCGCGTCCGACACATTAGGGGCTTGACGATGCCCACGCCCACCCAACTCTGGACTTATACCAGACCAAGAAGATCAGATGTAATGCCAACATCTTATTGACGTAAGTCTGATGTCGGTTTTTCTGTCAATCTTTCGCTCAATTTTTTCCAACATATCTTAAGCCGCGTTTACACCAGAGTTAGAAACACGTGTTGCTAACATTTGTTGGTAACATTTTGGAAAACGCTTCTGAATTTGTTACCAACATTGTGTTAGCAACAAAAATAAAAGTGTTAGTAACAAGAATTTTGTTATCAACAATAAGTCAAAAGAGGAAAAAATGTTGGTAACAAAATACTAGTTTGACATTTTATTTGTTATTAATATTTTGCCACATCCCCGCGCTCACTTAGTAAATTAGCTGAGAAATGTCGAGAATTGAGGATGTTGTTGTTGCTGCAGCTGCATGTGTAATTTTAGGGAAGCCGAGAAGACCTAGAAGATGGTGGGTGAGACCTTCACTGCAGGCAAGAACTAAATATAGTGGAAGTGACTTGTTAAATGACCTGAATGAGGATGATATTGATCTATCTGGTGAACTAAGGTGTGATGGAAGCTTCAAAAACTTTTTACGGATGTCAAGTTGTGATTTCGAGTTTTTAATGTCAGGGAGCAATGAACGTATCTATAATTATCGTCAGTGCAGAGCACGCAGGGTTGTAGAAAATGTGTTCGGAATAGTGTCAGTAGTTTTCAGAGTCCTTCGAAAACCACTTCTACTCTAGCCAAAAACCGCTGAAAGAGTAGTGTTGGCCTGTACGCATCTACATAATTATTAAGTCTTCAAGTGCATCATACACTCCTTCAGGGACATTTGACTATGAAGAAACTACGTCGGCAACATTAGTCCCTAGTCAGTGATACGAGTAGATGGTATGCCGACAGGAACACTTCTTTGTTTAAAACGGATGCCAAAAGTAGTATGTTTTTGGTGATACTGGCCAGTCCAGTACTGGCCCATTTTTATATACGGGAAAATACTGGCCCAGCCTTAGCGTGGTGCGCATGCGCAGAACGACGGCGCCACTCGAGGGCAAGCTCGGGCCCGCCCGCGATGTGCGTATCGCCCCCCGCCCGCGCCCCGCGATGTCGATATCGCCCCCGCCCTCGTCCCGCGATGTAGGTATCGCCCCCCGCCCCCAGTTATATTTTTGAGCCTCTATACGAGGATTCTGGCCCAGATATGTCAGGGGATTCTAGCCCAGATCAGCACTAGCCCAATTTTATACACGGGAATTCTAGCCCAGATATGTCCGGGGTTTCTAGCCCAGATCAGTACTGGCCCAATTTTATATACGGGAGGTTGTAATTTCATATCGGAAGTCCGTTAATGATTTCAAACCTGTTTGCTATCCCTCTTATAAAAAATGGACTCCTATAATTAAGTCAACCTTGATCCTAACCTGTTTTATTTTGCACCTGTTCCAAGTTAAAAACGGACGGGAGAATTAACTGATATTCCAATGACCCTCTCTAATTAGCTCTGAATACATTTTTTATCCACCTGATCCCTTATTTTATAGTAAAGGAAATAGACACAAAAGAATAAATTAATATAATAGAATGTGTTTATTTATACCTATAATTACATTCATAAATAATAAATTAATTACATTCTACATTTTAAATAAAATAAAATTTACTATAAAATATAATGCATATGTTAAAAAAAAAAAAAAAAAAAAAATTATTTAAAAAAAATTAATAATCATTCTTTCGTTACTTTTTTTTTAAAGCATTATACAAAGTTCAATCACTTATACACTAATTTTCGAAATTATTTAAGGGGCAGCTCGAAGAAGACCATGAGTGATGAGATGAAATATTATCACAATTTTCCCAGTCATTGATGAGGGTATTACAAAAAATACACCTTGTATATCCTGCATGCCAATGGGTCAGTCCAAATTCCGCCATTTTCTCCGGGTCTGTATTTTGTACGGTCCAATTTCTAAAAGTCAAGAGTCTAGTGGTATAATCATGTAGACTTAAACTGTTGTCTTTACACCAGTAACTGAGTACCATAGCTATGGACACGGCTGATTTATTTTGACTGATATTATATTTCTTGATCAAACTGGTGATAGGAGGACATCTTAACTCATCCAACAGGTAAATTTGATGCGATGTATACAGTTGTTTTATATATGATCCTTTGCCGAAACCTTTCATGAAAATGAAATCGTATCGCGAAAGGAAAGTATCCACTAATTGATAGAGGAGATTCTTCATATATTCTTGATTATATGTGCAAGGAGACCAGCGATAACGAATTTCGGGTAATCTGATCTGTTGTCCACTCGTAAAGGAATTTTGGTATACGATTTTCAATTCGTTCACGTCTACTATGGCAATCTCACGTACATATTTGGTACCATGATAAAACTGAATATCCAATACGGCGGCGCAACTTTCACTCGTGCAGTTATTATTTTCGGTTGGAATAGAGTATGAAGACGACATGTTTCTTGAATAAACCCTTGACATAAACTGATTGCCTGTCCCTCCGTCTGTGACCATTTATACCACTCGATGGATCATTCCGTCAGAGGGTGTGTACTGTATGAGTCTGTCGTGTAGAATTAAACAGTAGGCACTTGTGTTTGCGGGAAAATTCTCTCTCGCCGAAAACTCGAGACGTACGTCTACCGCAGACGATTTTATCGCATCTCTTTGCTTACTGCAGTCGATCACTATTATCGGAGCCAATTTCTTAAACTCTTCCATGTTTAACAGTGGTTCTGAATTGTCCTTGTGGTAGTAGGAAACTTGAAATTGTGTATACATTTCGTACAGAAGAGCGTATCTGTTGTTATCGAAATCGAGGTTCAAATCGTCATAAGGATAGGTATCTCCGTTTAAATACAACTTGACGTTACGGAGATTGCAATGGTCGAAAAGACTCGAAGACTTATGCATTTTATTCCTCCGGTCGGTTTGAAAGGCCAGAATTATGAAACGAGGTTTTTCCAAATTGCTCGAAAGTTTTACCGACCAAGATTGTCGGTCACTCACAGGAAGTTGAGGGTAGTGCAGACATTCCCAGCTTCGAAAAGCTAATGTAATTGGCCGATCCCTTTCGAGAATTTTCAAAATGTCTAATCGAGCGCGATCATTCAGCTCGACGACAGGCATCATCCAGCTGACGTTAATTAACTTCATGGAAAATGTATCGTCCGTTTCCCCTTCCTTTCGGTAAATCGCGTCATTATCGCTCTGGGCCCTGGCTAAAATCAACTCCTGTTTCATGTTGATAATGAGTCGTTTATAATCATCGGCGAATCCAAGTAAATGTTTGAGAGGTACCATAAACGTAAATTTTCCATTCACCGGTAAAGTCGAGTCTGGTTTTGACAGCCAGCAGGCGTTTCCCAAAGCATTTGCGTGTACAGGATCGAGTGAAACGAGAGCTTTTAGAGTAGTAGCTACACCTAAATGACGCACAGAATCTACTTCGATCCCATTCAATTCATAACGGATTTCACTAAACAAGTGGGCAACCGCATTGTTTACTAGTTGTGTTGTTACTTGCGGTGGTTGTCCTTTTAAAGTTGAGGTAATGGTTACTTCTGCGACTATATAACTTTTTTCGGGGTGACTCTGCATATCCTGTGAATTGGCGGCGATTCGTATCACATCGTTGTTTCCATACTCGCCAGTTGTAATAAAAGGTTTGAATGTGTGCCACTGGTACCGGGTCACTTCCTCTTGAAAAGAAGGAGGTTGAGCAATGTCCAACAATTCACCCATCATCGATTGAGTGTCTAGAGAGACTGAAGCCTAGTCGTAGCGGTCCTCATAATTTATAATTATTTTTTGGTCCATTTTTAACTGCTGTAGTTTTTCCTTGAAATCATAAAGAGCCATACCGATGTGACAACACATGCATGTATCGGGACCGTCACTGAACTCATCTCGCGACCTTGAACAAGCCTCGTAATGACATCCATTTTTATTATAGATCGGCTTTCCGACATCTTCACATTTGTATATAAGTTTGTTTAACGCTCTGTTGGCCTCTAGAAACAATGAAGCACGCGAGTCACTCAACAGTATACTGTTGTAAATTTCACGAAATTGTCTTATATCAATTTTATTTAGAACATCCATAGCGATCGCACCTCGTATCCTTTCCGCCTTAACAAGTCCACGTACCTATTGGGTATGTATTGAACCAAACCGCTTCCGCGAATGGTATGATGAACCCCTCTACCTCGCTTATATGCGCTAAAATCCAGCCCCATTTTTCTCGGTCAAGTGTAATACTACTGTAACCGTTTCTCCTCTGAAGTCCAACAAATTATTTTTCTGATCCAGCAAGCGCAGCCTGATGTTGTCAATCCTTCGAGTGTTGACGGGGTAATAAATCGGTTTAGGGGGTACCTCAATCAATTTATACCCAGGTGGTACTCGGGGAACAAAGGAATAAATAATATGTGTTCTGACGCTCGAATTATCCTCTCTCAATAGGTTACTATAACCTCCCTCGGCAATGTTACATTCAATCTGTACGTTCATAACGGGTGATATATCCACAATACGGTCCGATTCCAATCGCCATTTTCTGACCTCGGGTTTTGGATCAAAATCGAATCCGAGCAAAGGACCGATCGAATTCGGTTGAGAAAACGTAATTCTTACATTGGTTTTTATCTCAGTTTTTAGAGTGTTGAGATTGCCGATAAGAGTTATAGAATATTGTTTGTCGAGTTTTCGATTTAAGTACTTATTTAGACCGTTGAGTTCGTAGGCTCCGGTGGGGAAAGATATAACTTTTAACGTGTTATCAAAGTCATAAAAGTGTAACAAGTTGTTTACGTTTTCGACAACATTTGGAAAGGAATTGAATCCTACAAAGCTGACGAGAGCTATTGAATACTCATCGTTCTCTAACGCGATCGGAGGGAAGACGTCAGACGTAAGTTCCGACGAGGAGCCTGTTAGGGTGAAGGTGTGGTTCATTTCTGATACTCGTCGATATGATGCATTATAATATATAGAAAAATCAGACAGAGCTGTCCGCAAAGCTCGCCATCAAACTGAATCTGTTCGGAATTGAAAAATACGTAACAGTCAGTAAGATAAGTCATTACACTCGGAGGTGGGGGTAAACCATAGCTGTCAAATACCAGGGCAATGTGATAATTTATGACGATGCAACACCAATGAGTCCCCGGGTTAGACGACGAATCCAAGTTGTAAATCAAACATTCAACCTTCTTTCTTTTCGCCGGTAATGCGTCCCTCATGTACACACCTCGAAAGTGTGGGATTTTTAATATGCCCGCGTAGTTATCGATGTCGTAATTACTCATGGCTCCCGCGGGCAGGAGCGATATCAGTTTTTTTGGGACTTGCGATGTTTCGCGTTGTGTACTGACGATCCCACTTTATAGGGAGCGAGAAACAATCCTCTTCCATGTTGATATGGGTTATACGGTGCCAAGAACAACCCCTTACCCTGTTTACTACTCTCCATCGCTCGGTTATGTCTCTGTAACTCTTCCAAAGTCTTTTGCGATATTTTCGAATCCTTGTATGCTTTGACAGCAGTCGAGGAGCTCGCGATCACGCTTCCCAATGCACCCAAACCTGCCAAAAGAAGTGGTAAAAATCCACCGGTCTTTGGTGCCTTTAACCGTCGGAATGATCCCTTTTGCGAAATAGGTTTACTTCGTTTGGAGACTCCGATGACGCCACCACCGCGTTGCTTCCTGCTATGACGTTGCTGCTTTCTTACCATCTTGTCTTGTTTTAGCGTCAAACAACCCATACCTTTCTTCATTTTACCTCCGAGTTTCACTTTTCCCTTCATAATGTTAGTCACCAGGTATGCCGACGCTTTTTCTCCCAGCGATGAGTTAGGAGCTTTGACTCGTTTCCAAGCCTTTTCAATGAGAAATTTATCAGCCTCTCTTCTGTATTTGGGCTCTTTGCTTTTGGAATAGGCAATGTCGTGCTCGAGACAAGCAGTATCTAATTCGTTGACGGGTTTATCACCCCGTTTTAATCGATCTTCTAGTTTAGTACCGGGTCCACAGTAGTTGTAGGTGGGTAAATGAACTTCAAATGGTAATTTATCGATAATGCTGTTTATCAGTCCTTCTCCTTTGACTGTCCGCTTCATAATGATCCCTAAATAATTTTGTAAGTAGTATTTATATGATTTACTTTCGTGTATAAATACAGGGGATTTGCACAATGATTTTGCAGTCTAAAATGGAGATCATGCAGCATAACATGTCTTTGGACATTAATGATATTATGCCTGAGGAGGACAACAGTAGTAAATCATTCATTAAACATTCACCAATGTTACCGAATAACATTCGATGTCTCGTAGTCGGCTCTTCGGGTTTTGGCAAAACTCACCTTACTTTGGGACTGTTGTATCATCCGGCAGGATTGCGATTTGAAAACCTATACGTGTTTTCAAAGTCATTGTTTCAACCGAAATATAAGATGTTACAACAAGTGATGGATTCGATCCCCGAATGTGGATACTATACCTTTTCCGACAGCAGTGAACTTATTTCACCTCAGGATGTTAAGGAACATTCTGTGATGATTTTTGACGACATTGCTTGTGAAAAACAAGATAAAATATTAGAATTTTTCGCTATGGGTCGGCACAGAAATGTCGACTGCTTTTACCTGTGTCAAACATACTCTAAAATACCGAAACAATTGTTGAGGGATAATGCTAACATGTGTATGATATTTCCACAGGACAAGTTGAATTTAAAACATATTTATGACGATCATATTTACGACTTGGATTTCACTGAATTTACTAACATGTGTAAATACGCTTGGGGCGGACACAAAGGCCATTCGTTTCTCACTTTATGTAAAGATTTGGAAACGAGTAAAGGGAGATTCAGGCGAAATTTAGATCAGTATATAATACCCGGCGGTAGTGGAGAATCATCATAGTATGTCATGGATTCTGACAGCGTCACAACCAAAAGAAAGGTAGCCGAACTAGCCGAAATTGTGCGGAAAAAAATTAAAACATTAAAAAGAGACTTGGCAGATCAGCAGGAGGCTACGGAACGACAAGTGGGTCCGCTTAAAAAACCCTTGCAATCTATCGCTGATACACTGGCTGATACAATTGCACAGAAAAAAATTAAATCAGGTCCATCCGAAGAACCTCCCATGATAAAACCAAAGAAGGAGGAGTTAACTGAAACTAAGATGGAGGATGAATCAACTGAGGAACCCAGCGGAACTGAAGTTGAAGAAATAAATGAAAAATATGAAGAGTTGCCAACTGAGGTAGATGAAATTATTGAGGAATGCGACGAGTCGCAAACTGATTGTCCTGAGGAAAAAATAAAAAAGGATAATATAACCTCACTTGATTTCCAAGAGGCGGTTCAGAGTGAAGAAAAGCCTGATCATATTTATGGTTTTCGTTACGATGGAAGTAAATATTGGATTGGCGACTCTCAAGCGCGCATCGGTAAAAAGTATCTTAATATAGGTGACTCAAAATACCGCTATACCACGGGACTTTTAGAACTGCTTACGCTTCAAAGACCCAAAAATTACAATCAAAATGATTTGGATATGTATAAACTAATTTTACAGCAGACCAGCGCGCACAAAAAAACATTCAGCAGCGAGAAACCAATCAACTCAAACAAAGGTTATAAATACATTAATATTGTCAGACCGCTGTTTAAGAAGGGGAAAATAAAGGGGAAAGGTCTCACTTTTTATAAATGTGATAATAATAACGATAGTATTCTCGATATGTTGTCTCGCTTGGAATTACTTTGGAGCTCTGAAGAGGCGGGTAACACTCATACTGATGAAATAAACGCCATTATAAACAGTCTTAGATATTATGGCGTGATATATTAAAAAGAACCGGTCGAAGCCGTATTGTAATCAGTCTCATAATGCCTATCGACAAGTTCGGTCATCACCACCTTGAAAGGTTCTTGACAGGAGAAACAGTGGATGTTAACGGTCGCAGAATAGTCAATACAGCCCCACCGGAGGAGGATGATGATGTCGTTACACTAAAGTATTTCCGCGACTCTGTTAACGAACAGTCTTTTGACTCTAAGTATGTGAAGGAGAAATCAGTAGATCTGAAGAGTAAACGAATAGTTAACTTGGATGAACCGATAGAACGCAACGATGCAGTAACAAAAGAATATGTAGATAGGTATTTTGTGAAACTAAAATTGCCCTCTCCCAAAGGCGAAGTTGTAAAAACATTTCAACATAATTTTGAAGAAAGTGATACAGTGACATACGCCGATGTTTTCGCTCTTATGTCTACGATATTTTTCGTCAAGTTTGTAAAGAGAACCCCAGCACCGGACAACCAGTGATCAGTACATCACTAGACATGGATACTGTCAAAGCTCAGATTGTGAATGAAATCTACCGTCCCGCCAGGAGGAATTTTCCCCGGCGTAGAGTTACAATAAAGGGTTATGACGATCTATTTGAAGCCGATTTAGTCCAAATGAATACCCATGCTCGTGTAAATAAACAATATAATTACATTTTGACTGTTATAAACGCTTACAGCAGGTACGCTTGGGCTGTACCTTTGAAAAATAAAACAGGTGTCCTAGTCGCCTCGGCATTGAAGAAAATATTTAAAGAGTTAACACCACACTACCTGCATACTGATCTCGGCAAAGAGTTTTATAATTCAAGTGTGAAAAAACTTGTAAAAGATCTGGGAATTATCCATTATTCTACGCATTCAGGTCTCAAGGCGACAATGGTGGAAAGATTTAACAGGACTCTCAAAGCAAAGATGTACAAACAATTTGCTCTTAATGGGAGCTACAAATGGTTAGATATGATGCCTGCTTTGGTTAGACAGTATAATGATACTGTGCACTCAAGCATAAACATGAAACCTCGTGACGTAACCGCTTTGACTTTAATAGATCCTCGCAGTAAAAGGAAAGTAAAGTCCAAGCCTCCTAGATTCTCAGTCGGCGATAACGTTAGAATTTCAAAGTATAAAAATGTTTTTTCCAAAGGATATGATGCTAATTTCAGTACCGAGATATTTCGAATTGCCGAGGTCAAACCGACTTTACCCCCTACTTATACACTGCGGGATGCATCCGACCAGCACATAGTCGGTTCGTTTTACGAACAAGAACTCACACCAGTAAAGTATCCAGACTCATACCTGGTGGAAAAAATTGTGCGCAAAAATAAAAATAAAAACAAAGCTCTTGTTCAGTGGCTTGGTCTGAAGGAAAGAACATGGGAAGATTTGAAGAAAATGTCAAACTTTTAGTACCCGTATTAGACGATCTGACGACAGTAAAGTAATCCAATAATACTCCTATCTAATCATGAAGACTGATTGAAAGAAAAAAAAAAAGAAAAAAAAAAAAAAATCCTAATTACTGGAATAGAAGGAAAGGACGAGGGAAGAAATTAAGAAAAATTACAAACTTTTATTGTATGTTTAAAAAAAAAATAAAAAAAATCCAATATTGTCGTTTTGTTTTTATTTATTTAACATACCTTTTATATTGATACAACAGGTAACAAATAATAATTTTCAATCGAATTGTGAAACGTCAAAGTCAAAAATTCTTTCGACATTAATATCATTAACTATATCCTTGTCAATATTTGACAGCCAAGTGTCAAGTGAATCTTGATAATTCTCCTGTGTAGACAGTTCTTGGATCCTCTCTTCCGAAGTAGTTTTCTTGTCGACGAAACCAATGGCTGTGGGATTGTTGAGTATCCATGTAACAAGACCCTTCGAAACTGCTCGAGTACACGAGATATTAGGTTTATATTTGCTGTGGAACTCACATTTGTCTCCATCCTTCTCGATGTTGTCTTGAAAATTAACCAGATTGATCATATTTATGACAGGTCTTTGTACTATTCTTTCGATTAATTCCATGTTACCATGTGCAAATACAAAGCGGGCTCTGTCCAAGTGAAAAGGTTTAGTCTTGTTGAACTTAATTAGACTTATGGTAGAGTATACTTTTCTATATCTAGATTTATGAGTGTAACTGTAGTCGTATTGAATCAGCTTTCTCGGCATGCGTAGTACGTAGTGATACATCATGTCTGGTGTGGAGACAGTCAATTCTTTGGGAAGTCTCGAATCGTCAGGTCCAGTCACAGTTTCAAGACACACAATCGCCCACGGATAATCATACTCTATATTTTCTCTCATTCCGGGGAAACTAAAAGACTTCTTCACTGGAGGCATAGTGTCTGTTGCGGAATGCTGATAAAGACTGAACATAAACTAAATTAGTCAATTAGTCAATAGACTGTAAACTCAGTCGGGTTGTCAACAAATTTACCGATTACAGTTTTGAATTTATGAGACAACCTATCTGTCCCAAGACGTGCCTTTGATATCGCGTTGGAAAGAAGTAGTATTTTTCTGTAATTTTCCTCGTCTCTTTCGGTATAGTACCCCGGGTTTCTGGTGAATAAAAGCGAATAGAGACCGGAAGTACCTTCAAACTCCCCGACAAATTGACGTGTAACATTTCCGACGCTATCCTCGATATCCTTAGTCAAAATTATATCTGCTCCGATGGGATCGATTTCTACCGCAGCGTCGCCTATTTGCAATTCATTATTCTCGTTTAATCGGACACCGTAGACAGGGTCCAAGTTGATATGGTCCGAGAGAACCATTTCGATATAAGGACGTGCGAGAACGGGCAATTCTTCCATTATTTCAGACTTTTCCTGCATCGACTGTTCGGCAAATGATTCGCGGACCGATTTTTCCGGGCTGTACTCGAAAGATTCTTCTTCTCGAATAATTTTTTTTTCGGGTTGAGGTGCTGTCTGAATACCGATCGACGTCTGAGGGTATTCTGTAGTCGTAGAAGCGTCATTAACGTTGGTACGCGGTCCAGGTATTGATTTGTTAAAGTTGTTACTGTTAATTAACTGTATTATTGGCGAATATGCTTCCACCAACTTCCTTGACCACACGTCTTTCGCCATTCTGTTCTTGAAATACTTAGTTTTCAAATTGTACCTAGTTTTAATCAGATCCGAAAGTAAACCTTTGCGTCCCATGAGACTGCCTACGTTAAACTAATTGAGTAGTAATAATTACCTTATTTATATATAAAATGGCTAATTAGAAGACTTTAAGAGGACTATATCTTTTTGATTTAAAATAATATTAATGGAATGCGTTTTTAAAATATAATGTTTACTTATTTTTAAATTAAGATCTGTCGACGAAAGAGGGTCAGGTGTTCGTAAGACAGAGGACAGGCCCGGACATAGCTTAGGCTAGAAACTCCCTATTATTTATTAAAAAATGTGATGGAGGGTACAGGGCCAGTACTGATATGGGCTAGAATCCCCGGACATATCTTGGGCTAGAACCTCCCGTATATAAAATTGGGCCAGTACTGATCTGGGCTAGAAACCCCGGACATATCTGGGCCAGAATCCTCGTATAGAGGCTCAAAAATATAACTGGGGGGCGGGGGGCGATACCTACATCGCGGGACGAGGGCGGGGGCGATATCGACATCGCGGGGCGCGGGCGGGGGGCGATACGCACATCGCGGGCGGGCCCGAGCTTGCCCTCGAGTGGCGCCATCGTTCTGCGCATGCGCGCCACTCTAAGGCTGGGCCAGTATTTTCCCGTATATAAAAATGGGCCAGTACTGGACTGGCCAGTATCACCAAAAACATACTACTGCCAAAGAAACCATCTCAGCTTGCAAAATAAATACGCAACGAATTCAGTGCTTATTTCAACAGTCCTGAAGGATCTGTCCCATTGGCAAAAAGTCTACTGAAAGATGTAACATTATATTCATAACGTATAATTTATACAGTAAAACCACGATTAACGGAACTTTGATCATCGGAAACCCGGTTAAAAATATCTTTATTTTTGCTAAAAATTTAATGATCTTAAGTAAAGGTTCTACGACATTCTAAGATATTATAAATTGCTTTAAATAAAAAGAAAATAGCTTTGATTGCGGATGGAGAGAGGCCGGGTTCGATTCCCCGGCGAGGAGAAGTTAATTTTATGATATATTTTTGATCAAATATTCAATAAAAATTGAATGTTTAGAAACACCGGCTTCTCCGGTTGAGTGTGTCGTTCCCCTACTCCTACCTTGGAATGTCTGCGACCACGCATAGCTAGGTCTAATACAACAGTAAAAAACTATACTACTGGTGCAATTAGTGTTAACTCTGACAGCGTGGCATAGTCGATAAAAGGGGAGGAGAGCCAATAAGAGATCAAGATTTTGAAGCCTAGAAGGTTGGGCGGTAGGGCCAACTATAGGCAAACAAAAGTTTCAAAGATGAAGTGTCTCCAGGCCTAGTGGATACATTTTTCCCTCAATAAGTTGGCTAATCAGAGCTGCCAGAGGAAACACTAATTAAGACTAGTATAAGCTTACTAACATTCAGCACCCACTATATCCGATAATCGAGGTTTTAATGTATTCATATATTATAATATAGGCCTATTAGGCTGCTATTGTAAAAGTTCATTTTATTTTTTAAAAATATACTCATTTACATATTTTAATTTGTAAACTGATTTATTATTACATTTCCTTACCTTTAAATGAAAAGTATTGTTTTCAACAAAAAATGCGAAAATAAATAAGTCAATGGCACTATCCGTTTTAGGATTTTTAAAACACTATTTGAGTGGTTTTTAGCTGGATATCTGTCTGCCTCTTTGTGGTTCTCTTTGGGTCTAAGTTACACATAACGCCCACAGATGTAAGCTAAAGATTTGAAACTTAGTACAAGAATTAATCTTTGCATGAAATTATAAAGGTTTTATTGTATGTTTTATATATATAAGTACTAGCCCAGGAGATATCGAGCAAAAAAGTGTTTCACTAACATCAAGCTATAATTTTGTGTTCTAAGTAAAGATGAATTGCTTATTTTAGCTGGCCTTGTAGTTTATATTTATGAAAAAAAAAAAAAAAAAAAAAGGCTTTCAGATAGACAATGTTTTATTCATTTAAATTTACTTAAAGAACTCTCGCTCGAGCCTACTAAATGGCGAAATTATTGTGAATGGACTGAACTACTTATAATAGCTCGCTTCAAATGGTCACCCCAATGCTTATAGAAGAAAGGATGCTAACAGGAGGCAAGCGATCACCATCACAATATCTTCTTTGCCACAGACAAGGGTGAAGTCGGTACATCTCGATGACTTCTGGGTAGAAATCTCTTCAACTTACCTTTTATAAAAAAAAATGAATGTTTGTCTGTCTATCTGTCTGTCTGTCTCTTATGTTCATCCCGATCCCGTTCATCCGATTGCGATGAAACTTTGGGGAATGGTTGGACGCATGCCCGGGAAGGTTTCTGAGTTAGTAAAACTATGTTCCGATTTTGGTACACAGGGGTACGGGGTACAAATTTCAAAGTAATGAAAACCCTTTATGATGCATATCGCTGAAAAGCTATAATTTTCTTAAGCTAGGTGGGGCGTGGGAAAAGGACATTTTTCAAATAATAAGAACTTGGACAGTTTTGTATATAAAATTTATTAAAATATAAAAACAGAAAGCTTAAACAATGCCTAAAACAGTGGGTCATGCGTAAGAAAAATAACATCCATCAAGAGATCACCAATTTCGGTTCCTTGGCGGACGAACCACAAAAAAATGTCCGTTTTCCACGCCCCACCCTATATAGTTAATAAAAGGATAGGTAATACAAACAACAAACGGGGAAATAAAATATAAGGGGTAATAAATAAGAAGGGTAAAAAAAAACAACTAAGGGAAGGTAAATAAAACATGTAAGCTGGCTTCACGTGAGTACGTGAGGCGATAATCGCCGGTTTCTGTACGATTAAGTTGCATTTTTTAATTGTAAACTTTCAATCGTTGCATATTCTTTTTCTACACTTCAAAACCTTTAAATTGATGTATAACAAACATGTCATGGTGACCAAAAATATTTTTTTAGCCGCCAGCCATCTTGATTATATTAAGCGTGAAATTTTAATAGTTGTATATTTTTTTTACACTTCAAGACCTTTAAATTGATGTATAACAAGTCATGGTTACAAAAAACTTTTTTTCGGTCACCCGCCATATTGGCCGCCATCTTGGAAATATTTAGTGTGAAAACTCCAAAAAGTGTACAGTTGTCACAAATGCCGAGATGCACCTGTGCTCCGAATTTCATGTTCCTAGCTATGGTAGTTTATCAATTGAAACACGCCAACGGACAGACGCCTAAGGACTGACGCCAACGAACAGACAGGTCGCAGAGAGACAGTCAGAGCCCTTTATATAAGGTTTCTAAACGAGAGGGTTCCTACAAAGTTAACGTCTATTTTAATTATAACAAGATTTTTGAATGGGCAATCCCGCCCTCCGATTGGCCAGACAAGGCTCTGTTGCGCGGCGCGGTGAATTTTGGACTTGCCGAAAATACATCCTGGCTCGCCGAGCCTCGCCAGTCTATCTGAGTTTCCCCAAACATAGTGAGTTTGGAGTGGCGCGCGGCCGTTTGGCCTGGTGGATTTGTTACCAACATTTGTTTTCCATTTTTTTGGATAACAAAAATCTTGTTGATAACATGTATTTTTGTTGCTAACAAAAATTGTTGGTAACAAATTTAGAATAATTTTCCAAAATGTTTCTAACAATTGTTATCAAAACATGTCAAAAACTCTGGTGTAAACGCGGTTTTATAGTGTTACCAACATTTTGTTATTAACTTTTGTTATCAACATGGTTACTAACAAAATTGTTGGTAACATTTGTTACCAACTCTGGTGTAAACGCGGCTTTAAAAACCAAGCGTCCGTAATTTTAAGAAAGGTTTGGGTGGCAGGTATAATTAGCCCATTGTTGGTTCCGTATATCTTTTAACCTTCTGCGCTCATGTGTTTCTGTTCACATGACCACAAACATACATTTATTTACACCTATAACTTCAAAAGTACTTATCTAATTTTGACTGCGTTTTTATTAGCTTGCTTTCTTGTTTGTTTGTCCAGTACAAATCTTGCAATCGATTTTTAACGAACTTCCTAAGAAGCTTGACATTGGAAACTTTTAGAATAGCTCAGAACACGATGACAATGCATTATTTTAATACTTTTAGCCACTTTCAGCAGAATTTAATTTGTTTTCAGCAAATTTTGCTGTATAGAAAGTTAGTTTGGAAAAAATCCGCAAGTTATTTTATTTGTTTTGACATATCCCATATTTACGATCTTCATTTTGACGGGTTTCAAATTTATGATTTATGACAGAAAATTTAAAAACGTATAATATTAAAACTTAGAATAATACAATATATAGAAGGAGGATCACTGATAACATTGAAGCCAACTTTGGTTGTGTCCCTATCCGCGTTCTAAAAATTCATTTTTGTAATTTGTGACGTCATAACTCTAAAATTATTTGCCTTCGGTTTTTTAATTTAAGTTTTTATTAAATTATAATTATTGATAGTCAGTCAGTTTAGTTTATTGTAATATTTGTTTTGAGTTTTATTTTATTATAGCTTGAAATATGCTAAAAATAATGTTAATTATATCATGCTGGGCGAGTTGTAAAAAATGACGTCAGAGTGAAACGTAAACAATAGCCAACGGCGGGGTTTTGTCTTCTTGATGTTTGTGAGCGGGCTTGAATAGTTACAAAATCATGGCCAACCTTCTCCTGTTTAAATGAAGAAAATGACTGTTGTTATGTTGGCAGCCTGGTCTTAAGGACACAACCTCTCGGCAAAAGTTGGCTTCAGTCTCTTATCAGTAATTGCTTAGGATTCTAATTCTATGCTCCTTCTATATATAGTATTATTCTAAGTATTAAAAGTTCTTTTTATCTTGTAATTATTATGAAATTTTCATAGCTTGCCGAAGGTAGCCGCAGATTAATTTCAATTTAATTAATGTAAAAAATCAAAACAATTTTGACAGATTAAAAAACAAATGGTGGGAAAATTAATAAATTTGACAACAATAGGTTGTAAATGCATAAAATCATTTAAGTATACTAAATAGGACGTGAGGAAGCTATGTGCCACACAAATTTGCACACTTTTTTAATTTGATGTGTTTATACACTGCTGCCAAGAAAAATTTTATTATTTTACAATAAAGAATTTTATTATTTCTATAAATACTTCTTTGGACCAAATATAATTGATAAAAATCCCCTATTATTAAGATGTGTAAGGGGTAATAAATAAACAATCAGTACTTGTTTATTTATTTTAATCATATCAGTTGTATTCCCATCCCACCCTCGTCCTGATTTCCCTCCTCTTCTTTCTGATATACAAGTATATATCTATTTTTTCCTTTCTGTTTTGTTCAAATGAACTGATAGTTTTTTCTGTGGATTTTTCTTTCTACTTTTTGTTGCGATTGAAACCAATCTTCTTCGATATTTTTTCCCCTATATCTATATCTGCGAAATAATACTCGCTTACTACTTAAATTACTTGTCTTTTGTTTGTTTTTATATCTCCCTCTGCACTGGATATTTCTTGTCTTAAGTAATCTTATTTTGCCTTTCTTATTAAGAATTTTAAATATAGTAGTATATTTTTGGACATAATCGTTAAATACTAAATTAAATGGTTGTTTTTTTAAGTTTCCTTAACAATATTTCTTTTCTTCTTAAAGATACCATTATATTATCCAAGATTAATATTTCTATATAATATTTTTTTATATATATATTATTTATAAATACTTCTTTCTCACATGCGATTCTACGCATTTGTTTGGATCATTTTATTGTTATATAATCTCTCCATTATATCATCAAATTTAATTTTATCTTTATAAAACTTTTTTTTTATTATGTGGGTTTGTTCTGAGTGTGATGGAATGTTATGGTTGTATGTAATACAATAGTGGTCTATAATAGCGATTCTCCACCTTTGGGTCGCGACCCAAATATGTGGAGCGAAGGAATTGGTAAAATAAAAAATTAAAATATAAAAAAATTAAAAGAACGAACTGTTTGTACCTGGCAGAGTTAAGGCAAAATTAAAACTTTTTATTATCTTTGAAAATAGCGTCTTACAATAAATGATGTATTGTAAATTGAGAAAAAAGTTAATTTTGATTAGTTTATAGTTAAACCAGATGGTTGTAGAGAAGAAAAGAACTGTCCCATCAGACCTCCGTCGGCGAATCTCCAATTAAAATATTATAATATAAAATATAAAACATCAACACTAAATACATTCTGCTTGTATCAGGTTGAAATTTTACATGCCTGTTTCAATTGTACTTTAGACGATGTGTATGAAGTTTTATTGAAATCGTTACGTTAGAACGTAAGATATATAGAACGTAACGGATAACGTTGTCCAACAAACTTAGCCTGGGCATTGGTAAAATGAACATGTGTACCAAATTTCAACTAACTCAGTGATCTTTTACTCAAGTTATTGTCATCGGTAGATTTCGTGACGGATTTTGCGTGACGGTGATTTTGGTCATTTTTTTCGGATTTACTCCCGGGCTCCAGAACGTGCCATAAGGAACTTCGTTCCAAAAACATGCATTACCAGGTAAAAAAATTGAAGAAAAGATCTTAAACATTAATTATGTTTTCTTTCTGTAGAAGTATTACAATAGAATGAGTTAAAATTAGCAAGAATTTGAGTTAAATAAAAAATACAGAAGTCTAGACCTTGGCAGAATCGACTTCGAGTTCAACCCGTTTTTTAGAATTTCAACGAGTGCAGCGATACTGCAGTGTCAGTCGGTATTGACACCAAATACGACTTTCCAAGAAGTTGTATTCGGTGGGGAAACAATGAGAGACATTAGAAAAAGGGATGGTAAAATTATAATGGTGGGTCATAGCCATAGTAAATGTCTATGGAGTGCAGGGAGTCCCTTTAATTTATGCGCATGTTTGTTTATATTTAACCCCTTATCCAGTAATTCACAGATATTATGCGCGTAGTTTTGGTTTTTGTTAGACAATTATTTATAACCAATTTAAATAATCCCGACATCAAATAATGATAATTTATATGAATACCTGTTAGTGTCACAGAAAGATGATTTTAAACGAAAGGTTATACATACTAAACCCGCAAAACATAATTGAGCAGGTAAGCATTAGGCCGCGGAATAATTTCAAACAAATTTGTTGGGTCAGGGTCAAAAAGGTTGTGAAACGCTGATCTATAATGTTCAGTTATAATATAATAGGAGTGATGCAGTTTATATCTAATGGATTATTAAATAAATGGTTTATTTTTTGTTACTTTAGATTGAATTTTAAACATTGGTATTCAATTATTTAATACCATCATATCCAAGTATAATTGTTGAATTTTATTAGTAGCCCCAAGATTTTTATGTATATGTTTATTATTCTTATTATTGATATCCAACCATCTTTAAATACAAAATCTAATTTATTAATAAATGTATCTATACCTTTATCTCCAGTAGATCTATAAACTTATATTATATTATGTATTAGTGTAACGGAGAAGCCAAGTCCAGAATATTCTAGGAAAGCAGGGTAGACCTTAGGCTAGCAAAGGCTCAAATTTCTGTCTAGTGGTGCTTTCCCCCACCAAGAATCTAACAGACTAAGCCCTAGCCATAGAGTCACACGAGGAGTCCGATCTTAGCTCTGAAGGTGTACACATATACAACAATTATACACATACACAATCATATACCCAATAAATATATATCAACCATTTATTATTCTTCTTTATTCCACTCACCAAATCCCCGTTACATTAGACTATTATTTTTATTATTATTATTTTAATAAGTTACTGCAAGAATATTCCTGTTTTCTATATAGATTTCCTATGTGAAATAATGAAATAAAATTTTATAATTGCGTGGATCAGTCAAAAACTAAAGCAAAACAAAATTTTATTTGACCGACGTTTCAGAAAATATATTTCCTTCAAGAATGGTAGTAATTAACGAGATCAGTAGAATATCTATGTAGAAATAAAGAGAGGAGACAATACAACACAAGCTCACATATTATATACCATATGTTACTATAGTAGTATCTACATTTGGTATAAAGTGCGAAAGATGTCTAGAGGCAATTTTAATATATTGGTCTTGAAAAATGTGTTGATTAATTCTAAAATGACAATTAAACGAATCATCGTTGATAAACCACAATTGCTGATGGTATTGTGAGATGATGATATTAATTTCTCGTTGCAGATCAAAATGGTAAGAGTGCGGAAGTAATACCAAGAGTCCATAGATGTTGCTTAGTCGATGTTGAATGCATATTTATCTTTCTTTATCCAATTCGCTTTAATTCTAACACATTTTTAGAATAAGAAAATGTGCATTGAATTGAAGTGGCTAATCTAGCAACTTTTATTTTATTATGATATTTAACAATACTGTGATATGATTTGTAAACTATGACAAAATTTAATAACATTATTATATAGTTAAATCCAACTACCTACTATTGTACATGGTGTATGATGTGTATGAATTTTTAACGATGTGGTTTTATACCTTGATGTGGCCAGGGTGACCACTATGTCCTTATTTAATAACATAGTTAGATGTTTTGAAGCTCTTAAGCGTAATATGAAGGGTTACCTTGTAACTTTGTCTCCTTTGATCATTGAAGCGTGCTAGTTTACAGGATAAAGTCCCTTTGTGCTTAGTTCCTGTCTAATACAGAATCTAATGTCCTCTTGCCATCTAGACGGAACACAACCTTTACTAAACCCTAAAAATTACAACATCGTTCTGCATATCTGTGTATATTTCTACAGAAGCTCGTATATTAAGCCAGGTTTATTTATAACTAGATGTTCTGAGTGTAAGGTCATACAACTCTAGGTTATATGTAGGACTTTAGGTGTGTGTATAGGTAAAAATGAAATGATAAGTTTATATATTTGAACTTATCTATATATATATATATATATATATATATATATATATATATATATATATATATATATATATATATATATATATATGTATAATCCAAATACCACTGACTGACTAATAACGTATGGTCCATCACACATATCTCTGGAACCACTGGGCTCATAACCATGCAATTTTATTGATAGGTTCCTATTTGCTGCTTAAAATAATCAAAATTGGTGGCCATATTACTATCCATCTTGTTAGAGGATCGTTCTCTTGATGGAAGATCTTGATAAGATGTTGGCCATAAGACATTATGATACCTGCGGAACCTTCATTAACTAACCAACTCTGTGCTGCAACATATCCCATGTGATGGATTTGGGTGCCAAAGGCTTATACAAGTATAAATATAATGGATGGCATGATTACTGTGTAGCTCCATTTACTGCATAAACCTTCTAATTGGCATCCACATCTAGTTAGTCTCTACTTCACATAAGCTAAATGGATAGCCGTTTATAGGACATTGCAAATTTGTACGTTGCTCCCACTTTCCTCCTAAGTGTTTGCTAAAAAATATTTTTACAATCCACCATCTCGAATTGGAACGTAACGATAACTTTGGAACCAATTATACTAAAATGTTTGAAATTTAGTTTCCTTCTATGACCAACGAGGTTTCAGCAACTGCCATTTTGTTTAAAGATATTTAAACCTTGTCCCCTCACTAACATAATTAATATCATGCTTCCTTTGTAAAAGTGAAAGAATATCTATTTAGTACAAAAGTTTCTAAAACAATATTGATATATGGCAATAGGAATTTTACAAAATTTGATCTTTAAGCTGGGGCAATAGGGGCAATTGAGCCCAGTCGAATCTTCTGAAGTTTGAAAGTTAAATAATACTTAGGAATGGTTTCTCTTTAGGATGTTACCATGGGATTCAATAAGGCACTGGCAGGCGGAGAAGATAATATCTATAACGCCAATAGCTAAAGATATGAAATGTTACATGAAGATCTTACTTATTAGGTGCCCGTTAACGAATCTTTTTACGATTAACAGTCTTGATTCAAGATGCAGAATATGCACGGCAATATATCGATGCAGAAATTGACATAATGGTATCTCCATAACCAATTGAAGAACCTTGAAAGTTCGAATTTACCTTCCTTTTATGTTATAATATATTATAAACAATTTTTATAAAAGGATTTTATAATTGCCCATTTTGGTCCAAGATGGTGGCCATATACGTACTAAAAAGTGCGCCCTCGCTATCTTTATCAATATATCTTTGAAACGCTAAAATAAAATTATTATGTTTGCTATATTAATTTCTAAAATAGTATTGATGTTTGCCAAGAATGTTTTTATTATTAAGCTTATTCTCTAAGGAAGGAAAATTGGAGCAAAGTTTAAAAGAAGGGAAATTGAGCTTATCTTATGAAATTAGGAACTTAATACTTGGGAATGTACTTCTCTTTATATTTTAAGCATTCTAATACAAGATATTTCTAATTTTAACCCAGAGATGCAATAAGCCACAGAGGAATGCTAAAAACGTTCCTTAGCCAAGCACGGAAATAATAATGTTAAACATAAGTATATAAGTTCCTCCAAAATAATTACGAGATCGTATAAAAGTACCAGCTTATATTGAAGTACCAAAATGATTTCCTAGCATATATATTTAACTAGTATAGGTATAAATATATTGATAGGTTGATTATGCTGATCAAGAGGAAACTGTCACTGTTTCATTGCATATAAAATGGAATTCATACAAAAGAATCCGTTTTTTTTTAATTTCATATATACTGCGTATCCCACAATAAAGTACTGAAGAGAAAAAAAAGTTTATTTGTGGGTTTTAGCTATTATGAAAGTTATAATTTATTCATTAAAATAAATCAAATTATTATGCTTGAAGGATTAAACATTTTTGAAAAAAATCAACCCAACTCAATAAACACATATAATGTATAACATTCATTTAAATCCGATGATAAGTTAATTAAAAACAAAAGTTTAAGCTTTAAAAACAAATCGGTCTAAAAACTCGAACAAAACTCATATACTTTATTTTTTTCCCCGGGGAACTTTTTTTTTAAAAAAAATCCAAGGTGCAAACCGGGTTTAATAATCCAATCTCATATCATAGTACTACTTAATTTTAACTCCCATCAATGAGAGTGAGTGTAAAAAGAGAATTTTTTGGTGTGTGTACGAGCAGTGACGTTATGGGGAGGGGCAGCCTGCCCCGGGTTATAGGGGGCACCTAAACCCAATTGGCCGAAAGGCTTTTTATTTTATTATAATAATAATAATAATAATAATAATGTTTATTTACTTAATATAACAGGTACATGCAAGATATAAAATGATGTAACATTTTAATTGGCATGGCTACCGCCGTCAGCCAGGAGTTGGACTTCTATACATACATTTTATTTATTATTTATTTTTTTTTTTTTAACAAATATTGATAACAAGTGCTTAACATATGTACATATTAGAAAAGATGATATAATAACAATAAAATAATAGTATCACTAATAGAATAATTAACAATAATAAATAAAATATTAATAATAGCCAAATTGTACTAACATAATCTAAACATAATTATTATAATGTATTAATCTATATATATAAAATCCAAATACCACTCACTGACTGACACATCACGATATCTCTAAAACCACTGGACCTACGACCATGAAATTTTGTAGGTTTGTTCCTCTTACATCCTAGGTGCTCGCTAAGAAATATTTTAAAAATCCGCCATCTTGATTCAAGATGGCGGCCATTTATATACAAAATTCGACAAGACGATATCTCGGGAACCAATTGTACTAGAACATTGAAATTCAGAAGTTGGCTTCCTTTTATGAAATTACTAACTTTTGATAAATAGTTTACCAATCGAGCATATTGATTCAAGATGGCGGCCATACATATATAAAAGTCAACATGTGTGCATGTTCTTTATACAAATATACAGTTTTAGTCCGATCTCGATGAAAATTTGCACACTTGACCTTCAAAGCCAGAAAAATAAAATCACTGTCCACATGAATATGCAAAATTTTAATTTTGGTACACAGGGGTACGGGGTACAAATGTTAAAGTAATGAACATCCTTCATGAGGACAGTAATAAGACAGTAATTGTGGTTATGTACAGTTTTATCATATTTTCACTTAGGAGGGGGGTATAATTAAAAAATATAGCTATATCTTATATAAAAAGAAGTGTATCCGTAAGAGGGTATATGTCTTTTATCCTAATTTGATGAATATTTACACACTTTTTCTTCAAAACAAGGTGAAGGTCACTGCCTACATGAGATTACGAAATTAAAGTTTTGGTACACAGGGGCACGGGGTACTGGGGTACAAGTGATGAATACCCTTCATCTTCATGATGCATATCGTTGATATGCTCTTTAAGAGTACAGTAATTGTTGTTATTAGTACGGGGTACAAATGACAAAGTAATGGATACCCTTCATGATACAAATCGTTGAAAAGCTGTTTAAGAGAAAAGTAATTGTTCGTAAGTACAGTTTTGTCTTATTTTCATTTAGAAGGGGGAGAGGTAAAATGGAAATTTATATCTATATCTATATATATATATGTATATAAAAGTCAACATATGTGTGTACATATGCATGTTCTTTTATACAAATCTACAGTTTTATTCCGATCTCGATGAAAATTTGCACACTTGACCTTCAAAGCAAGGGGAAGGTAACTGTTTACAAGAATTTTTGAACTGTAACTTTTGGTTCAAAGGGGTATGGGGTACAAGTAATGAATACCCTTTATCTTCATGATGCATATCGTTGAAATGCTCTTTGTGAGGACAGTAATTGTTGTTATGTGTACAGTTTTGTCATATTTTCATTTAGGAGGGGGTAAATTTAGGATATTTGCAAACGATCTTATCAAAGAGGTGGGGGATATAACTAGGAGGGATAGAATTTAGATATTCTCGCATAGTAAAATAATTTGTATGCTTTCCTGGTAGTTTATAAACTTATCAAATTTAAAAACACTCCGTAGCGAAGCACGGGTATCCAGCTAGTACTCAATAAAATGTTAAAAGATTTGTCTCCCTTACAATATTATTTCATAGACAATATTAGTTCGACCGCCCTCTCACAGATAGCGCCACGAATCTTGCGCAGAGGCATTATCGTAACCAATGAAGATGTACTGAGGTGCGATTATTGCTATTTGAAAACTTTATTTCATGCCATTTTGTGAAAAAACATAACATTTTTAACCCCCCCCCCCCCCTTATACTAATTTCATGGTCACGATACCAACGAAACCCTTTTTACGTGAAACTTCACGTCTAAACAATTTATTTTTTGTAGGAACCGTTTGGATGCTACAGGAAGACTAAAAAAAACTTCTACCGGCGCAAATACATTTTACCACCGGGTTGCTATATGGCCACGCACAGTATAAAGTGTATAGTTACAACATATGATTATAAATAGAACAATTAATATTAATAAAACTTATTGATAAATATCGCCGGTTCTCTACGGCGAGAAATGCGCGGAAATACAAAATATTCTTAAATGTAGAATTCTCATTATAAGGATTATTCACCAAATATAAATGTTACTTAACTTTAGGTTCTGTGCATGCATATTGCATATCTATGGCAAATTTTGATGTACCATCACAATTTCAACTGTATTTTTCAAAGTATGGGCGATTGCTATAGATTCTAAACCAAACATTTTTTTGTTGTTCAAAAAGTATTTCTCTTAAAGAAATTTTTAATTTGGAGACAAAAACAAATGATCACAGTGCTTCAAATGCCAATTAATTATTAATATATGCTAATATATTAATTTAACTAATCACAAAAATAAGTTAAGAAATGTGAATTTATAAACAAGAATAAGAAAATGTAATAATACGAGTACAACACTGGGGAATAATAAATCTTTAACTAGCTTTTCCAAAACCCTTATTCAACAATAGGATTATAAAAAAAGATTTATTATTTAGGTGAATATTTACACTTATATAAATTATACACGATAAAGAAAATTCTAACACGCTAATGAAAATGTACTTTGGTTGTTTTTGTCAAAATCCAAACTTTTGTTATAAGGAAAAAAATATAAACGTTATATTGCTCCGGTACATTTGGTTTGAAATCAAGTTTCAAGTTTCTCTACGAAATATTAAGTTTTTGGTTTGACCTGGATCATTATTTGAACATGGAAATAAGTTAAATACAAGTTCAGTCAAGTTTATGTTTATTTTAAGTTCGTTGTACTGGGAACTCGTGCAACTTAATAATTATTTATGAAAATTAAACAACCTAAATACCATTAGTAGCACTAATTTGTTAATAAGGTGGTTGCCGATTTTTGTGGCACATTGCTTCCTTGCCTCATATTATTGGACAAATAGTCAAAGGAGATTTGGATCTGTCACATATATTTAACAGATTAAATTTATATAGGAGTATCTGTGGGCTTAATGGTACAATAATGATAAATTAGACAATAATGGTTTGTAAAAGCATAACATCGTTAGAGTACGTGATAGGACGCGAGGAAGTTATGTGCCACACTAATTGACAGTCTATCAATTGACATTAATTATCTTTTGTTATGAGATAATGTCCCAGAATAGTTGATTAGACTAAGGGATATGATCACAATTATATACACAAGTGTGATATTCCTTTGTCACAAGGTACATTGGAATAAACATCCCTTCGTGTTAATAGTAATTTAGACTAAGGAATATATGCTACTCTTTATATATGCCCCTTTGTCTAAATAACTATTAACACAAAGGGATGGGGGGGGGGGGTGCTAAAGTAAAAAAGCACCGTAAATCTTATTACAATTTTAAGTTAAAAAATCAGTCTAAGACAACTCACACTAACTTTCTCATATTATAATTTCTGTCCCAGATTCCAGAAAATTTTTCTTTTCGATTATCAACAAAATCAGTTTGATTTTCATCAATATCTCGGAATCTAGATTTTTCCCGGGAAAACGGCTTCTATCATTAGATTCGTATTTAAATGGACTACTTAAAATTGTTTAATTCAATATGGTCGGAACCGTTTTCGATAAATAATTTTTTTTCACGTTTTTTCAGAGTTTTTGGGGATTGGCGCTCTTAAATTTGGAGCCAGAATTCATTTCTCGATTTCGCCTCGGGTTATAATTTTTTTTGAACATGTATGCCAAATTTTGTTTCAATCGACCCAGTAGTTTAGGTCTGCACAGACTACACACGGCTGACAGCCATTTTTAAAAACCACTTTTTTGTACTCAGGAGACCTTAAAGCGTGTAAATCCATCAAACTCGAATTTTCGTGTCATCACAATACTTTCTCTTTATATTGAGAAAATAAAAAAAAAATGTAACTCTCTCAAATGCAAATTAAACTACAAAATACAAAACTATTGAAAATTTTGAATTTATAATTAATTTTTTTTACTACAATATAAAATTGAAATAAATGGGAAAGTGCTATTAAAGTATGTATCAATACATAATTTAAATTACCAAATAAAACGTGATGAATTTGTTACATTATAACATGTTAAGACTTAATGAAGTTTTAGAAGTTTCTAATCTGAAGTTTTAGGGTTATAGTTTTACACTGGCTCTTTCTCTTTCACTCTTCTTGAATCAGATTTCAACCTCTGTTTGAACTCCTACGCTGACTCTTTATCTTATAAACTCCTTTCTCTTCTTGTGTCTTCTTGTTTATTTTGTTTTCAAATGGTATTAAATTGTCAAGTATTGAACTATCCTTTATAATATTTTGTGTTTAAATCTGCCTCTATTGATTATTTTCATACCTACAATATGTCGCATTACGTCAATGTTAATTTAATGCTATTATACATTATAAGTTTATTATAGAATGCAAATTATGGTAAATATTATGGAACTAAATGTTTTGAAACTACAATCTATGAGGGGCTATAATGTGTACAAGTGTGAAATCTCTCTTTAAGCTTGATGACAAATGATCCAAACTTTGAGAACCGAATTTTCATGAGAATTCTACTGAGAATTTATTACCGGGTGGAAACCATTAGAAAGATTAATGTTTCAAACAGTATACATATTACAGCATTATGGTACAGATATTCCAGTATAGATTATTGTTCTGATTAAATTTAATTAAATTGATTTTGGTGTTTTTCGTTTACCCTTTGACTATTATTCATGATAACAAATCTACCTTTGTAGGGTTTAATCTTTCTTGACATTTAATCTATGCATATAAAGTATTAGCATAAGAGAAATATACACTTTATACATGCATGGTTAAATGAGAAGATTAAGAAGTTATATAAGAAGAAGAAGAGCCAGTGTAGGAGTTAAGACAGAGGTTTAAATCTAATCCAAGAAGAAGGAGAAGTGTGAATGATAAAGAACCCATGTAGGAGTTAAGATTGGGGTTTAAATCTGATTCATGAAGAGAATTGTGTGAAAGAGAAAATGTCAGTGTAGAAGTTATAACAGAGGTTCAAATCTGTTTATAAGAAGATAAGAGAATGTCTCAACTTCTAAACTTCCTCATTCTATTTTTGAATCTACTTGTCTTGACGGCTCTTAAGGTGACTATACTTCTAATTGAACGCTGCTATGTATAATAAAGTTAGTGATGTTTAAAATATATTTTGTGTTCATTCATAATTTTCTATAGAACTAGTATAATTAATTTTTACTTACTCTTAGACGTTGTTTTTAGACTTCAAAATAAAAACTGTAATGTGCCTTTCACACTGAAAAGTCAGAGGACAGAAGGCTGGTGACTGAGACAGGAGACGGGGGCCTGGATGGCTCGGAGGCTAGAGCGCTTGCCTTGCGATATGGCAAGTTAAGCAGCCTTGATCAGGGTCAGAAGATGGATGGGTGACAGCTTCTGACCACAGTTCTGGGTTCGATTCTCGGACCGGGCCCCCCACTCAATGTCCACCCAGCATTGTTTAAACAAATGGGAAGCTCCTCGAAAGAGTGGAGCCACTAGGTTTCTAACTATCATGATGACACTCTTGGTTTTAATACAACCAGGAGGGGAGTCATGGTTAACGACCATATCATCACACGAGTGTGAAGATTTCGGTCCCTATCCCAGGTTTGTTCAATGGAAGTACCTAAGTGGTCTGCGTCTTCAGGTGTAAAAGCCCCACGGAATTAAAAACAAAATACAGGAGACGGGATCTTTTCCACTGGGGAGGTCACGCCCATGAGAGCGTATCTCTTTGGTGTGTAAATAATATAAGTTTTTAATAATTATGTAATGGCATTGTTCAGTGTAGAGACATGTCATCTGTCTTCTGACTTCTTTCCTCTGTCCTTTCGGTGTGAAAACTCTAAGATTCATCTATTTTTTTTTTGACATTTTCATGTTTAGGCTGTGCTACATAACTCGAAAAGCGTTACTAAAAAACGTTACCCGGTGTATCTAGGAGTTAGAAAGGTATAGGAGGTGTGCACAGTCTGTCTCCAGCTGTTGGGCCTTCCCCCTCCCTCCACCGCACGTTATAGGGCCGAAGAAAGTCGAAAAGATTTATACGTGTGACAGGGAGTTAGGAAAGTACAGGAGGTTGCCATCAACTCTCAGCCCTCTCGGCCTACCTAGTATGAAGCCATATTAACAATTCGTACAAGGCGGGCCGGCGCCTTTGAATTCAGTCGTTTGTAATCAAGCCGCGGCAGTGCCGGTGTGGAGATAAGACTAAAAATTATCTTCCATCTACTTTTATCAATTACTTGAATAAATTACCTATTTTATTTTATTTTATGTCGGTAGTTTACGCAGAGCGAAAACATGAAAATGCCTCACTGTCTTGCGGACTCGTATGCAAGAAGTATTTTTAATAATATTTGTACTTAATTAGTGAAAGTGTTAGGAGAATTATAAAACCATATTATGGTTATTTCACTAAGAATAAATCAAGGTAGATCCCGCGGTTGTAGACACTTTGATTTGCATGGCTTACTATTGACCACACCTTATTCACTTCGGTAGTACACAATTGTGCGAAGTAAATCATTGTGAACCTGAGTTAGTAAAAAGGATCAAAATAAGTGGCCATATTGCTAGGTTCAAACAAGTGGTTCATCCTCCCCGTTCTAACACTGAATAAGTGGAATATCTTTCATTTAAACATTATAAATAATATGCTTTCATAACTTCAAAACAAGTGTGAAAGACGAGCTGACAGAATATTATAATTCATATTTATAAAGATGTCTGTTATTATTTATGAGTTTGAAGTTGGTAAAGCAAACCAGAAGACCTGTTGCTTGTCTTGACATTTTCCCTTTATATTTGACAAATAACTCGTTCCTACGTTGGTTTTTTTTTTAACGACCTTTAAATCATACTAAAGTAGTATTTTAGGACCTTTCTTCTATAATATTTTCTGACTTGCTCGAACATCCTTCAACTACCTAAGCTTCTTTTGCCAGTGACAAATGTATTCTAGATTACACAAAGATCGTCTTAGTTGCCTCCGGAAAAATTCTTAAAATAACATTTCTCTCTAGTCAAAACGAATATCACTACAATTATTGTAGTATAAAAAACCCTGCTTGTAGCCCTTGGCCTCTCAAATGACGAGGAATGGATTGCTACTTCATTTTTACGTAATTGCTCTATTTATATTTTCCTTTTAACTTTTCTTCGCTTACTAAAATATTCCAAGTCCTGGGATACCCATAACTAACTAACTAACCAACAGCTTGTGAAGGGGATAAGCCTGCTAAAGGGCTTATACCACTATTTATATAATGGATGAAATAGATTTAGTGTGTCGCTCCATCAGAAAGCCTGTATAAACCTTATTATTGGCATTCGCAACAAGGCACCACTTCACGTAAGCAGCAACCAAATTATATCCATTTCTACAAATAGAGGGGATTTAGTTGTGAGACCTGATTGATTTGTTTATTTTAATAAAACGTATTAATAACTAGCTGGAAGAAGAAAAGGACGAACACAAGAAAATTAGGAAAATAGTTAGAAAAAGTATAAGAAAAGATATTAATGATTTAAGATATTTTGATATTTTGAAGAAAAAAAATACAGGATATATTAAGTAGACATGGATCAACTAGAGCAACTATCCAAGAGCTATCAGGTAATTTTTAGTATTGGATCCCTAAGTTAAAAACTGATAAAGGAGTGATAACAGACAGAACCCAAATTTCAGAGGAAATCACTCATTTTTATAAGAATATATATACAAGTAGAGTAAAGAAACCTATTAATAACGATAAAAACACTAATCTCAATACTGAGAAAAATAAAACCGAACCAGAACCAGAAATACTTAAATCAGAAATAGAATATGCAATTAACAACTTGAAGAAAGGGAAAGCCTGAGGAGAAGATGGAATAACCAACGAACTGCTTATACTCGGAAAAGGTAGCCTTAAAGTTCCATTGTATAATTTATTTAATAAAATTCTATCCATTGGAAGAGTACCTAAAGATTGGAAAACAAGTAAAATCATCATCTTACATAAGAAAGGTAGCCGAGATATTATAAACAACTACGGGCCTATAAGTTTATCCTCTACAATATACAAACTGTTTGCAAACATAATAAGAAACAGAATTACCAATGACATAGACAATTTCCATTCAATAGAGCAGGCGGGTTTCCGATCTGGGTTCTCAACTTACGATCACCTTCATACAGTTAACGCGCTATTATCGAAAAATGTAAAGAACACAACATCCCTATATATTTTATGTTTATTGACTACAACAAAGCTTTCGACTCTCTAGAGCATGACTACATATGGATAGCAATGAGGGAGATCGGCATAAAAGAACAATACATAGAATTACTGCTAGAAATTTATAAAGAAAATTATGCCTATATAAGTACAGAAAAGAAGGGAAAGCCATTTAGAATAGAAAGAGGTGTAAGACAATGGTGTCCACTTTCGGCTGTGATATTCAATTGTGTAGTTGAATATATTTTTAAACAACTCGAGTTGGGAAACATAGGAGTTAATATAAACGGAACATCGTTGAGTTGACGACGCCGTCTTATTATCAAAAAATATTCACGATTTAAAGACAATATTACTTTCACTGATTGAATGGAGTGAGAAAATAGGTTTGAGAATCAACTGGTCCAAAACAAAGTTACTTACAAATAGTGAAAAGTTAAAAATGACTATAGGAAATCATGAAATCGAATACGCATCCGAATACATCTATCTTAAACAGGTTGTATCAATTGAAGGAATGGGAAATGAAGAAGTTAACAGAAGAGTGAACATTAGATGGAAAAAGTATTGGTCGTTAAGAAAAATCTTTAAAAAGAGTTCTGCATCCGAGAGCATAAATATTAGCACCTTACAGAGTTGTGTCTATCCGGCAGTCCTCTATGGCAGCCAGACGTGGAGCCTAACCCAGAAACAGGATCAAAAATTAGTTTCCACTCAATGTCAGATGCTGAGATCATGCCTTGGAGTAAGCAAAAGACAGATGGTCAGTAACAGGAAAATGCTAGAAAAGCAAAATGTTTAAAGTCTAATGAAGCAAGCTCACAAATTGAAGTGGAAATGGGCAGGCCATCTTATCAGAATGGATCCAAATAGATGGGCACACAAAGTCAATGTGTGGAGGCCGACAGAAAAAAAGAAAAAAGGCCCAGAAAGAAGATGGAGGGACGAGTTTGATGAAAGAATAGGCAAGTTATGGCACAGAACTGCGATGGACAGACAAGCGTGGAAGAGAACAACTAAACATTATTTAGAGGACAATTAGAAGGAAGGAAAAAAAAAAAATATAACCATTACCCCCGCTCACGGGGCCTTTGCTTACAAAAGTGAGTGTCAACGGGCTGTTAAAAAAAAAAATAAATAAATAAAAAAATAACTAGCTGGATACCCTTACTTCGCTGCGGAGTGTGTTATTTTTAATTTGATGGGTTTATAAACCTACCATCTAGAAACTTTTAAATTATATTCCTAATCGAGAATATCTAGATTCTACCCCTCCCCTAATTTCTATACCCCCTCTCCTTTGATAATATAATTTGCTAAAATAATTCCGACTACTGAAAAATTCTTAAAAGTTAACTTTCCAGGAAAAGCAGGGGTATTTCCCTTCATAAACCCCCCCCCCCCCCCCATGTCTTTCCACATTCCTGAAAATTGCAATTATCTTTGCTTATATGTTTACATCCAAAATAGGAGCCCTTTCTCAATTATTAACTTTCTAAGTTTAGAAGATCGGTCTGGGCTCAATTCCCCTTCTTTTCTTACTTTTCCCTATGTTCCCCTTAAGAATAAACTTTTGTACTATCTCTATTGACAGAAATCAATATAATTTAGAACTTATTATGCTAAGTATAACCTCGAAGATTTTATTTTAGCGTTTTAAAGAAGTGGTGATAATAATGTTATAAAAGGTTTGTTCCAACCACACCTCAAACTAGTTTCAAACTGTACGACGCATGTGCATTAGCAAAAAACGTTCAAATGTGGTCCGATGCGCATGCGTCGGGCATTTCCAAACCAGTTTGAAGTGTGGTTGGAACAAACCTAAAGCGTTAAAATTGTCTTCTTGATGATTTATAAACTATTTAAATAATATATGTTTAAAAAAATGAATCTAAATATTTTTTGACAGCGATTGAACAGTTCTTCCTACAGAAATTTCCATAGAACATAAAATAATGTCTGTAGCTTCTTCTGCAATTTTGGTTAAATACATTTTTTTTATAAAAAATAAAATTAGAATGTTTAAATCTATTTATAATCCACATTCTCCACCCCATACAAAGCTAGCAAAATGTTTTATAGCCTATTACACCCGCAGAATTGAGCTTAACATTGTACCCAAAAACAAACAAAATCTGTTCAGCCGTTTGGACGTGATTAAAGCACAGACACAAAATTGTCTAAGCTTAAATTCGTTATCACTCATTTAGTGTAAATACAAAATTTGAGCCCAATTGGATAAATGTACAGACACCACTCCAATCTTATATATATTTAAGATTAAGATTAAGATGATAAGATCTGTCAGATTTCATAGAGATACCCGTGACTACTACATTGTTGCAAAAAGAATTCGGCTGATAGCCTCTGGTCCCTCTGAGAATGTTACTCTTATAAGTTTTATTAAAATCCACAAATCAATCAGCTCTCACAATTCAATACCTCTATTTGTAAAATAGATTCTAGCACAAAATGAATTGTTTTTGAAACAAACAAGAATAAAAATGAAACTTCCTATCATTCTATTTACAATCTGTGAGTAAATTCGAAATTTCCCCTCTCTCTCAAAAAAAAATAAAGGATGGAATGAAGTTCGTTGTGTAGTAAATTCGATTTGTCTTTTTGTTTTTGTGGTTATTTTTCCCTCCCTTCTTTTCCTTCTCTGTTATTTTTTTTTTTTTAGATCGAGTTAGATAGAAGTTAGACTTGCGTTTCGTTGTTTGATATAAAAACAAACAAAAAATCCGGTAGAGGTAATATTTGAGTATAACCTTCGTTAAAAATCAAATCATCTTTCCGATGCAACTAGTACTCAACTTTCTCATATAAAAGTCCACAAATACTACGTCCAGTGTATTCAATTTGTTTGTTGTGTCGGGTTTTCGTGGTTGAATTTAATTGCTATTGGTTATCAGCATAACATGCCATTTTATTTTACTTGCTTTAACTCTCCTCTACACAGTGTCGAGGGTACATAAAAACTGTTGAATATGATCAATAATTATTGTAATCTAATAGTATAGAGTAGTAGTAGTAGTTACCTAGTAGGTCCTACTGGACGGGTAGGAAGAACCACTTGTTCGAACCTAGCTATTAGGCCTTATAGTAGACCCATTTTACTTGCCCCGTGGCGGAGAGTTCCAACTACTTCACTCATCATTTGTAAGTTATATAAGCTTGCATCAAAGCGTAGGGGAAGAGTACCCCTCAGGGGGTGTCCCAGTCCCTCGCCCTATTCCGTCCTCGAACCCTAGATACAATGACGCGGATCGAAACCACATCGTGGGGGAAGACAACCCCTCAGAGGGTGTCCCGCAATTCATAGATGCAATTCAGAGTATCATGACACGGGATCGAACCCACGACCTCGAGTCATTGATAGCTGGGCGGCGCCTAGAGCACCTCGGCCGCCACTCAGGCTCCCTAGTATAGAGTAACAAGCACTATGATTTCTATGACATAAAATGTATATGATTTTTTAAGTAAGACCAAATTTTATTTATAATAATTTACTTATTAAAAATAGATTTTGAACATACCTCTCTGTCGAAGTCAATGACTCTCATGGGTCTTCTAAGAGTCGCCGCTTTGACCCTGGGAGTCCCTTCGTCAACATGCCTGTAGCCATCTGATCAGTCAAAGAAAATTGAAAGATTTCAACAGAATTATCCAATTTGGTTTTTTTTTTACCACCATTTGATTTGTATTTAGTTAGACATGTGTGTGTGTGTGTTTGTGACTGTGTCTGTCTGTCTGTGCCACGCATATATCGGTCGTAATGAGGTCGTCTGCTGGGTGTAGCGATTACATAAATTATTATAAAAAAAAGGCTCCAAATTACAAGTGAATAAGTAAATAAATTTATATGAAACATATACTCGTAACATTAGTTTCACAATGGATATTTATGTAAACTATGTAAATACAAAAGGCAAACTAATAATAATAAAAATCAACTAACATCACATAAAAAGTTAAGTCTAGATTCCTTATAAATAAACTAGTGTAGTAGTAGTGGTGGTTTGACGGGAAGGACGAACCACTTGTTCGAACCTAGAAATCTGGGCCCATTTTACTAACCCCGTGGTGGAGAGTTCCTGCTACTTCATACATCATACTTGTACATTGTACCGCCGAAGCGAGTATGGTGTGGTCATTAGTGAGCTATGTAAGCGTGCGTCAAAGCATGGGGGAAGAGAACCCCTTAGGGGGTGTCCTTCGCCCTGCTCCGTCCGCGATTTATAGATGCAATTCAGAACATGGCACGGGATCGAACCCACGACCTCGATTCGCCTCGACTCAATGATAGCTGGGAGGTCCCTAGAGTAATAACAAAAATATTATATAAACGTTCACTAAATAACTTAAAATTGTGAACTATACATTTTAATAAATGCTAAATAATATTATACATGCATTTACAACCTAAATTATATCCATAACGAGAGCTAAGAAATAACGAAATATAGAAATAAATTTACCAAAGATCTGAACGTCTAAATTGTATACTTTTTTTTATTTAAACGTGCCAAAATAATTAATAATTCTAAATTAAAATGCAGAGTTCTAAGATCTCAAATATGTTTAAAGATTTTTGTCAAACATCATTTCTAGTGCGAGATCTATGTAGAGTTCATCCTCAATGTTACCTGAATGTGCTTTATCAGGTTAAATGACAGGTCATTAAAGTTACTTAATAAATTGTCATAATATTTAATCATACTTAACATCAATATAGTCTAGACACATATTATATTATACACATAAAAAGAAGTATAAAAAATATATGAGGATATAAATAAATAATGTAGGAGATACTGGGTTTTCATGTAAAGGGTGGAAGAACGTGTGTGGTTAGAAGTCATACAATTGCTATAGCATTCAGTGTCATACATATGTCACATACTCATATATATATATATAGATAGATATATTATGGAGGAATATTGGTTCGAATAGGACAGAAATTGGAATGGCTGTAATTTTCCAAAGATATTTTATCTTCATACATCTTGTTTCACACAGGCATACTTCTCTCTGTATACACACAATACACCAAATTTATAATAGTATATAGCTCTCAATTTTTCCTTTAATAATAATATATATATATATATATATATATATATATATATATATATATATATATATATATATATATATATATATTGAGAGAGAGTGAGAGAGAGAGAGATAGAGGGAGACTCTCTCTGATATTCAACAGGGGAGATTCAAGTTAGTATAATTTTATAAATTGTTCTCGATTGTATGTGATATGGCGGTTATTTATGTAAAAGAAAAATGTTTATAAATAATTTCAAAATAAAAAGAACTTTTTATATACTACGTTTTTAATTTTTCTGTTGAATCGTATGTAATGTTGATAATATAATTGTTATTGTTATATAATATATAATGTTAGTGAAAAAAAAAATATTGTTGAATTTGTTGGGTCTGTGAGGGGTGAAAAAATAATAAAAGTGAAGAACTACTTCATGAAATTGTGGCTATATTTCGTTCCTTTAGGAACATCTTCAGGCCTGTGAACAAAGGTACTTTTTTATATATAATATAATAATTTAAGAACAATTTGTCAGTTACAATTATTAAACTATCTTCCAATAATGTGAGTTGGGAGGAATACTAAATTCCCTCCCTAATGTATGAATTTTTTTTTTTAACAATCTCTATGTTATCAAAAATATAACGTAATATGCTGAAATTTTTTTTTGTAATTACCTTTTTTAACATCAAGTGTAGTTAATACATAAAATAGGGTTTAAAGCATTTTCAAGAAAAGATTTGTCAACAGTTAATAAAATAAACAACTAAAACTACTCTTCCACACAGAGGAAGCAAAATTATTACTATAAAAAGTTTCTATTTAATAATTAAAACACACACAATAACGGAAATACAAAAAGCAACGTTAATTAAAAAGAGTGAGATTTGGTGACTGAGCTATTAAAACAATTAATTAAATATATGTAGTCCAGATTCGTTAAACAGAATTAGAATTACCTAAATTGTATTGATGGTTTCAATCAGGTGAATCTGAAATGCTTGTTTATTTATAAATAAGTATCCTGCTTATAAAACTATTTTAAGTTATACATTAATATAAGATTTTCTCTCACCAAACTAAATAACATAAATCTAATCAAGTTAAAAATTTGTATTTACCAATAAGCTGTAATAATTTAAAAACTAAAAAGTTAAAATGAATTCAATTTAATTAAAAAGTAATGATAAAATTAAGAATCTGCATAATAAATTTAAATGTGTGTTTTAATTGTTAAATAGAAACTTTTTATAGTAATAATTTTGCTTCCTCTGTGTGGAAGAGTAGTTTTAGTTGTTTATTTTATTAACTGTTGACAAATCTTTTCTTAAAAATGCTTTAAACCCTATTTTATGTATTAACTACACTTGATGTTAAAAAAGGTAATTACAAAAAAAAATTTCAGCTAAATTACGTTATATTTTTGATAACATAGAGATTGTTAAAAAAAAAATTTCATACATTAGGGAGGGAATTTAGTATTCCTCCCAACTCACATTATTGGAAGATAGTTTAATAATTGTAACTGACAAATTGTTCTTAAATTATTATATTATATATAAAAAAAGTACCTTTGTTCACAGGCCTGAAGATGTTCCTAAAGGAACGAAATATAGCCACAATTTCATGAAGTAGTTCTTCACTTTTATTATTTTTTCACCCCTCACAGACCCAACAAATTCAACATAAGAACTTACAGGGGATCACTACCTAATAATCTTTAATATGAAAAAAAATAGTTCCGAATTTATTTACTTCACATAAATGTCAACCATCCAGAGAGCTGATCTTAAACCTATAAAAGAATAAATCTTTGTACAACGGATCTCCCCAACACCAAATCTAAAGCATGCCATCGATATATTTGAAATAATATAATCGATAAATAATATAATCGATATTTCCTTTTTTGCTGTCATTCAATGTTTATCTATCACAAATTTGAGACCCGTCAAAATGAAGATTGCGTAAATATTGGATATGGCAAAACAAATAAAATAACTTGCGGATTTTTTCCGAACTAACTTTCTTCACAGCGAAATTTGCTGAAAACTAATTTAATTCTGCTGAAAGATGGCTAAAAGTATTAAAATAATGCATTGTCATCGTGTTCTGATCTATGCTAAAAGTTTCAAATGTCTAGCTATTCGGGAAGTTAGTTAGAAATCGATTGCCAGAGTTGTACCGGACAAACAAACAAACAAGAATGCAAGCTAATGAAATCGTAGTAAAATGTTTATGCATTGACTCGTATGACTGAGAAATATAAATAATTCTGAAGAAGGCGAAATATAGGTGAGGGCGAAATATAGCGCTGGAGGAGGAAAAGAAATTTCAAACGTGTTAGTTTGTTAAACTCTAAAATTATACATATAAAAGACCCTATAGACCCTAAAAAAACAATAAGAAACTATAGTGTTTTATTCACAAATAAAATTTGAACTAAAGGGTTTAAAAAACTACAAGAAGATTATATAATATAATATATATATCCTACTGAACGGTTTGTCACTAGCCTTGGCTAAACATATTGAGTCACAAATTATTGATAATTTGTCCCCCCCCCCCCCCCAGGGTTCATTAGTCACAAATATATATATATATATTATAAAGTTGTAAACTTCTTTTCAAATATACATAACTTAATTTGTAAAAAACGCTTTAAGCAAGATATAAAACTTTCGTTATTACAGAAAATTCAAACTCGCTTCTTTCACAGAGGGAAATAATTTTGTAAGTATAGCTTTTCTTTAGCTTAAAAGTTCGTTTAATACTTGAAGAAGCTGTAATACTTCTGATAAAAACTTTTTGACGAATAAAAAAAAAAAAAAAAAAAAAAAAAAAAAAATCAAAATTGATGATATTTTCAAGTTTTCTTTTAAGCCTTTATAAGATACTTTATTTACTTTTTTGTTTCCTTTGATTTTTCCGAACAATTGGTTTAATTTAAGGAAAAGAGGAAAAATATGTTTGATATAACGCGTAATAAACTTTATTATAATATTGTATACATAATTACTTGCTCCAGTGTTTTACATTTAATTATTAATGAGAAATTTATTAAAATTTCCTCCTCGGCAGTGAAGTAAACTCGTCCTCTTACCGTTTGTGACTATAGGTATTTTCTCCATAACTAGATTTTTTCCCAGAAAAACGACTTATATGATTAAATTAAGAGCTAAAATTAATTTATTTCGTGTATGCCAAATTTCATCGAAATAAGTCCAGTGTTTTAGGCTCCTCTTGTGTACACAGATAATACTCAATAAATTTTACTCATATTGACGGAGGTATCCTTCAAAAACACTGAAAAAAATTAATTCTCGAAAATGGTTTCGACAATTTTGATTAAAAAAAACTTCTAAAATGTAGTCCATTTAATTAAGACTAACAATTTAAGTTTTTTACTTGGAAAAATCTTATTCCGGAGGTATTGATGAAAAAATAAAACTGATTTTATGAATAATCAAAAACCAAAAAGTAAAAAACCATTCATTAACCTCAAAAAATACTCAATCTATACGTTTATTTTATAGTACATTACGCGTCGAGTGCGGAAAGTAGCATTTTGCATGCGAGTGTGGTAAAACCACACGAGCAATGCAAAATGCCGTTTTCGCACGAGTTGCGTACCGTACTTTATCTACGACTGTTAGATTTAAATAATAAATACAGAAAAAAATAAACTTCCAGTATACAAGTTCGTATTTCGCTTTTGATAAAGATAACATTAATTCATTAGTTGTATTTTGTTCCGAATGATTTCGGGAGGCGTATTATTCTCCTCATATTCGTCATTATCATTTTTTAAACCACTCATTGTTTTTCACTAAAAACTCGATATAAACAGTTATTTTAATAAAAGAATAGCAAATTAGTTTTGTTAAATGTAAACAAACTCTCTAATCGTGCGTAAAGCTGAAGAATTCCTCTTCTTTACCGCACTAGTGTGGTAAAGAAGAGGAATTCTTTATAACTATGAGACGCGCATGCGCAATGAATACAAGTACGTAAATAATCACTTTCTACGCATCTAAACAGAGATATAATGTTTACATTTCGTATCAATCGAAGATAATAGTACATTACGCGTCGAGTGCGGTAAGTAGCATTTCGTAACTGTTTATATCGAGTTTATTGTGAAAAACCATGAGTGAATCAAGTGACTTTGACGAATATGTGCAGAATAATACTCCTCCAGAAATAATTAATTCGGCAAAAAATACAACTCAAGAATTAATGCCATCTTTATCGAAAGAGAGATACGAATTTACATACAGCAAGTTTTTTTTCTGTATTTATTATTTAAATCTAACAATCGTAGATAAAGTACGGTACGCAACTTGTGCGAAAACGCATTTTGCATTGCTCGTGTGGTTTTACTACCCTCGCTATCGCTCGGGTGCAAACTCCACACTCGCATGCAAAATGCTACTTTCCGCACTCGACGCTTAATGTACTATTAAATTTAAACGTGTAGCCAATAGTAAGAAACCAAGTTTGCAGATTGGAAAGAGCTGGGCAATATCCTGAGTGAAGATACATTATCAAAATTTTTTTCACTTTTTGTTGAACATCGCTTTAATACTGGGTCTGAAAGAAAAAAATATGATCTTTTTTTTTTTAAAGTAGATTAAATGAGATAAAAATTTTAAGTTGAGACGAGTACTTTCCAAGATACTAAAATTTGGCATTTGTTCAAGAAATTAAAAATTATCGTGTTAGTCCTGTACTTTGGTAAATATAGATAACGATAATCATCCAACGAGAGCAGTCATAGTTAATGACTTCCGATTTAAGAGAGCTTCTTTTATTCAACTGAATACGCACCCTGTCTTTCTGTATGTTCAGAAACATTTATTTAGTAAAACCAACAGTGACAACGCCACGAAGAGATAAAGATCACCTAATCCATAAAACCTACCTATATTATTCATTTTTCCTTTCTCTGTGCTGTCCCCTTTAATTCGTATATTTTAAAAAAAATTAAGAGTATACAGGGGTAATATAAATTCTATTATTTTTATTTAAAAAGGTGATATTTCATCCCTTGATTGGGATATTCTCAAACCTAAAATTTAATATTGTTTTCCATTAGAGTTTTAAACATTTTGTTTTATAAAACATTTGCAATATAGATTTTATATTTCAATATGGTCTCTTAAACTATAAAAATATTTAAAATAAGAAATTATTAGTTTTATATATATACAGGGTTGCACAAAAGTATGGAAACCCCTGAATAACTCTTCAGAAATGCATTTTTTTAAAAAAAGTTCAACCAAAATTTCAGGATTTTTCCTTAGCTATTCAATGGCGACCTTGCATTTGACCTTAAAATTGCGCTTCAATGTCATTTGAAGGTCAACTTTGTTATTTTAAATTGAAACCCCCATTTTTTATTGCGGATTTGAAAAGGGCAGGAAATTTTACGTAAAATATGACCTTGACCATGTCCTAGAGCATGACCTTTAAGAAATAAACCTTTAAAAATAAAAATCTTATGCAAACCTCACATACATATTTCATATGAATAAATTAGTAACAATTTAAAATGATATTAATAATAATAAAAAAACAAAACAAAAAACAATCACATATTTAACTACATTAAAACAATTATTTATTTACATAAAAACCATTTTTTATAACACTGTAAGTGAACCTAATTTACATTTTGTCTTTCACACAACAAATTTAGTAAGTGAAACTAACTTACACTATAATAATAGTAGTTATATCTATTGAAGAAAATAATATTATAAATTAATGGTGATGATCAGCTAGTTTACTTACATTTAGATAAATTTGGCTGGATGTTTATGTATTAATTAAAGTTTTTTTTATCAAGTTTAAGAATTTTAAATATTCCTTCGTAATATTTATTTAAATCCCTCGTGTACGTTTTGAAATTCATGTTCTGGGGGCAGTTAGATATGATAGGTGCTTCTAACAGCTTCCTCTTTGCATTATTATTTTCCATTTATTTGGCCATTTTAAAATCTGGAATGCGATTTTCCTCTAAAACTCTAAAGCATGATTGGCCAAAGCCGATTTTAGGGTTTCGTTGGTAAAACCAAAAAAAGAAACCCTTATAGTTTCATTCATGTGTATGTCTGTCTGTCACTCTGTACGGTTCCAATAACTTTTGAATGAAAAGAGATAGAAATGTGAAACTTTCCAATATTAAAGATCGTTTTGACGCGCACGCAGGAAAAATATAGCGAACTCAAAATTATCAGCGGTTCAAATCCTTAATGCCGGATAACTCACGTCATGCGAAATTTTTTTTTTTTTAATTTTAAGTGGGGTATCAAATGAAAGGTATTGAAGAGTAGATTACAAAAATATATATCACTTAGGGAAAGTGTTCAATTTTCGGCGCCATTTTGTTAAAAAACATCGAAATTTTGCGTGCCCCCCCCCCCCTAAAATCGTATTTTCGCTGTTACTAAAAATATAGAAAAATATGCAAAATGTGTGGTCTGATGGGCCAAAGAAAAAATAAGAATAGCAACTTGGTCGGATTAACTGGGAATCTAAGATGGCGGATAATTCATGTCACACGAAAATATTTTTTTTTTTTTTAATTTTGTGTGGGGTATCAAATGAAAGGTATTGAAGAGTAGATTACAAAAATATATACCACTTAGAGAAAGTGTTCAATTTTCGTCGCCATTTTGTCAAAAAACATCCAAATTTTCAACCCCCCCCCCCTAAAATCGTATTTTCGCTGTTACTAAAAATATAGAAAAATATGCAAAATGTGTGGTCTGATGGGCCAAAGAAAAAATAAGAATAGCAACTTGGTCGGATTAACTGGGAATCCAAGATGGCGGCTAATTGCTGTCCCGAGGAACAAAGTATTTTTTCTAAATTTTGAGTGGGGTATCAAGTGCAAGGTATTGAAGAGTAGATTACAAAAATATATAACACTTGTGGAAAGCGTTTAATTTTCTACGCCATTTTGTCAAAAAACATCCAAATTTTGCACACAACCCCCCCCCCCCCCCCAAGTTTGACGTGATTTACCTATGTATTTTTTAATACAGTTTTTACATGGTACTAAATATACAATTCCCATTTCTTCTTCCTTTGGTACTTTGTCTTTTAACATACTGAATGTGTGTGTTTTTATTTTATTAGTAGGCTTCATTCCGAACTTTATAACTTTATATCTTCACAATAAAATTTCTTAAAAGTATTCGACACTTTTTCTGTTAGTCCTTCTATATAAGTTAAGGATTTATATTTGTAAATTGTATTTTGAGTCTCAGTAAGGTTCTCTCTACGTTGAGTGTTGTCTAAAGAGTTTAACGCTTTCCACCATAACTGCCTAATTAGTTTAATTGGATACATGTTCTTAAGCCATTTTTCATAATTAATTTTTTTTTTGTTTTAATTAATTGGTATTTATCAGTCAGTATAATACCTTTGTGAATTAAATTAAAAGCTGAATTTTTCTTTTGGTAAAACAGGTGATTAGAATTAAAGTTTAAAAAATGTTTATTTTTTATCTCCTTCTCATACCATTTTGTAGTGATCATTCCTTCTTTATCTCTAATGACTGTTATATCCAGAAAATGAATACAATTACCTATTTCTATTTCTTTGGTGAATTTTGTTTTATTATTATAACTATTTAGGGGTATTTTCCGTTAATCCCCCCCCCCCCCCCACGCCTTCCGGGCGCTTATTCGCATATTCAGGGTGGCACCCTTTAACTTTTATGGAGCATTAGGTACGATTTTCCACAACTGTCTAGTGCACAAAAAGCTAAAAAAAACAATGTGCTAGGTAGATTACCTCATTTCTTATTGGCATACATGGATAAATAAAAACGCATTTTGAAGAAAGAGAAAGGTAAAAAAACACACAACTTACTTGTTGTTACTTATTATTGGAATTGCCCTGGAGGCTAATAATATGTAATGTCTGCTAGAATTTGTTCAAACGGGTCTCGGACTCCTTCGCCTTTTCCTCCACATGAACTCGCACAGATATGAGTCTAACAGGCTCCGGCTTGTCCCACACTCGATCACTAATCCATTAGTGACACATCTTCGCCGATGCCCACATCGATTCAACGCGCTGTGTGTGTGTGCCCGTAGCTGGGTCAACAAAAGTTCTCACTGTGGTTAACTGTGTAATGCCGGAAGTCCATGCCTTCTATTTGAGGGCATGGAACTTTCGCAACGGCTCACGAGCCATTGCAAAAGCTGTACGGGGGTGATTTATAAAAAAAAACAAAAAAACATTGCATAGTCTCCGCCACCGGTTGTTCGTTACACTGCAGCCAACACCAAGAATAATCTGGCTGGCTTGCCTACAGAACTTTCTACCTGGAACTTAAGTCCTAGAATGGGGGTGGAAGCTCGTTGATCTAGGGTTTACCCGAGTCACCACCATTTTGGATGCCGCACCTAAGCTTTACTGCACTTGATCTCATGCAACTGAATGCAAAAAAGTTTGCAGCAGTGGATGAAGCTACTGCAAAGCTGGACTAAAATACTTGGCTCTTTGTAAATTTTGTAGCGGCATATCATGCCATAAAGTGAATTCTTCGACTTGAGGATTCTGACAACGAGGAAGACTGCTTTATGTTCACTGATTGAATTGAGGAACCTTCACCTGCTCAAGATAAAGATTTCTCGAAGCCAGAGCTGTCTAATAGTACATTACGCGTCGAGTGCGGAAAGTAGCCTTTTGCATGCGAGTGTGGAGTTTGCACCCGAGCGATAGCGAGGGTGGTAAAACCACACGAGCAATGCAAAATGCCGTTTTGGCACGAGTTGCGTACCGTACTTTATCTACGATTGTTAGATTTAAATAATAAATACAGAAAAAAATAAACTTGCTGTATTTAAGTTCGTATCTCTCTCTTGATAAAGATGGCATTAATTCATTAGTTGCATTTTTTGCCGAATTAATTATTTCTGGAGGAGTATTATTCTCCACATTTTCGTCGAAGTCACTTGATTCACAAAATGTTAATTATAAAGCTGAAGAATTCCTCTTCTTTACCGCACTAGTGAGGTAAAGAAGAGGAATTATTCAGAACTATGAGCCGCGCATGCGCAATGAATACAAGTACGTAAATAATCACTTTCTACGCATCTAAACAAAGATATAATGTTTATATTTCGTATCAATCGTAGATAAAGAGATTTTATTAATTAAAAATGATGCAGTATCCTCTTTCTTTATTTAGTAATTAACTTACATTACTAAGTGAATGTTTCCATTGCAACAATCCCAATTTTTTTACTGCCCAAGAGCAGTAGTATTTATATTAAACTAACTCAAATGTCCGTTGTTTCTTTTTAACTATTATTATAAATTATCTACTAATTATTATAAATTATCTACTTACTAAATTATCACTTCACTACTCAAAAACGTCTGCTTTTATCAAATTATTTGAAAAACTTGTTTAAATGGTAGTTTAGACGATTTATATCAAGTTGTAGTAAAACGATACTACGGAAGTAAGGTAAGGATTTAACGAGTCATAGCCCTTCATAGATGTGTCGCTGTTGGATTTACTAAATAATAAATCCATAAAATAATGTTGTTCTATATGTTCCATAAAAAATATTTTTCTTAACGAATTGATATATGAAGGTAGAATCTTTTTCCGTCCTGAAATTCCAATTTTATATTGATACCTCATATTTCTGCGAGCGTTGCACGTGGAAGCTTGGATGAATAACGCTATCCAACGAACTTAGCCTGTCTATAAATAAAAGGAACACCTAAACCAAATTGGTCTTCTGTTACTAAAATTATCGTCACACGTGTTAACGTTACTGACAGGCTGACAAACATGCAGAAAGGCAGGGTTCATATTTTGATGAATGAAGAAGCTCGCTTAAATGAATTTCAAACTCATTAACTATGCCACTCCTCGTTGGATGAGTATCGTTTTCTATATTTATCAAAGTACAGGACTAAAACGAAAATATTTACTACAAATATTTGAAGAACAGTTTCTCGGAAAGTAGTGAACTCAAATTTTTAGCTAATTTTATCTAGTTTAAAAAAAATGATTATAACATTTTCTTCCAGACGCAGTATATATGGAGATATTCAGCAAAAAATGAAATAAAAATAAGGATTGAATTTGGGGTGTTGCACAGCTCTTCCAAAGCTGCAAATTTTTCTTACCATTGGGTTAGGTCCTGACAACATATAAAAACAAATTAGAACTAACTGTAACAAAAAGTTATGTTTCATTTGTCGGTCTGATTTTGTAAAAACCCCTTTTTAACTCAATAAATTTATTTGACTGTGTTTTTCTTCAGTGTGTGTCAGCGACTCATCGTGCAAGAGGTGTATGTAGTTCAATAACCAACAAACGTCATCACACAAAAAATTGTAATTGAAACATTTGAATGGTTTAGGGTGTTTCGGCTCACTTGTACTTTCGAACTCGATCCAGTAACCTCTAGATTATCTGAAGAAGGCTGCTTTAGAACAGCTGAAACCGTTCAATTGTTTCATTTACAATTTTTTGTGTGAAGACGTTGTTTGGTTATTGAACTACACCTCTTGCATGATCAATAAATTTCATCACAATACTTATTACTTTCTCATGTATCTACGTAGTATATTTAAATACGAATATTACAATTTAAGTAGCGTTTCCGGGAAAAATGAAAAATCTAGTTTCTGAAAGAACTATAATGACAAAAATGTTAGAGGTCAGATTTGATTTCTGGCAGGGAATGGATTATTTTTATGGTAAATTATGATAAAATTAATTTCAATAATAATTAAATATAATCATGAAAACTCGGAACAATATACAAATGAAGAAACACTGGGCCAAGTAATTATGTACTTGTGTAACGGGGATTTGGTGAGTGGAATAATGAAACTGGTTAATATGGTTGATAGATATTTATTTGGTATATGAGTGTATATGTGTATGATTGTTTGTAAGATGTGTACACCTCCAGAGCTAAGATCGGACTCTCCGTGTGACTCTATGCTAGGGCTTAGTCTGTTAGATTCTTGGTGGGGGAAAGCACCACTAGACAGAAATTCGAGCCTTTGCTAGCCTAAGGTCTACACTGCTTTCCTAGAATATTCTAGACTTGGCTCCCCCGTTACAGACCCCCCTTCTTTGGAGAGTGAGCACCTGCGAACAGGTTACTCCCAAAAGAAGGAAGTAGCCAAGGCAGTGTAAGTGTTTATATTGATTTGGACAGCGACTTTGAGCTGAAGGTGTATACTTAATTTAGTGTGTCGCGGAATGGAGGAGAGACCTTATGTGCGTGTGAAATCAAGTGGTCCTGGGATGATGGGTGATGGTAGCTTGGTGAGTGGGAATTGGCCGTGGCAGTTGGTGACCAGGCCATTGTTGAGTGGGATGGTCCTGGCAGTTGGTGACCAGGTTGTTGTTGAGGGATGGTCCTGGCAGTTGGTGACCAGGTTGTTGTTGCGGAATGGTCCTGGCAGTTGGTGACCAGGCCATTGTTGATTCAGTGATGGTCCTGGCAGTTGGTGACCAGGCCATTGTTGATGGGTCCTGAGAGTATAGTATGTTTTGTGTTGTCCTTCAGTCCCGTAAAGAGGTGTTTTGGTGGACTCCTGGTGAACTGTGGTGAGTTGGAGTAATCCACGTGTTGAGTTTAGGTTAAGGTGTGTCTGGAAGATTACGTTCGTGTTAATAGGGTCTCTCTCCGTTCACCTACATTTGTCGGAGTGTGTACCTATTGTGTGTGTGATTACAATATTTTTACACATATCACAATATTATGCTATAATAATAATAATAATAATAGCCTTTATTGAATATATATATATATACATAACGAGAAATTATACATAATTTTATTTATTTATTTTTTCACTTTTTAAAAACATTATTTAAAAAAACTTAAATTAAAAAGTATTTGTACCTCATTTTTATTTATTTACTTTTCCTCAGATAATGTATACCCTTTAAATTAAAATTAAATAATAATAAATTTCTTCTTTTCTTTTTTTATATTTTTCTATAAAAAAATAAATATTTTTCTAAGCAGCCCATCTACGGGCATAGGCCTCTCCCAATTTTGCCCACGCTTCTCTATCTCTTGCTGAACGATGCCATAACATACCGCAAAAGTTGGTGATGTCGTCTCTCCATCTTCTCGCCGGCCTGCCTCTTTTCCTGACTCCATCCCTGGGGTACCAGTCAGTGATGCGTTGAGCCCATCTCTGCTCCTCCATTCTAGCAACATGTCCTGCCCACTGCCACTTTAATTTAAGTGTTGCCTCTCTTACATCTCTCACCCCTGACTTCTTCCTTAGCTCGGTAGATCTTATTCGGTCTGAGAGTCTGACTTTTAGTAGACTCCTTTCCATAGCCCTTTGAGTAACCTCCAAGTGGTGCAAAACGTTCCCTGTTAGAGCCCAGGTTTGACTGCCATATGATAAGCATGGAATTATGCAGCTATTAAAAACTTTGGCCTTCAATGCAGGATTCATATTGCTCTTAAATATATATTTTAAAGACCAAAATTTTCTCCATGCCAAGTCAGTTCTTCTTTTAACTTCTTTCATATTGCCATCCTGGTCCAGAGATATGAGTTGGCCTAAGTATATGGTTTCTTTTACCCAAGTAAGTTCTTTGCCGCTTATTTTTAATACCCCTTCATCACCATTCGTGATTAGGCAGGTTTTTTCAAAGTTAACACTCAAACCAGCAGGCTCACTAGCTTCATTTAATTCTTGCAGCATAATTTTGATTTCTTCTAATGACTCAGCAAATACCACTAAATCGTCTGCAAATCTAAGGTTGCTCAGCCTAGCTCCGTTTATATTGACCCCTCTGCTCTCCCAGTTCAGCTTCTTAAAGACTTTCTCCAATGCGGCGGAAAATAAATCTGGTGATAATGGGTCTCCTTGCCTTACGCCCTTCTGTATATTGAAGAAAATACCATTTCTCTCCAGTTTAACTCTGGCTCGACTGTTGTAATACCAATTTTTTAAAATGTCGATTATACAATTGTTAACCCCTTGCTCTGCTAGAGCGGCGAACAAGAAACTGTGATTCAGGGAATCGAATGCTTTAGAATAGTCTATAAAGGCCATGTAAATGACTTTCTGATACTCTTTGCTTCTCTCTATAAGCTGCTGAATCACTTGCAAGTTATCGACTGTGCTGAAGCCTTTTCTAAATCCTGCTTGTTCCCATGATAAGCTCTCACAAATGTTACTCTTCATTCTTGCTTGCAATACTTTAGCAAACACTTTGCCTACCGATGACATCAAGCTTACAGGCCTATAATTTATAATTTCCTCTTTACTTCCTTTCTTATGAATTAAAATGATATCCGAGTCACACCACTGCCTGGGGACTTTTTCTTTCGCTGCTGATTTTATTAAAGAGAGTTGTCAATTCCTCGATTAGAACTTCCCCTCCTTCTTGTATCATTTCAGATGTAATACCATCAGCTCCAGGGCTTCTTTCTTTTTTTAAGCTATTAACGGCTTCCCTTACTTCCTCTTTTAATATCAATGGAAAAATATCATGATAAAGTGGTAGGCTAATCGGTGTGAGCCTCTCTGACTCCTTGTTTGTTTCATTGTAGAGATTAGAATAGAAATCTGTGGCTATTTGAAGAACATCAGTTCTGGATCTTTCCATGACTCCATTAGTTGACTTAAGAGCAGGTATCCAATCTTTTCCCACACTTGTAATTTTCCTTGCTTTCTTTATTGCCACGTTATTTTTTAAGCAGTCCTCTACTATTTTATTGTGGTATTCTTCGACATCCTTTCTAATAGCTGCTTTAGTTATCTTGCAAACTTCGCTAAGCTCTATTCTTTCTGCTACACTTTTCCCACTTCTACTTCTAAGTTCTTCTCTTATTTTAATAAGTTTGTAGGTATTTTCAGTCATCTTCTGGGTTTTAAGTTTTTCTAAGACTGTACTTTCTTCTGACGATGTCAACAATATATTTTCAAGTTCATTGTACCTGACCTGTACATCTTGAAAGTATATCCTTTGCATTTGACTGATTTTACACTTGATTTTTTCCATGTAAAGCATGGAGTCAACGAGTTTCTTCGTATAACTAGATTTACGTGGTTTGTGTACTCTAGGAAAACTTAGGGAAGCTTTAACAACACGGTGGTCTGATAAGAAAGGAAATTTTCTCATTACTTCGACGTCTAGAAAAATGTTTCTTCTCTCACTTAACATAAAATCAATCTCATTTCTACAACTCGCATTAGGAGACAACCATGTCCACTTGTTTCCTCTTCTTTTCTTAAAAAATGAGTTCATGACTCTTAAGTTATTTTCTTTACAGAATGTTAGAAGTCTCGTTCCCCTGTCGTTCCTTGAGCCGAATCCGTAGGGTCCTAACACATCCTCTTCCTCACACTGCTTTGTTCCTACTTGACTGTTTATATCCCCTATTACGATGACAAAATTTTGTTTCATTTTCTTAGCTGCCAGCAAACAATCATCAAGGTCCTTGTAAAAAGTTTCTACAGCTTCTTCGTCATATTGTATTGTTGGTGCATATACCTGAATCAAAGTCAAGTATTTCTCTTTTCCAATTTTGACTCGAAGACTAGCAACTCTGTCTGAAACTGGTTTAAACTCAACTATATTCTGTGCCTCTTCTTCTTTAACTAGGAAGCCCACTCCCCGCTGATCGTTCCTAATGCTATAACATTTAAATATTATTTATTAATTAAAATTATATTCGTTTTTTTATAAGTAATTATGGAGTATTTCTTATAATTAGTATTATATTTTAGTTGAAGCGAGCGTAAGCGAGCTTCTTACATTCAACGAAATATGCTTCTTGTCTGTCTGTCTGTCTGTCTGTCTGTCTGTCTGTCTGTCTGTCTGTCTGTCTGTCAGTAACGTTTACGCGTGTGACGATAACTTGAGTAAAAGTTGACCGATTTAGTTGAAATTTGGTATACATGATCTTCTTACTAATACTCAGACTAAGTTCGTTGGACAGCGTGATCCGTCCAAGAGTTCGCGCGCAATGCTCGCGTAAACGTGAGCTTCAAATTTAAAATTGGAATTTCAGGACGGAAAAAAATTCTATCATCACCTACTCGATGAGACGAACATTTTTTACAAATAACATTTTTCAGTAAAACCAACAACGACACTGCTATGATTTAATAAAGATCGCTAAAACTATTAAAGCGGACCTAAACGTTTAAAATAGAGAAAACAACCTTTTTACCGATATCTTACGTTCTAACGTAACGATTTTAATAAAACTTCATGTACATCGTCTAAAGTACAATTGAAACAAGTATGTAAAATTTCAACTTGATACAAGCAGTAGTATTTGAGTAATGAAGTGATACATTTATAATATTAGTTTAAAAGCTATTCTGGGTGGTTAAGATTCTTATAGTCGTTTTGTGTGTAGGTTTGTTATGAAGTAAAGCTTTGTACCGAGTACCCCTACTCTACCCCTTACTACCCTCTTCCACTTATCTTCAACTATGACATTCATCATGATTAACAAATTTCAATATTCAGTATTTTATTGCAATACGCCCGCTTCAATGATAGAGCCACGCGATGCCTAGTTATTTATTATTTTAATGAATGATTTCTTATAATCGTAATGTCTATTATAAGGTTATATACATTTATTTATTATAATATTTAATAAAATTATTTCTTCTAATTATATAGATTAAACTTATTCTTATATTATTAATTTGAATGTATTATTATTTTACTAGCTTGTTTGAGGATTGTGGAAAGGCTATTCTTGAGCATGCTGATATCACGTCTCACTCTCTCGTTTCTATTGCATTTTTGTGTAGTATGATATGTGCTAACTGTTTGGACCAGTAAGTACATCAGTGAAACAGAAGAAAATTCAGTTTCTTCGATGGGTTAAGGGTAAAGTGAAAGTAGGTTACCAAGGATAAGGTTATTGGTAAGATTAGTGGGAGTTTTCTATTTTTGGGTGTCAGACAATGGTGTTGAATATTGTTGTTAGTGGTTTGTTGTCGAATCAGGGAGGTTTGTGCACTCCCTGAATTCCATGTGAGGGGTTAAACCCCGACTGTATGTCTCATTCGCGAGATGATACAGTAGTGATGATCCATGTGAGGGGTTAAACCCCGACTGTATGTCTCATTCGCGAGATGATACAGTAGTGATGATCCATGTGAGGGGTTAAACCCCGACTGTATGTCTCATTCGCGAGATGATACAGTAGTGATGATCCATGTGAGGGGTTAAACCCCGACTGTATGTCTCATTCGCGAGATGATACAGTAGTGATGATCCATGTGAGGGGTTAAACCCCGACTGTATGTCTCATTCGCGAGATGATACAGTAGTGATGATCCATGTGAGGGGTTAAACCCCGACTGTATGTCTCATTCGCGAGATGATACAGTAGTGATGATCCATGTGAGGGGTTAAACCCCGACTGTATGTCTCATTCGCGAGATGATACAGTAGTTATGATTATGATGAGACTGATCACCCTTCATTTTTGTCCCTGGGGATGAAAAATGAAATAATACTTCCCATTGGAGTTTGAGGAAGGAGTTGATGGAAGGAGAAGTTCTGCTGTTGGCCCATAAAAGCACAACGTTGTTACAGTTTCGTGTGTTATGTTATGGTGAATTAAAAGAAAGAGAGAGGGATACGTTTGTTTACCTTCTTTTGTTTTGAAGATCAGCTGATTGTGATTTTGATGAGCTCAGTCTTTCTTTATCTTTTTTTTTCCCCCGTTCCACATTCCTTAAAGCTTTGGCGTACAATTTAAATGACTACGCTATTGTCTATATAGGTTTTTTTTTTTTTTTTTTTTTTTTTTTTTTTTTTTTTTTTTTTTTTACTAAAACTTGACAGAGTGTGTAAAACAATTATGAAATCATAAATAATATTTTCTTTTAGCTTTTTTTTTAAAAAAAATTACATGATTATGGATAAATTAATTTTATAAGCTTTTCTTATGAATTGACATAAATTATGATTAATCTGAGTCGGTTTAAAAAAAATCTGCGTCTGGGAGACAATGGAAATGCTGACTAGGAAATTTATAATAATATATAGTATGCTTTCAGTATGTGGTAGGATCATTTTACAATGATGTTAGTAAATGAATTATTTTCCCGTGTAAGGCAAGAGAAAAAAATACATCAGGCATAAAATTAAAAAGAAATACGATCCAGTAAGTACGTGTGAAGTATTATTGCAAAATTGCAAGTCTGGTTGGGAATTGGATATGGCAGGAAAATATGGTTTGGTGGGAAAATTTTTGGAAGCTGAAAAAAATGCATAATGTAATATTGTATTAATTTGATGTTGAAGGGGGCTTTGACCCTTCATCAGCAATCTGCACGTGTGCCTCTGTATAAGGCAATTTTTTTCTAAAACAGAAGAATAGTGTTAGTATTGAGATAATAATTATGAGAGCTTAAAGTTTTTTTTTGTTAAACTGAGTGTTCCTGGTTGAATTAAAAATACAGATATGATGAATTAAAAATATGTTGTGTATATTTGTGGGTGTGTGATCATTTGGTGGTTCTATATAAGTTTGTGTTGGGTTCCGTGCATATTATTTTGAGTGAGTGAGTCCAGCTGTGTAAAGGAATCTGCTGATCCACTAGTTTGTTGTCCTGTGTTCCCTAGTAACGTGTGCAATTCTACTATATCAGCTGTTTGTTTATCTCCATCTCTTATGTCATATGGTTTGCGATGTAGGAGGTCAATCAGCTGTTTCTTTAACCTACTTTTACTTTGGTCAACAAATTTAATTTTTGTAAATTTAAATGACATTTGCGATAGCTGAAAGTTAATTTTGCCTATATACTTGTTAAACCGTCCTATTCCTAAGATATGACTAAAGTTACTATTGTCAAACAATGAATGAGTAAACAGTCTCGTATGACCTAAAATTATGTGTGTTAAAAAATGAATGGATGTGTTTATCTGTCCTTGCAAAATCATGATCTGACCTGTTTTACCTTTGAGTGTGATTAGAGGGTTTATGACTTCAGTCTTAGTGAACAAATTTGGGTGAATAACTGATGTCGCTGAACTTTTATCTAAGACTGTCTCTTCTGGAATTCTGTTTAACTTTGCCTTGATGATAACCTGTTTATGTACTAAATTTATTGATGGTATAGTTACTACTGTTGTGTTGCAATTGTGTTTTGTAAATTTGTTATGAGTACGTGGAAATTGTGTGCCTGTTGAATTCATTTGTGTTATTATTTGGGTATGTTTTGTGGTGTTTGTTTGAGGTTGAATGTGTGTTTCTTGAAGTTTGGAGGTGATAGTTTGAGGTTGAATTTGATGTTTAGTGTTTATTCCTTGTGGTTTTGAAGTGATTGTTTGAGGTTGAATTTGATGTTTAGTGTTTGTTCCTTGTGGTTTTGAGGTGATTGTTTGAGGTTGAATTTGATGTTTAGTGTTTATTCCTTGTGGTTTTGAGGTGATTGTTTGAGGTTGAATTTGATGTTTAGTGTTTATTCCTTGTGGTTTTGAGGTGATTGTTTGAGGTTGAATTTGATGTTTAGTGTTTGTTCCTTGTGGTTTTGAAGTGATTGTTTGAGGTTGAATTTGATGTTTAGTGTTTGTTCCTTGTGGTTTTGAGGTGATTGTTTGAGGTTGAATTTGATGTTGAGTGTTTATTTCTTGTGGTTTTGAGGTGATTGTTTGAGGTTGAATTTGCTGTTGAGTGTTTATTTCTTGCGGGTTTGAGGTGATTGTTTGAGTTGGTGTATTTTGTTCTGGAGTCTTTAAAAATTGCCTTAATTTGTTGCAGTCAAACACTCCATGACCAGCTTGCTTACAATATTTGCAATATATTATTTTATATTTGCTACATTGATCTGCTTTATGCCCCTGTTGGTCGCATAATTGACAAATAGTGTTTCGAGGATTGTGTGGGCAGTTACTGGCTAAGTGGGATAATTTCTGGCAGTATTGACAGGCATAAATTGTAAAATAATCATACATATTGTGTGTTTTAGTTGTTAAAAAAAAATGAATAAATGTAATTATTATTATATATTTGAATAATTATGATAGTTCTTACCTTATGTTTGAATCCGACTGTGCTTGTGATTTTTGATGATGATGATGATGATGAGAAGTTGAATGGTGATTGAATTGTTGATTGTTGAAGTGTTGATGTGCACTCGCGTTTCTGAAGGTGTAAGTTTAGATAATAATAATTGAATAATAATAAAATGTGTTATTTGTTTGAAATTGTTATTTGATTGTTATTAATTGTGTGGGGTGAATCCTCCGCTGCCACCAATGTAACGGGGATTTGGTGAGTGGAATAATGAAACTGGTTAATATGGTTGATAGATATTTATTTGGTATATGAGTGTATATGTGTATGATTGTTTGTAAGATGTGTACACCTCCAGAGCTAAGATCGGACTCTCCGTGTGACTCTATGCTAGGGCTTAGTCTGTTAGATTCTTGGTGGGGGAAAGCACCACTAGACAGAAATTCGAGCCTTTGCTAGCCTAAGGTCTACATTGCTTTCCTAGAATATTCTAGACTTGGCTTCCCCGTTACACTTGTATATAGTACAAGTTGTATCGGACAGATTTTTGCTATATAAACTACATATATTATAAGAAAATAAAAAAGGAAATAATAATAAAAAAAAAAAAAAAAATCAGGATTGGTAACTAACAAGAACTAAGTGAAGGGTTATATACGATTTACTTTCTACGTCCCGACGTATGTCGTATTGAGTTGTTATTGGAATTGAATTCGGGATTGTTTATATTGTTATAAGTATAAGGTAAAGTAAACACTAGTGCTTACTTTTAGTACGCAGCACGAAGTCTCAAGTCAAAGTTTGTCTAGGGCTTTAGATACGCTTGCTTTCCTCTCCGAGGGACTTTTCGTTACCATGATCCCTGGGTTATTTTACTTGAGTCTCTCTTTTTTCTTCGGACAAGTAAATCCCTATAAGATGAAATAAAGTCACGTTCCACATTCCCCTTCCTTAAGCCTCTCTGATCACTTTATTTTTAGACACCAAGACCACTTAAGTAGTAACAAGACGAAATAAACAATATCCGTCTGACAAACATTGATTTAATCTTGTTTGCTGTCGTGAAATTTGAATGTGACAAGTAGAAAGTAGAATTAGTTCGTGAAAAGAAAATTAAGCTATTGCAATGGCTTCAAAATGTCTGTAATGCGAATTTTTGAAAATTTTCTCCATGGAAATCCGTTTTAGACTCTTAATTGATTCCTGACATTTAACACTTTTTTATGTATGTGATTATATATGTATGTGTCACTCCAGACGATAACTCACCCTAGGATGCACTTAAAAAATCCAAACAAATTTTAAAAATTTCTTTTTAAAAGAAAGGATTAGTTCGTTGGCCAAAATGTTTGGATTTCATTTGGGGGTCAAATTTTGATAATTTAAGATCAAAAGTGTGTATAACAACAATTACTGCACTCTTGAAGAGCTTTCCAACGACATGCATCTTGAAAGGTGTATACTATTTTGACTTTTGTAGCCCGTACCCCTATTTACCATTTTTATTTTCATCCATTCAAATTCTAAACCAAAATTTTTCTATATTATCATAAGCCAATAATACGCAGATTTCTTTGAAAATTCGCCCATTAAGTCATGGTGCATGGCTGGTCTTTTTTTACTTTCTGTTAAACGTAAAGTGTGTTGTTTAAAGAGAGAGTAATGTGTTTAAAATATTTTGAACCTTGGCACTTGCCCCCAGCACAATTCCAGTTCTTAACATGTAAGAAAGATTCCCATACCTTGGACAGTTATGTAACTTGGATCTTATAAGTAATTTTCCCTGAAAATAATTCATTTTCCGAGGTATTGATCAAAATATAAATTATTTAGCTAAAATTCGAAAACGAAATGTAAATAATCACCTATTTAAAACTTTAAATTGGGTCAATAATATATTATATTTTAAGTGATTTAAGCATATTTACTACATTTACAAATTTTAATCTTATATATTTTTCTTATTATTTTGATGCGTTTTATTTGCCATTTCTGGTGAAATTCACAAGAAATTGCAGCTCGAAAGAACCTATCTTCCAGGGTGCACCATAGGCTTCTTTATTGCTCATGATATGAGTTCTATGCAACTAGACATGGATTCATCTAGACCTCTCCAAGATATCTATCGTACAATGTGTGAATCCTTTGGTTTGTAATTCATCACAGGGATCATTCTCAAAGGAATTGCTCTTTATAAGAGTTATTAGCAACTAGACATGGATTCATCTAGGCCTCACTAAGATATCTATTGTATAATGTGGGAATCCTTTGGTTTGTAACTCATCATAGGGACCATTCTCAAGGGAATTGCTCTTGATGTGAGATATTAGCAACTAGACATGGATTTATATAAATTTTACTAAGGAGTTCCACCACTATGAACCTAAGAATAAGTTTTCTGTTGAGATGTATAGTCAGATGATGACAACCAATTCTTTATAGTCAATTGTTTGTGAAAATTATAATAATTTGCTTACAGATGAGCTATTCATTCTAAATTAAAACTGAATAAAGCTGCTTGGAATAACTCTAGAGTGCTTTTCATTAAGTTCTACAACGCTTTGTATTTCTAGCACTTGTTTTTCAAGCAAGTTTGAAAATTTCCATTCAACCTCTATTGATTTTAACTTTGTTAAGTTCATTTAACAAACCTCTCTCTCCAGCAGTATTAGTTTCGTGGAAAAGGGAGAAACCGTAAACCGGTTCTGAAGTATACCGAGAATTAGCGATCTATAAAACAAGTTAGACTTTTCAATCGTGGATAAAAAGGGCGTGAATCCGCGTTCTATGAATTAGGTTACATATTTTCAACCACGAATAAGTGAAACTACATTCCACGATCTATGAATAATATTAGAAATTTTTAATTTCGAATAACCAAAGTTTCTTTCCACGATTTAGGATGCAAAGAGCAAAATTTTCAATAGCGAATATGTATTGCTGCATCCGTTGTCTATGAATAAGGTTACAACTTTTAAACCTCGGATAAGCAAAGCTACCCTCCTTGAACTGGCTATAGATTACATCTTACTGTGGTAAATAAGATAAAGGCAACATTATTGCCATTAACGCTAAAAAGGTAAAAAAATTAAATCTCACTTTTATTTGAGGAAAAAACCCAACTTATGTTATTGTAAATAGAAAGACATTGGCAAAACATACAAAAAACATAATTTACATAAAACTTTAGCGAGAATTACACCCTAAAGCTATAATAACGAGTCATAAAATGCTAATGGAATTTAAATTCCCTCTAAATTTATATCTGAGGATATAAATTATGCTAATAGTACCATTGTTCGAGCAATAAAGTGAATTACCCCTCACGGTAAGTAGCTAAATGTCTTTATAACACCAAGTGAAGCTAGGGAATAATTGCTTTCATTTGGGTTTTTTAAAGCCAATTATGAATTTAATTATTTTTTAGGACTAGATAGTTTTTTATGGTTTTAGACGGCATTAAGCAATTTTACAGCTCTTGCTAATTTGAATCTTTATTTTTTTTTTCTTTTCTTAATACGGTTTCATTTGCCATTTCTTATTGAAGTTTGCGAAAAAATGCAACCAAATCCTATTTTCCAGGGAGCACCATAAGATTAGTTATAGGGGTCATTACTAAGGGAGTTGCTCATGATTTGAGTTTTAAGCATCTAGTCATAGATTAATCTAGACCTTACTAAGGTGTCTATCGTATGATGTGTGAATCCCTTGGTTTGTTACTCATAACCAGTGGCGTAGAAACGGGGGGGGGGGGGCTATCGGGCTTGAGCCCCCCCCCCCCCCCCCGTCAGATTTGAAGGGGCTATAAAATTACAAAAGAAATAAAAACTAGTACATGGGTTTATGTCTAAAACTGCTTAAAATGCTGTTTTTGAACGTTTATTTTCCAAAATTTTCCCGAGGGAGGACCCCCGGACCCCCCTCCTATAGCGGGGGGGGGGTGTAGAGAGAGGGTGGGTTGTAGTCTGGCACCTTAATTTCTAGAAATCGAGCACTGATAAAGAGTATATACCCCCCCCCCCCCCCCCCCCCACATTAGTGGAGGTGTTGGGTGTTGGGCCACCCCCGTCAAAAATGAATTCCAACGCCACTGCTCATAACTCATAATAGTAATCATTCTCAAGGGATTACTCTTGATGTGATTTATTAGCAACTAGACATGGAGTTATGTAGATCTCTCTATGGAGTCCACAGAGAATAAGGACCAGCGTAGCCGAGTGATTAGCGTAATCGCTGACGCTCGCCCTGTAACCAAGGTGATGATTCGAATCCCAGTTTACCCATTTACACCCCATTTTACACTAATAATCATCCCCCGATTTACTAATGGGCAGACTGGGCAATTGCCCAGTCCAGTGCGTTTTTGCCAGTTGTTGTTTGTTAACGATATAAGCCGTTTTCCCGGGAAAAATCTAGTTCCTGATAAAATAGCTTTAAACGCGGAGGGAGAGAGGCCGGATTCGATTCCCCGCCGAGAAGAAGTTATTTTTATTATATATTTTGAAGAAGTGGAAAACATTGGGCCAAGTAATTATGAAATCGCATATGAGAAAGTTTGTCTGAGTTATCTCTGACCGATTTTGATTATTTCCGGAACAACGGTAAAAAAAAAAAAAAAAAACGGGAACGACACAACTAACTTGCGTAGGCCACCCAAGAGATGGTTATAAGCAACTGTCTTTGTCTATCATTGTGTTGCTATAGCGCAGCATATAGTGGAGCGCAGGCAGTGCAGGCCAGGCCACGTTACCAGTGACAAACCTTAGTGCTGAAAGAAGTTTTTTAATTCTTTCAAGAGCTAAAAATCCTAAAAGAGCAATTTTACTGAACAGCAAGTTAAACTCTTTGGTTCTAATGCGTTCTGAAAAAGACATAACACTTAAAACAGATATGTCCAAAGTTGTTACCGAGTTCGCTAAGAAAAAGGTCCATGTAGTTATGTTAACTAAAAGTTTTCAAGAAAAGTATAGAAAATGATTATATTTATATTACAGGCTATTCACTTACTGTATTCACTTCAATAAAAAATTCGACTTTTTCCTTAGTTTTAAAATGTTAATGTTTATTTTATACAAGAGCTGTAGTCAAATCCAAAGGTAATATTTTTCATTTTCATATCTAAGTATCTATTTCATTTGTTTTCTCTTTGGTAATAAAAGTTATAACACAATTTCAATCCACGTGATTATTTATTAAAAACAAATTGATTTTTAAACTTTAAAAATTAGACATGCAACTGGTACCTTTAAAATTATGCTCATGTATGTTTGCAGTTTGCACTAAAAACGTAGTTATAAAAAAAAATATTATTTAAAAACGAAATATGGGCCTATTAATGTTTTATCATCAGTACACACCATTTCAGGTTAATACCAAATACGTCATTTTTACAACAGTATTATGGTATCAGCCCACATTGGGGTATCCCCAAAATACTATTCTGTAATCACAAATATCTCAGTCCTTTTTTTGGGGGGAGGGGGGGGGGGGCGGCTACAAAAGGTTTTGCCCGGGGTGCAGCTTACCCTAAATCGGGACGTGCTAATAATCATATCAAATGTATGTGTCAAGGAGCTATCACCCTGCCCCCGGGTTTGCTTAGTGGTTCCACCTTCGTTGTATCTGTCTTGGGGTTACCCGTCACTTTGCATTTAACCCCATAGTTATAGAAAAAAAGAAAAATAAGGTGTCCACTGCAGGATTTTGTGTAAATCCCTGGCTTCTAGCCCAGTATCATTAAAACAAATGAATTCTTTGATGAACTTAAAAAGATTCAAAGCCACTATAGTCCAAACTTACCGCTTGAATTAAAATATAGAAATATATTAAAATTTGAATCCCTATTAAAAGTAGATTGCAAGGTACAGTCTAGCGAGATTGTATACTTTTTTGGTCATCCTATATTTTCCCAATTATCTTAATTGTCACCATCGTTTTCCTTGTGTACAACAAACTTAGGAACATTATAATTGCCATTAGCTATCAGGAAAATATCCAGGACCCACAGCCGACACCCATCCGCCATCACCTATCAGCTTTCCGAAGGAAGTCAGATTCTAAGGATGGAGGAGTTACATCAGCTAATTATACTGAGGTGTCAACTTTAATTGCAGCTCACAGTAAGACCAACCGTATATAAACCTAGAATTTTTCATTGTTCTCTTTATTTCTCTTTTAATTGTTACTAATATTCAAAATTGAGTATTCAAAATTGGGTATTCAAAATTAGGACCCCCTATTGAGTTACTATAATATTGTAATACCAATAAAGTAAAATTAGTATTTATTACACAATAATTTTTTTAAAAACTTAATTCTTTATCAAACCGATACAAGTTAATAATTTATAGAAATATATACACAAATATATATATATATATATATATATATATATATATATATATATATATATATATATATATATATATATATATATATAGAGAGAGAGAGAGAGAGAGAGAGAGAGAGAGAGAAAGAGAATTTATTAATAACAATGAAAATAAATTATTCGAGGAATATTTAAACTTAGTTAAGGAAATGAAGATGATTTTACCTTAAAAGGATTCAAGTTTTAACTGAAGGAGTTTAGAAGTTACAGTTGCTAGAGATATTTCCTTATTACTTTTCCCACGGTAAAATAAATGACTTTGTCGATAACTTATAATGAAGTAAGAAATAATCGAAGCTAGAAACCTCCCAACATCTTGTCTCCTTAAGATATTTTACTTTGGTAATCGACTTTGGTTAACTTGTTAAATGGAAATGTATAAAGTTGAACCAGTGTTGCCATTTGTACGGAATATTTTCTAACTTAATCTGAATATGTCTTAATCAAGATCTATACAGCACAAAATATGTTTAATTTTCCCTTATGTATTTCTATACTATTGGAGAAGCAGTAAATAAAACGGGCGCTATTCTTTTACGCCGCCACAGGAAAATTGTTTGAATATTAATTGCACTCTGGTAAAACTAAAAGAAAAATGTTGCGACCATTTCCAATCTCAGAAAAAGTTTAAATTAATTTTTGAGATAAAGTTTTTTAAGCTAATCTAGTTATTTATATAATTTATAATTACCTCTCAATTATGATAATAAATTAATAAGTTTTTAAAAGCTTGTGTTATTACATCTTAAAAAACTTTTTCTTTTCCTGAAAAAATATAAAATAAAACTTTTCGAAATTTTATTAAACTATACTTATTACTAAACTATAACTGTTATTAAAAAGTTCAGTATAAAACATTTAAGTATGGATGAAAAAGTTTTCATCATTTTCTCTAAGTATCTTAAAAGTGGTTTCTAAGTATAGTCAAGTCTTATAGTGGAAAATAACATATCTTCGACAACTAAGTATTAACGAAGTTTGATTCCAAGGTTTTACAAAGTAAGTGTCATAGTTACAAGAAAAGAAAAAAATATTTTGACAAGGTTTATAAACTTGAGGAAACTTTTAAATCAAACTCATACAAACACACACACATATTTGGTTACCGGCTAAATCCTATATTAATTGGTACTACCTAATTAGCCATTACCACTAACTAAATAACGAGGTAATGACGTGAAATTTGATAATAATAGGACGAGTGACAAGTAATGATATAGCTTAGAAATTATTAAACATCTCGCGTCTTGACAACGCATCCCAAATTGGTAAGGAGTGTCTTTTTTATTTGGTCTTAATATAATCAGGTCTTGGACTAAACAGACAACCTAGAAGTTACAGGTTCTATTCTGAGTCTATATCGTCTTGATCGCCAAAGCATTCGGTTAAAGCTTTTTTAATTTCAGACCAGGAATTAAGCTCAATACGAGATCCAATGAGTAATAGTGCTCTACCTGTAAGCTTACTGATTACCGCTCTTATTAAGAACGTTTGTAATGCTTAATTACCATTAAATTGCGTCATTTAATTTCCTACATTATTCAGAAATATTGATATTGTGTGCAGATTGGTTTCAACACGGAATATAAAGACTAAATAGAGTGTCATGATATAGGCCGAGGGAGAGGGGGTGGAACCATTTCATACAGGGAACATTATACAGAGTAGCATATATTCCTTAGTCTAAATTACCATTAAGACGAAGGGATATTTATTCCAATGTACCTTGGAATAAAGGAATATCACACTTGTGTATAAAATTAAGATCATATCCCTTAGTCTAATCTACTATTAAGATAAAGGAATATTGAATAATATAAAACTTCCCCAGGACAAACACACAAACCTTTGAGAATTTTGTAGGGTGGACTATTGTTTAGAACCAAGGGGGTGCTAAAGTAAAATAGTGCCATCCGATAATTTTCATTCCAGTGAAGTTATATTCCCTAAATTCTAAAAGAAACAATCAGTTAATCACTAAGTGAAACGAAAAATTTGTTCCCCAATTTTCCGTCTGATTGTCCTACCGACTGCGCCACTTATATCGGTTTGATGAAGAATTAAGTTTTTAGAAAGTGTATTTTAAAGTTACAAATACAAATTTTATTGTATTGGTTTTACAATATTATAACTCAATAAAGGGTACTCAATTTTGAATAACGACTGACATAGATTCGTCTCGCGTAACAATTTAAAAAGAAATACAAAGAACAATGAAAAATTCTAGGTTTACATATATGGTTGGTCTTGCTGTGGTCTGCATTAAAGTTGACACCTCAGTGCAATTAACTGCTATAACTTATATTCACACACAGACAAAAACGCGTGACTGTGTGTTCATATCATAGGAATGATCTGGAAACATGAAGTTAATACTGAAAGAGATTGTCTTTAGGATGTAAGTGTAGATTAATAAAATATAATTCCAATTTCAACCGAAGAGAGGGGGGAGGGGAGATGGTGCAAATGGAAAAACGTTTACTTTGCCCAGGAAATTAACGATTAGAAATACTTCTCTAATAGTCAGAATGAATTTTTGATGTTTGAAAATTGAATTCGGTCTATCGGGAGAGGGGAGTAGAGAAAAAAAAAAATGTAATTTGGGAATGAAGGAAATTACTCTACATAGATATCTATATCTATTTATTTGTGGCTTTGTGCAAATTAAATCATTTACTTTTTAAATAAACAATAAATATATTTCTTATATAAAAATTCTATAGAAACTCTATATTACCTTAATTTTAGTGAAGCTAGTCGTAGTAGAAACTGCAAGAGCACGAAACATGAAATTTGACACGATTCTCGAGCTCGATATGTCGATAAATCAACACTAAAATGAAAACAACTTAGTTTGGCAATAAACCAAAATTTATCTAGGATTTCTTTTTTTTAATGTAATTATTCTCATTATCCTCATAGAGGTTTGACAATTGTATAGGAGTAAGTCAAAAAGCTTTTTCTTTTTTTTGGGGGGGGGGGGGGGGGGTTATCTTGAAAACGAAGCTGTTCCAGTCTTATGTTCTTATGAACTTTGTTGGGCACTCTTTTAGTTTGGTACCCCCCTATTTCATTGCAAATTTGAGAAGACTTTAGGGGTTAATGAGTGGGAAATAGTACTGACTTGCCTAGTTGGACAGTTAGTATACTATGTCCAACAAATTTAAACAACCTGGTCATCTTAAATTTCCAATGAAATTGGTCAGTAATTAAAATTAATAATATATATTGAGTGGATTTTACAACCTTCACAAAACATTGTTTCTAATCATCTTTTCTTTCACTCGCGGTGATTCCTTATTGCCTTAAACAATACAGCCATCTTGGGTAAACTTACCCTCTTCCACTGCAAATCTGCAATGTAGGAAGGTATGAGTGATCTCAATTATTTATTGAGACTTTCGTGTGGTTTTGTGTGTTGATCTAATTCCCTGGTTTTTGGCTATCCTGAGTGAATCCCCTATCCTTAAAAACCCCCTTGTTTTCAACATTTCCCGTATATACGTGAGTGGTATATATTTGACTTTACCGAAATAGTACCAGGTCTAAAGTTGTTAAATTGTAAAAAGGAACAGGTTAAAAAAAAACGAAGTCAACCGGACACTTAAAAATATGTGGATGTTCGAGTGCATAATTTACCCTTTAGTTGTCACCGCTTGTCTCATATTAACAATTTCTTTCATATTTCCTTTTACTTCACCTTTTACCAAATTATGTGTGCAACTAGAACCCAAGAAAAGAAAAAAAAAAATCTTCTCTTTGATATAGTAGAAAAATTCTTATCCAAGCCTATGTTCTTAAGTTTCTTAGAAAAAATCTTATCCAAGCCAGTTTCGAGAGCTGTAACGTCGACTCTTTGGTTCTTTGGATTCTTCAACTTTTGCATTTATTGGCTCATTGTTTTTGTACTTTTCAAAATTCGGATTCCTTTTCCACGACCACGCACAAATCCCGGTTTATTAGTCTGACAAGTCACTAATAAATGGAGTCCTCCACATCCCACATCGCTTTTGAGTGTATTTTGGATTTCTTGTGCTGAGTTTAAATTCATAATTTTTGGCTATTTCTCTCTGCAAGATATTTTTCACTACGTTTTTATTAGCTTGCTTTCTTGTTTGTTTGTTTGTCCGGTACAAATCTGGCAATAGATTTCTAACTAACTTCCCGAATAGCTAGACATTTGAAACTTTTAGCATAGCTCAGAACACGATGACAATGCATTATTTTAATACTTTTAGCCATCTTTCAGCAGAATTTAATTGGTTTTCAGCAAATTTTGCTGTACGGAAAGTTATTTTATTTGTTTTGCCATGTCCCATATTTACGCAATCTTCATTTTGACGTGTTTCAAATTTGTGATAGATAAACATTGAATGACAGCAAAACAGGAAATATCGATTATATTATTTATCGATTATATTATTTATATAATTTCAAATATATCGATGGCACGCTTTAGATTTGGTGTTGGGGAGATCCGTTGTACAGAGATTTGTCCTTTTATAGGTTTAAGATCAGCTCTCTAGATGGTTATCATTTATGTGAAGTAAATAAATTCGGAATTATTTTTTTTTCACTAACATTTTATATTATATAACAATAACAATTATATTATCAACATTACACACGATTTAACAGAAAATTTAAAAACGTAGTATATAAAAAGTTCTTTCTATCTTGTAATTATTATTTTATATTTTTAAGTTCAAACTGAAGCAAACAAGTTTTTACAAAATCTATTACCTGTTGCGGATCAAATTGTTCTAAAGGGCCGTTTACACGCTCTGGTACTTACACGGTAACTGGTTGGCTTGCGCAAACCAGTTTGTGCAAATGGCTTGAGCGTGTAAACGGGCCTTTAGACACATATAAAATTAATTTATAGTTAAAATAATATTTTTTGGTTAAATCCCAAACAGAAACTGACTTTTTTAACGTGTGCATAACATTTTATTTATTTAACTTCAAATCTCAAAACCTGTGTTCTCATTGGACGATGAAGAAAAATTTACTTGATTGTCCCATTGACAGATCTATTAAATGTGTACTATCAAATGTACCTTTAGGAATCTATACGTTAAACTAAAAACACCGATAACCTTTCTATAACGAACACTTTGTAATATTTAGATTTTTCATTCAATATTACAATTTAGAATAATATTACTTCAAAAAACAAAGTTGACATTCTATCAAAAATGAACTGTCAAAAACTTGACACTTACTTCTTCAGGAGGAGATGGTTTACAACTTTTAACAGCTAATTTATACAACCCACCAAACCTACTCCTGGCTCCAAAATTTTTAAAATTTCTATCTAGAGTTAAAAAACATGATTCTGAATTAGAGAAGAATTTACTTCTAGGTTTTTTTTCCTGAGTGTGGCTAGTAGTGGATATAGATTTTTACATATATTTGGTACATACCATACATCTGAAAGATTAACTTTAGTCCACTGACCATTATTGGCTATATTAACTTCTATTGTACCTTTACCATAAGCTTTGATAATTTCTCCACTCGCAGTACGTAATCCATGATCTACAGTAAATGGTGTGCAACTTACAAAAAGTTCTTTTCTACTTATGCAATGCGATGTGGCTCCGTTGTCCACACCAGTGATCTTCATCACTCTCATCATTAATTCAGACGAAGAGGCAAACAGTGTCATACTGTTAGTACTTGAAGATTCAGCTGTTGAAGTATTCTGACCTGGTCTTGGTTTCCCATCATGGATCCACTTTCGGCACTGACGTACTATATTATGTCCTTTTCTATGACAATAGTTGCAAGTCTTTGGTCTAGGCTTAAAAGTTTCATTATTCTTTAATTCTTTCTTACTATCAACTGCAAGAGTTTTCTAAGAACCAACATTATTACTATTAATACTCTTACTAGCTAATGCCTTTTCATATGCACATAGTTGGTTTGTCAGATTATCTAATCCAAAATATTCCTCTACCATGGGGAGCCAGGGTAGCCGAGCGTCTTAAGGCGCTCGCTCAGCTATCAATAACTCTAGGCAACTCGAGGTCGTGGGTTCGATCCCGTGCCATGATACTCTGATTTGCATCAATGAATCACGGAAGGTGCAGGGCGAGGGACACCCTTTATGGGGACTCTTCCCCCACTCTTTGGTGTGGGTCCGATCCGTGTCATGATGATGTAATTTGTATCTATGGTTCGAGGACGGTGCAGGGCGAAGGACACCCTTTATGGGGACTCTTCCCCCACGCTTTGACGCACGCTTATATAGCTTACTAATGACCACACCATACTCGCTTCGGCGGTACAATGTACAAATGTATGAAGTGTGAAGTAGCTGGAACTCTCCACCACGGGGCGTAAAAAGGGCCTAAGTGATGGCCTAATTGCAAGGTTCGAACAAGTGGTTCTTCCTACCCGTTCTAGTAGGAAGTACTAGACTACTACTACTTCCTCTGCCATTTGCCCAAAATTTTACATATAATAAATTCTTGAGGTAACTCTAATGAATTATTACCATTCTTTACTTCATCTTTAAGCCTAACCCACAGATTTTTAAGTTTAGAAAGATGTGTAGCAACCTCTTCTTAAAACTAAAAAATTCTAAACAGAGATCGATCTACCTTATCCTCTGATATACCATCAAATACGCGATGTAATTCGAACCAAATCTCCCTGGAGGATGTAAAACTCATTATTTTTTCAAGTGTATCTTGATTCATATTTTTGGTCATGATTAATAAAGCATTTCCATCTATCTCATAAATATTTTCTAATCCTTTGTAGTAAGCATCTTTTTGTGCTGCAGTAGCTCCACCTGCTAGCTCAGCAGGTTTCTTCATCATACAAGGCACCTGGTATACTTTTTAAACAAATATTAGCTTTATACTTCCAGCTTGCTCAATTTGATTTTCCTTCTAAAAGACCAATATTACATACTCTTGATATTTCCATTTTAACTGGACCAATAACCTATTAAATGTGTACTATCAAATGTACCTTTAGGAAGCTATAAGTTAAACTAAAAATACCGATAACCTTTCCATAACGAAAACTTTGTAAACTAACTTTGTAATATTAAGATGTTACATTCAATATTAAAATTTAGAATAATATTACTTCAAAAAACAAACTTGACATTTTATCAAAAATGAACTGTCAAAAACTTGACATCCACAAGATCCAGGTCAATTTGTTTTTAATAGATAATAAAGAATGACTGCAGTAAGGAAAGGAAGTAGAGAAAGAGGTAGAAGCTGGAAGAGCTCAGGTGTGGACATAATTACATTAATACTATAAAATTAAAGATTTACCTGGGACTCAAGGAAAGTATAAATTAGATTAACCTAAAACAAAACTGCCATTACCAACTTTATAAGAAAAGTACTAAAAACAATTATTCTTAAACGAATTTTCGTGCTATTACAATACTTCTTCTTATAAACACTTAGTATAAGAGAAAGTAAAAACTTGGTAAAATTACATTACTAATTCTTTTCAAAAAGAAAATTGCATTTTAAAATTTTCCCTGTTAAAAAGTTAAAGAAAACTCGTATTTCCATATTTTTCCCTTCTCGCATTTTCATATATTATATATTCATAAGTGTTGTACCTCAATTTACAATATATATATATATATGTATATACCTAATATATATACTATATTTACATAAAATTCATTTGCCCGGTGGGACTTCTTATTGAAAAACCTGAAGGGGAAAAAGAAATGAAACCCCAAAAGGGCTGGTATAAAAGGATAATGGGCCTGTCCTGAATTAAGCTACCTTTTTTGGACTCAAACCAAAAATCAAAATTTATAATTTTCGGGATAAAGGTAGGTAGTACTTAGGTCTCTCCGTTCCAGAGCAATATATATATATATATATATATATATATATATATATATATATATATAAACTTGATTTTTCCTTTGAAAAGACTGAAGAGACTACCTACTGAAAATGTGTATATATATATATATATATATATATATATATATATATATATATATATATATATATATATATATATATATATACACAGAATATGGCCTTCTTGTAACAAACATCCCCACGAATGTTCCATATAAAAGTGTTTCTATAGAACGAAAATTATTTCTTTACAAAGCACAAAATTTATAGAAATAAGAATAAAGATCCTTATTCTACCTCAATTAGTTTAAGTTGAATCGGAATCATCTTTGAACAATATAGAAAAATCTCAGTCTTAGTTTAGAATTCGTTTTGGACGTTTTTTGTTAAAGCTCTTGAATTTTTTAATTTACTCACCGTACAAATGACTAAAACGAAAACACCACTTTGAGGAAAAATTACCTAATCTAATCAAAGATGTAGATAAAAACCGATTTTTAATTCTAACTTATGTACGAGGAATCCAGGGGAATATAATATAGTAGAATTGAAGTATTCAGTCTGATGATTACTTCTACATCATTTTTATCAGTACCTTTAACTTTAGTAATGGCAACTCTATAATAAGTATAAGTTATGCCCTATATTTTTATCAAAATAGTTTTATATATATTTCTTACCGAAATTAAAATTTAAGTTTTGTCTTGATTTTGATTTATTTTAAAGTTGTCCTCATTAAAAATTTACCCTGTTATTTTTTAAAGTGTTAAAAATTTGGGGTAGATTACGTTTTTTTTTATTAAATATGTTTATTTTGTGGCTCCGGATAAATTTTTCTTTTTAATCATTTTATATAGAATAAGTGCTGAATCTAAAATAGTAATACAAAAATAAAACAATATCATATGTCAAAAATATTATTTATTTTTATTTAATTTCGATCTGTCCAAAGGTTGTCTAATTATTACTATGCGTATGAGGATATGTTTTATTTGATGTTTTAGACGGATTGTTTTTACAGAATTGTATTTTGATTTGATCTTAATCTTCCGAGGGGAAAACCCCAGTCAAAGATTTTGTGAACAATTTCATAAAAAAGGTAGTGGGTGGATTACAATACAACTGTCCTAATCTTTGCTAGGTTTGCACAGGAAAAATACGATAGTACTAAAATGTTGGTATTGTTGTTCACCAGTGTTGTTGTAGCAACAATAGCTGAAGGTAATCCCACCACTGATTTTATTGTGGTGCTGGCCTCGTAAAGTTAACTATTTTATGGTGGCTTCAGACCCTTAGAGGATTTTATAACTTGGTTTCCTCTATAGATTACAACTTCTCTTAGCTGACATTTCTCTAACACCGTCATTTTTTCATTTTATTTTTTTTCGTTTATTACATTTCTTCCAAATGTTGGACACTCCTATTAACGTTCGCGAGCACTTTGCAATCACCAATTAAAATTCAAAATAGTAGCATATTTTTAAATAAATAAAAACACACTTTTACAAAACATGCATTAAAGAAAAGAGGAAAATAAAGAAGAATAGTATATTATGTTACTAGGCCGTGAAGTGAGTTTATCTTTAACACGGCAATTACATCACTTGTCTAGCGAAGCGAGACAGTAAATATTGCCATGGTAAAGAAAAAACACTTCACAGTCGTGTAGCATATGCTATTTTTTCCGAGGCGACAAATAATAAAAAAAATTAAATATTAATCAATATAATTATAACAAATATTAGTACATACTTAAGATATTGAGAAGAAGAAACCTTAAAGAGTTTGCACTATAAAAAAAAGATAAAACGCATTGACATCTAGTGGATAGTGGATTTTAATCCTACTAAGAAGCATGTCTTCATGATTGCAGCGCTGAAAACGGCACTTTTGATAACTACTACTAGGATGTAAACATTTGTTTTAATACAGTTTAGGAGTAATGAAAAGATTTTTTAAGTCCACGCAATGAGCTTTATACAGATTTTCTCCTAGATCATCCTTAATTTTAAATTATTATTTCTACAAAAATAATACGCCAAAACAAATAGAAATCTGTTCTTTTGGTGAAAAAAAAAATAAATAAATAGCAATGAAATATTTGGTCTTACGGGGGCCCATTGGAGGCTCGGGTCGATAGGCCTGTGCCTATACTAATAAGCTTGGAAACAATATAATTATTTAAACAAATAGTATGAAGCATTTTTGAACTTATGTCATCTATATATTTATCTATTTAATCCGGTATTTTTAATCTTGGATTTACATAAACTCATCTCTAGTTTCAATTACTATTTATTAATTAGTATATAGTATTAGTTATTATATAGTTATTTGATGTTAGTCATAAATAATACGAAGAAAGTAAAAAAAAATCTTTCTCGGCTTTCCATGTGTAAACATAAGCTGTTTGCGAATGCTCAAGGAGTTTACTCAAAAAGCGTCCACACCAAACGCGCACAAACAGCAAACATCCTTTGATGTACCAACTCTACCCGGAGCACCCGCGAACACAAACAAGCATTCGTTCGTGCGTGCGGTGCCGTCCACACCGGACGCGTATCCCTGTTTGCTAACACGATGCGCGGCCGGTGTGGACGCGGCTTTAGAGTTTGTCGATGATATTCTATTGATAGCAAAATGTTGCGACGAAGCGAGTAGCATGTTAAATGACATGTAAAAGAACCAAAGAAGTAGGGTTAGAAATAAATCATCAATTTCTAAATCAATTATAAATCATTAATTTATTCGAGTAACAATACTAGGCATCGCGTGGCTCTATCATTGAAGCGAGCGTATTGCAATGAAATACTGAATATTGAAATTTATTAATCATGATGAATGTCATAGTTGAAGATAAGTGGAAGAGGGTAGTGTGGGGAAGAGTGGGGGTACTCGGTACAAAGCTTTACTTCCTAAACAAACCTATACACTTATACGACTATAACAATCTTCACCACCTGCGGTAGCTTTTAAACAATTATTATAAACGTATCTCGTCACTACGCAAAGAATTTTGCTTGTATCAAGTTGAAATTTTGCATACCTTTTTCAATTGTGCATTAGATGGTGTATATGAAGTTTTATTAAAATCGTTACGTTAGAACGTAAGATATCGGTAAAAAGGTTGTTTTCTCTATTATAAACGTTTAGGTCCGCTTTAATAGTTTTAGCGATCTTTATTAAGTCATAGCGGTGTCGCTGTTGGTTTTACTAAAAAATATTATTTATAAAAAATGTTCGTCTCATCGAATAGATGATGATAGAATCTTTTCCCGTCCTGAAATTCCAATTTAATTTTTGAACCTCTCGTTTACGCGAGCGTTGCGCGCGAACTCTTGGACGGATCACGCTGTCCAACGAACTTAGCCTGAGTATTAGTAAGAGGATCATGTATACCAAATTTCAACTAAATCGGTCGACTTTTACTTAAGTTATCGTCACACGCGTGAACGTTACTGACAGACAGACAGACAGACAGACAGACACGGAGCATATTGCGTTGAATGTAGGAAGCTCGCTACGCTCGCTTCAATAACAAACAATGTATAAAAAAAAAAACAGCTGTAATAATATACCAGACCAACTATTTAACAACTTTAAAATAACTACAATTTATATTAATCTACACTACATTTAATAATTAACAACAAATAAAAATTAGAAAGTTAATACTTGAGATAATTCCAATTTCAACCCAGGGATGTTAAATGACTCGGGGGAATACAGATGGAAAATACCGTTGCTTTTCCCGGAAAGTTATCTTTTATGAATTGTTATTAAGTCGTCGGAATCAATTACTAATTTGGGTTGGGATATTTGCAAATTATCTTATCAAAGAGGAGGGGGTATAGAAATAAGAGGAAGGAATAGAATCTAGATATTCTCGCTAAGTAAATAATTTAAATGTTTCTTGATGGTAGTTTATAAACCCATCAAATTAAAAATAACACTCTCTGTAGAGAAGCTCGGGTATCCAGCTAGTTTCTATATAAAGTAATTTATTAAAAATGTATTTGGTACACTATCTACAAATATGTATATAATATATACCTATCACAATTCATACATATTATTTATAATTCATTAAATTTTTATTTTCATATACTAATATAATATATTTTGATAAAATAGCTTTTTATTTATATAAAGACAAATATCTTTTTCTTAAAATTTTTTATTAGGTTTTATAAAAATCGATGCATTAGAACGTAAGATTGTTTAAAACGTTTTCTCTTTTTTAGATAGACGTTTAGATTAGGGTTGCCAGACGTCCCGGTTTTCCGGGATTGTCCCGGTTTTCCGGGATTGTCCCGGTTTTGGACTCAAACTCCCGGTGTCCCGAAGACACTTTTCGGGACGCCAAAATGTCCCGGTTTTTACTGGAGACGTGATATAATAATAATTTAGGTGCAAGAAAAAAAAGTGCAATAAAAAGCAGATAATTTATGTAATCAAATAATTCATAAATGCGTAGTTTTAGAAAACAAAGGCACAATAGTTTTGGTACAATTTTTTTTTAATTTTGTGTTAAAAGAAAAATGTGTACTTATGTTAATACTTTTTTGCCAACGAACTACTAAGTTAACTTTTATGACAAATGAAAAAGTATTAAAATCAAATGTCACCTCAGAAATGCATAAAAGCCGCTGTTTGAGAGGTCATATTTTCAAAATTTTCCGGGGGGGCCTCCGGACCCCCCTGAGAGGGGGGGGGGGGGGGGAGTGTCCTTGTTTTTACATTCAGAAATCTAGCGACCCTAGTTTAGATCCGACGTTAGCTATTTTTATCAGTTTGTTTAATACAGCTGAATGGATAAAGCTAAAGTATTTTCCCGTTTTAGTTCCGGATAGCGCTGTCCGGAACTTAGTCTGTGCGTTGATAAAAGGAACATGTATATACCAAATTTCAGCTAAATTAGTCAATGTTTGTTTAAGTTACTGACTCACACACTAGACAGACACAGTGTAAATTTTGTTAAATGTGAGAAGCTCTTTAGGCTCGCTTCAATTGCTCCGGCCATGGTAAATTTTGTAATTCTGTGATTTTAACCTGAAAAAAGTTTAAGTAATGTTACTTCACATTGAATACGGTTAGAATGTGTCGAATACCTTAACATAAGCTAGGTTTATTCCGGCTTACCCTTAATTCAAATATGTTGGAAAAGGGTTTTTCGAAACAAAGGAGTTGGAAATTCTTGGGTTGAATTCCAATGAGACCCTTAATTTTACGAATGAGTGAACTCTTGGTTTCATGTTCGATGAATTTCCATAGCTCTGTGAAAAGGGTTCCGCCTTACTAATCTTATATATTTCATGATAATATTCTGCCCTGAACCAACCACTGTAGGATAAAATATAAAGAATAACTACTTTAGTTGTACAATAGATGAGTTTAAAATCTACATTTTATTACGTTTGTCGAAAGTAGCTAATAGATGGTCCTTTATTAATCTCAATCTTTTGCGCACATTTAATTTTAAATAAAAATAAGTTATTACATCGCTTTAAATCGAATTAGATCCAAACAAACACACGTTCAATTCTTAGTGGGGTCATATTACTTCTATGGATTTTTGCAACGAAGTTCCTTATGGCACGTTCTGGAGCCCGGGAGTGAATCCGAAAAAAAACTACTAAAATCACCGTCACGTAAAATCCGTCACGAAATCTACAGATGACGATAACTTGAGTAAAAGATCACCGAGTTAGATGAAATTTGGTACACATGTTCATTTTACCAATGCCCAGGCTGAGTTCGTCGGAAAACGTTATCCGCCCAAGCGTTCACGCGCAACGCTCGCGTTGCGCGTGAACTTGAAGCTTACGCAAACGTAAGCTTCAAAAGACGAGAAACACTTTTTCTTATTAAGGAAGCCTACTTGACTTGGTTTGATTATTTTTGTTATATATGTCAAAAATGTCACTTTGTTTTGTAAATAAATAAAATATAATCATGTAAAATTTCACCCTGATACAAGCAGAAGCTGTAGAGTAGGGAAAAGATATATTTTATAATATTTTAAATTAATTGGCCGGGTAGGTAGAAAACAGTCCTATTTCAATCCAAACTCCTTTAACAAACATACTCTTTCACTATAAACTCATCATGATCAACTCTTTTCTTATATTCAATATATATATATATATATATATATAGAAGACGCTTGCTTTAATTATACAAATAATAATTTTCTTTTAATTTTGCCTTAACTCTGCTAGGTACAAACAGTTCGTTACTTTCAATTTTGTCTCTTTTCTAACTCCGCCATGTATAAGTAGTTAGCAATGTATACGTACTTGGCAGTGTGATTTTATAATTTATATTTAATGAAAAATGTAAGGAACTTTGTTCCTACCGGGTGTCCCGCGACACCACACTTTTTTTTTTTTTAATGCTCACATCCTAAATGTTCAGAAAAACTCATATTTTGAAATCTATCTCATTATATGAACTTTATTTTATAATCTCGTAGTTTGGCTAGCGACTCATCGCAAAAAAACTATGTGACACACAAAATGACAGACTTTTTTACTTTCTCATATAAAGAGAAAGTATTGTGATGGCGCGAAAATTCGATTTTGAGATTTTGATGGATTTACACGTTTTGAGGTCCCCTGAGTCCAAAAAAGTGGTTTTTAAAAAATTTCTGTCTGTCTGTCGTCTGTCGTCTGTCGTCTGTGCAGACGCCTGGAGCCTAAACTACTGGGCCGATTTTGACGAAATTTGGCATACATGTTCAGAAAAATCATACCCCGAGGCGAAATCGAGAAATTAATTTTAGCTCTAATTTTGGGGGCGCTACCCCCCAAAAACTCTGAAAAAAAATTATTTCTCGAAAACGGTTCCGACGATTTTGATTAAAAAATTTTAAAATGTAGTCCATTTGAATACGAATCCAACGATATAAGCCGTTTTCCCGGGAAAAATCTAGTTCCTGAGAAATTAGCTTAAAACGCGGATGGAGAGAGCCCGGGTTCGATTCCCCACCGAGGAGAAGTTATTTTTATTATAAATTTTGATGAAATGTTCAATAATATTTAAATGTACATTTGAAAACTAATAAGTGGAAACACTGGGCTAAGATATTATGAACTCATATATGAGAAAGTTTGTCTGAGTTGTCTCGGACCGACTTTTATTCGTTATGTTAAAGCTATTTCCACCGTAATTACGAGAATATGAAAGACTAGGAACGTCAAAAATGTAGATTCTTGGTGATACTGTTTTCCAGTTCAAATAACTTAAGAAATTAGAACGGTATCTGACTAAGATCAGATAATAATTTAAGCCTTAATGAGATGGTGGAAGGCAGATTATTTCTTTACCTTAGAGACGCTTGTTAATATCCCTCTGGCTTCAAGATTCTCTACCTTATATTTCACCAATAGTTTGAGTTATATTTATAAATTCTCTTTAAAATCAAATCGAAAATTTCTGTTTAATTATTATTCTATGAACAATTTGATGGTGTTTGCTTGTTTATTTTTAAAAAATAAATTCAAATACATTCATACGTATTCATAAGAATACGAATAAAAGTATAAGAAGACTCAGCAATCCCTTTCATTTGATACCTATATCATGGGCGTGCTTAAAAATAACTATTCCGCCATCTTGAACTGCCCGCCATATTGGATTTAGAATGACTTCACTTAGCTAATCATGCATTGTTGTATGCAAAATTTCATTACAATCGATTGAGGATAATACTTCAAATTTCAGTTGCAAGATTTGACCCGAACATACATACATACAAACATTGCAAGTTAAATAAAAGCTTGTAAAAAGATGATATTTCATTCCATTATTGGGATATATTCAAGCCTAAAATAAAAATTATTAGATACATAATATGAATCTGATGAACATACTCATAATTATATGTTCATTGTACTTTTATTTTCATATTTCTTTTTTAATTACAAATTTCGTTATTATACTTAAGATTTGGTATTTTAAACAATATTAATAATTACATTTACAAATTTTAAATTTAAATAAATACAATTTTTACAAGTTATTGGTAGTATTCATACTACGGAACGTTTAAATTTTAATTTAAATCAAATTATAATTACTATTAATAAAGGGAGATAGACAGAGAAAAATAGACTTCAGCGCCGGGACTCGAACCACGGACCTTCCCCTCATATCCAGTGTGCGGGAGCTCTAACCTCGTGGTTCCTGCGCTGAAGTCTATTTTTCTCTGTCTGTCTCCCTTTATAAATAGTAATTATAATTTGATTTAAATTTAAATAAATAATAAATGTAAAAATAATTAGGTCATTGCGTAGTCATGATATTTTGCTTCGGGCTTACAAAGCGTAACAAATGCTAAGTGATCTGTCTTAAGAATGAACATTTTTTATGTCTCCGATTTCAAAAATTCTAAAACAGAAATAAGAGAACATTTTTGGTCCCATTTCCATAATTTTTTATTCAGATAATCAAATATAATATAAACAATGGTTGTGTAAATTTATCCCACCACTAGATGGCTAAGCCCTGAGAAATGTGAATGGCCAGTGACAACCAGTGTGTTTCTTTTTTTTAAGTTGAGCAAAGCTCCGAGATCCTTACAGCCCTTATATAGGGAATTACTGGCGGCTTACCTGTCAATAAGGCATTACCTCGTAGAAAGATAAAAGTTCGCGCTGTTTACAGACCATAAGCCACTAACTTTTAACCTGAAATAGAAGAATGCTCGTCAGGTGCAGCATTTTAACTTCATTGCTCAATTTACCAGAGACCGACGTCACATAGCTGGCAAGGACAATGTTGCGGCTGATACTCTCACGGATATCAGTAATTTCACCCTCAAAAATCTTGGAATTAGTCCAATTAGCAGTGAGCCAGAGGAATAGTAAGAAAGTGCAACTCGCACTGGTCGAGGTTAGCAGTAGCCTATCAGGCTGGTGTCTATCAGATTCGCGCCTATAAAACATCCAGTGTATTGTGATACCTCGACTGGCTCTCCAAGGATCTTTCTGGCAGAAGAATTTAGCTTCTGCATTCATGTCAGTCTTGACGGCATGACTTACCCTGAAATTTAAAAAAAAAATTAGCCGGGCTTGGCTCGAGACATCACAAAGTCGTCTCGGGAGTGCATAAGCTGTCAGTGGGCCAGCACACCAAGATCACAATAAACTCTTTTTGAACTCCCGACGAAAGTTTCTCGCATGACCACATTGATCTTGTAGGGCCATTACCTCTATCAGAAGTAATTCCGGTACTGCCTTACCCTGCGATGATCGGTGCATAAGGTGGCCGCAAGTAGATCCCCTTGCAAAACATTAAAGTGAAGACAGTCGTGAGGGCGTGAGGGCCTTTTGTACAGGATGGGTTTCAAGATTTGGCCCACCGTTACAAATGAAATCCGACTAAGGAAGATGTAGCCAGACTCGTGCTGATGAAGAGGATCCACACTTCAGCCGCAGGCTAACGGGATGGTTAAGAGGTTCCACAGAACTCTGACGGCAGTCATTAAGTAACATTCCTAAAGTGGACCAATGCACTTCTAGCCGTCCTCTTTGGACTGCGTTACATGGTTAAGGAAGACAGTGGAGTAACCGTGGTCGAAATGACTTAAGACACCAGGAATTTTTGTGTAGCATACAGCTTATAATAGTAATAGAAAAATCAAGCCCTTTATGGACTTTATAGCTTTAAATTGGAGATATAGGTTACTTATTCTAGTGACAAGCCTGGTTCCTCTTCCCCACCCACCAAATCTTACAAGGAGTGTCTGAGTTTGTTTTTTTCTAGATATATCTGGGGACAAATTTTTCTTTTAGCCTTAAGCCCATATAAATGTAAGGGGGAAAGTAGGTTAATCTAGTTTTTTTATTTTTAAATCCTCCCTCACATGCAGTCAGCCTCTATGTAAATTTCCAAGCCATTAAATTCTGTACAGATAAGCATTCTTTGCTTTTTATTACTTGGGCTTTCTCTAAATTCTCTAAAAAAATACTTTAATTTAAACTATTAAATAAACAGAGGCAATGGCAATGTAAAAAGCTATTTACAGATTTTTTTATAATAAATAAATAGGCGAGACATAGTGGGGCTCATAGTATCTTATTATTGGACGAATATGGTCACATGGGAATTCAAAGTGAATTTTTGGACCTATTTCGATTCCTAGTAAGCTCAAACTTTTATTATTTGTGTGCAGACGGTTTATATTTATTATTGGATTACCAAATTTCTTAAAAACCCTTTTACACTAAGAAGGAAGGAGCTTAAAAATCGCAGGCACGACAGACCGACTTACAGATACGAGACTAAAACTGTTCCCTGATGACTGAAACGGATTTCTGTCTAGGATTTTTCTAATTCGAAGAAATTAAAACATTTCGTCATTTAGAATGTAAACGATGCTTCCGTTACCTTCGGTAAGCTCTGGAGCAAAAAGTTCACATAAATTTGCACCTTGTGCAATAGGCGCAGAAGGTTGAAATTAATACTGGAACAACAATAGACTAATTGATTTGCCATCTATATTTCATAAAAATCGGATGAGTAGCTTTTAAGGTACGGTTCTATTTTGAAACTATAAATAAGTGTATTTCTTAACAATATTACGTCATTTTACGCAACAATCCACAATACAATAGACATTATTGTTTCTTCTTTTACTCATGAAATACTATGTTGTAATGACTGGAAAAGGTTGCATTTGTGTAACAGGGATTTGGTGTGGTGAATAAAAGTGCAAGTGAGGTAATGTATTTATTGGAAAGATTATATGTGTGTGATATTGTTGTTTGATGTATAGGCATCGAGAACTGGATCAAAATCATCAAAATCAAATAGAACTGGTGGGGGGGGGGGATCAAAATCCCTGTTCGACTTTATTCTAGAGCTTAATACTGTGGGGGAAAGCACTACTAGACAGATATTCCAGCCATTTGTCTACATTTCTTTCCTTGATTATTCTAGAACTAGCTTCCCCATTACTTTTGTAATGTTCTGGCAGAAGAGCCTGAACTCGTAAAATTTGCCCACGTCACCACTTGCAGTGTAGAAGAGTACACACGAAGCCCTAGTTGTTATTGGTCGATGTACAATTCAGCATCTAGGCAAGTGTCACTAGTAATAACAAATCCCCTCAAGTACTTGCCAGCAAGCTATTAAATGGGTTTCTTCAAATTCATAAATCGAACATTATCTTTTTAACTTAAATATGTATAAAAAGTTGCACTTTGGAGAAGAAAGGTATGCACGTATTATCCTTTGGCATCTTAGGTATGCACTTAATTGGATCTTTTAGGGGTAAAATGGCCGCCATTTTGGAAACGCAATATATATTTGTGATTCAAATTCCAATACCTACCTTTAAAATTATACCCAACATAAAATTTACAAAAAATAAAAATGTTGTGTCTCCATAGTTTTACGGCCACTTAAAATTTCTAAAATTTGACTTTTTTATATTAACTCCCTGAAATATCATTGGACCACAGAGATGTATTCTTATGTATTTTAGCCTTATTTTTAGGACCTGTCCTAATGGGGTAGCGGGGGGAGGGGGGATTTTTTCGCGTTTTGTTTTAATAATTTCGGGGGCAAAATGGCCGTAATTTTGAAAATTCAATGTATATAATATGTGAACTAAATTGCATTACCTTTGAAATGAAACCTTACTCAAAAATTGCAAAAAGAATATAAAATATTGTGATCAGTTCGCAATTGCTCGCTGGTCGAAGAAATTGTGAGTGTTATTTCGCAATATTTTTCCTGTTTTTGGGCAAAACATTTTAACATGTATAACAAATTTCAAATCTCTCGCTACAGTAGGTCTGGAGATATACTCCAAGATGCGACGGACGGACGAACGAACTACCAAAAACAAAAGGGTTTCTAGGATGAACTCGAATTCCTACAAATAACCCAGTCAAATTAGGATTTTTCATCGGAATAATTCAAAGTGTGCTGAATTTTTGTGTACACCTTTATTTAGTGTTTTCAAACAACATCCGAAAAGTACCCTTGATTTGACCTTGAGCTTCACGAGTTATAAGGCTCAAATGAGACCAAAATTAAGTTTTTCGCTTATATCTCGAAAAGTGTTGGCATTAGGTGATTTATGGTTATTTACAAGTTTGTTCTTCATTAAATTTCCAATAAAAATGGACGTTTAAATTTTTTTTTTAGCTCCAACCGTTTTTGAGTTACAAGCGCTCAAAAGTAGGTAATAAAAAATAAAGTAGGATTAGGGGGCAAAAGAACTCTTTTATAAGGGATTTCTAACCTCAAGCCACCCTATATTTATTTTTTCATAGATTTTTGACTCCCCCTTCCAAATTTTTCATTCCTCTATTTACCCCCCACCTCCTAGACTCCCTCCCCCAAGACCTCTCCCTAAGCCCCCCCCCCTAATTTTTTGCGTAATACGTGAAAAACTGAAACATTTTCAGTTGATGCTATATACCTCGTAAACTATGCGTTGTTCGATGTTAATTTTTCACACTAGTTTTTCAGTGCAATAAATTTACAACAATTTAATACCAACGGCAACTCTGTACGTGCAATAGTTCCCGAGATGTGGCACTTTAAAAATTGAATTTTTTTTTTCAAAAAAATGGAAATTTTAAGTATTGCTCTCGTTTCGGGGCAAATATCGGCGTAAAACTGTTAACCTACGAGAAAAGTCATAAGGAATGAAGTTGTAGTAAAGATAATTGGCTTCTCTTTACGTCCAATTACAACTCTATTCGTCAAATAGTTACTGAGATATGACACCTCAAAAATTGGCAGTGTTTCCCAAAAAAAGGAAAATTTAAGTATTGCTCTTGTTTCGGGGCGAATATCGGCATAAAACATCTTCCCTACAAGAAAAGTCTTAAGAAATTAAGTTGTAGTAAATTTAATTGGCTTTTTCAAGCACAAAATGAAGCCTGTAGACAAAATAGTTTTGTTGCAGTAGTAAAAAAACAAAAAAATGGAAATTTGTATTTCTTAAGTAATAACTTTGCAAAAAATCCCAAAGTTTTGAAAAGTGGCTTAAAATGTTTGTATGACTTTCCTGTCTAACAAACTAAAAGTCTCCAAGGGTGGGGGGGGGGGGGGTTTACAAAATATCTCGAAAAGTATTGACATTAGGCGATTTATGGTTATGTACAAATTTGTTCTTCATTAAATATTCAATAAAAATTGTCCTTTAAAGTTTTTTCTTGCTCCAACCGTTTTTGAATAAAAAGAACTCAAAATTAGGTAATAAAAAATAAAGTACGTGAGGGGGGAGGGAATTTACTGAAGAACAATTTTTTAAATAACCATAATTCGCTTTCTGTCAATATTAATAAAGATATTTGGTAAAAAAAACACCTATTATTATCCTAATTTGACTGGACTAAATAGAGATATAAGCGAAAAACCTAATTTTCTCCTCATTTGAGCCTGATTTGCTTATTCGCCAAGATTCGCGGCTGTGTTACATACCCTTCCTATTATCTCGGGAACCGTGTTGTTTTAACATTGTTCTAAGAAGAACCTTCGATACGCTTTTTTTTACATTTTACCTCAAAATGGTTGTGGAACTCGGTATTACTGTAGAGTTATTCTTCAGTTCAACTTTCACGGTGAGTTTTTACAAAAACGGTTGGTTTTTTGTTCAAAATTTTCTCCCCTTTAATTTCTCTAAGGAGTGTCCAATACCTAAAGTCAATAGGGAAGGAGATATAAGCGAAAAACTAAATTATGGCCTCATCTGAGCCTTATAACTCGTGAAGCTTAAGGTCAAATCAAGGGAACTTTTCGGATGTTGTTTGAAAATACTAAATAAAGGTGTACACAAAAGTTCGGCTCACTTTGAATTATTCCGAATGTTGGTCATTAATTTGTCTTATTTGATTGGGCTAAAAGGGAAAACTGCCAAACCCGCACTAAAGTGTAATGCAGGTCAAGTTTCCAACCCAAAATGAAGATGCATACAAGTTATTTCATATTATTTTTACTTTCTCATATATAGAGAAAGTATTGTGATGGCGCGAAAATTCGATTTTGAGATTTTGATGGATTTACACGTTTTGAGGTCCCCTGAGTCCAAAAAAGTGGTTTTTAAAAAATGTCTGTCTGTCGGTCGTCTGTGCAGACGTCTGGAGCCTAAACTACTGGGCCGATTTTGAAGACATTTGGCATACATGTTCAGAAAAATCATACCCCGAGGCGAAAGCGAGAAATGAATTTTAGCTCCAAATTTAGGGGCGCTACCCCCCAAAAACTCTGAAAAAACGTGAAAAAAAAAATTATTTCTCGAAAACGGTTCCGACGATTTTGATTAAAAAATTCTAAAATATAGTCCATTTAAATACGAATCCAACGATGTAAGCTGTTTTCCCGGGAAAAATCTAGTTCCTGAGAAATAAGCTTAAAACGCGGACCGAGAGAGTCCGGGTTCGATTCCCCGCCCGGGAGAAGTTATTTTTATGATAAATTTTAATGAAATGCTCAATAATAATTAAATTTACATACGAAATCTAATAAATGGAAAACACTGGGCTAAATAATTATGAACTCGTATATGAGAAAGAGAAAGAAATGAGTGAGAAGAGAAATTTTGTCTGAGTTGTCTCGGACCGATTTTTTTTTATATGTACTGCAGAAAAATTAATTTAATGATACTGAATTTGAAATTTCATAGAAAACCATTAGATAGAGTAAAAAGTGAATTATTAATACGAGTATGACACTGATTATAAAGTGTTATTAAATTAAGTTCAAAGCAATTATAATATAAGCGAGGTACCCAGTAAGATGTATTTGAAAATCATTAGTTTGACTAACCGTTTTGACAAGCTTTCAATACGACTTGTTAGAAAACATAACTTGTTCGAAAGTTACAACGTTTAACTTTAACTTCAATTTAGATCAAGTCTCATCTAGTTAACTTAACTTTCAATAACATCAATGTCTCGAGAGCTTGTTGAAGAAACTTTTTGAAAACAAAGTTCCTTCTACAATTCTACTGTGCTTTGAATTCCAATGCTTTTATAGAAGCATTAGACAATTTTAAACTTTTTATTGATACTTTACTTAAACTTTATTCACTTGTTAACTAAAAGATAACTTTTTACTACACAAAGTACTCCGTTGTTATTCAATTTAGGTCTGAATATATTAATTCTGAAACATGCCCGAATAAAAAAATGTTAGGAGCTTAAAGAATTGTAAACGTTTTTAAAAAGAAAAATAGTATTTTATGAAGCAAATTTATATTGTTTTAAATGCAGACTCACATATAGTATTTATATCTAGCAATCATATACTAAAACAGTGTGTTTTAATACTGTAAGAGGCCATATCATGATAAGAAGAATACGTGTGGGAGGAACTTCGTTGCTTACATTTTTCATTAAATATCAATTATAAAATCACACTGCTAAGTTCGTATACGTTGCTAACTACTTATATATGGCGGAGTTAGAAAAGAGACAAAACTAAAAGTAACTAACTGTTTGTACCTAGCAGAGTTAAGGCAAAATTTAAAGATAAGCATTTTTTGTATCATTGAAGCAAGCGTCTTACAATAAGTATGTATTGAATATTGCGAAAAAAGTTAATCATGATTAGCTTATAGTTAAAGAGTATGTTTGAAGTTGGTAGGAAATAGGACTGCTTTCTACCTACCCGGCCTACTAATTTAAAATATTATAAAATATATCTATTCTCTACTAAAAAACAGCTTGTATCAGGTTGAAATGTTACATGCCTTTTTCAATTGTACTTTAGACGATGTGTAGGAAGTTTTATTAAAATCGTTAAGTTAAAAAATAAAATACCGGTAAAAATCGTTGTTTTCTTTATTTTAAACGTTTAGGGCCCGCTTTAATAAATTTAACGGTTATTACAACTTCATAGCAGTGTTGGTGTTCGATTTATAAAAAAAATAGTATATTCTGTTACTAGGCTGTGAAGTGAGTTTTTCTTTACCGCGGCAATTACATTTACTGTCGAGCGAAGCGAGAGTCGTGTAGCATATGCTATTTTTTCCGCGGTAGCAGACAATGAAAAACCATTAAATATGAATCAATAATCAATATAATAATAACAAATATTAGTACATACTTAAGATTTTAAAAAAATAAACCCTAAAAAGAGGATACACTATAAGAAAAGATAAATAAAACGCATTGAAATCTAGCGGATTTTAATCGTACTAAGAAGCATTTCTACGATGATTGCAGCGCTAATAACGGAAGTTTTGATAACTACCAGCTGTAAAGAAACTATTTTTTCTGGCCTAGGACGTAAAACATTTTTTCTTTACAGCTAGGAGTAATGAAAATATTTAAGTCTACGTAATGAAAAAATGGATTTTAGCTATGTTTTTTAGGCTCTTAAGTTACTATTTTAGAGCCTACCGTGGAAAAAAATATTTAAAAAAGTTGTTTATCTCATTAAATAGATGAAGTTGGAATTTTTTCCCGTCCTAAAATTCCAATTTTAAATTTGAAGCTTACGTTTTCGCAAGCGTTGAACGCTATGGCGGATAACGTTGTCAAACGAACACAGCCTGGTCATTGGTAAAATAAACATGTGTACCAAATTTCAACTAACTCGGTCATCTTTTACTAAAGTTATCGTCATCGGTAGATTTCGTGGCGCTTGGTTTTGTGACGGTGATTTTGTGAAGGTCTTTTTTTCGAATTCACTCCCGGGCTCCAGAACGTGCCATAAGAAGAACTTCGTTCCAGAAACAATTTCACACAAATATTTCTTAATTAAAATTCCCAATTAATTGAGGTATTCAACTTTAAAAATATAAAAAAATATTTATATCTAATTTATTTTTTCATTATAAAATTTTCATAATTTATAAGAGAAGAAATGCATTGAATAATTTATAAAAATATAAAAGAGAGAGAGAAAAAAATGAATGAAAAAAACAAAACAAGGAATTATCAAGGCCAATGGAGATCTCTTGTAAAAAGAATTTTTTCATGCGGAAATAAAGTTGAAAATACTCTAAAGTAAATTGGTTTTTTTATCCGACTTAAAATCCATAATTAAAAAAAAGGAAAATTAGAATTATTGGAAAACCTTTTCATTCAAATTAAATATTTCAATTGAACAAAGCGTGATCAATTATAAAAAAAAAATAAATAAATAAATAATCGAATGAAATATCTCTGTAAACCTAAAATATCCTGTCAACGAGGAACATAATAATAATAATCTATGTGTATAAAAGTCAATGTATTTGTGTGTGTATATGTTCTTTATACAAATTACAGTTTTAGTAAGATCTCGATGAAAAATTTGCACCCTTGACCTTCAAAGCAAGGAGAAAATCAATGTCTACATGAATCGAAATTTAATTTTTTTTTTACACAGGGGTACGGTGTACAAATAATGAATACGGGGTCAAAGTAATAAATAACCTTCATGATGTATATAGTTGAAAAGCTCTTTAAGAGTACAGTAATTGTTGTTATGTACAGTTTTGTCATATTTTCATTTAAGAAGGGGGTAAAATGGAGAAATATAGCTATATCTTATATAAAAAGATGAGTGTCCGTATGAGGGTATGTCTTTTAAACAAATCCACAGCTTTATCCCAATTTTATGAATATTTACACACTTCTCTTTCAAAACAAGGTGAAGGTCACTGCCCACATGAGGTTACGAAATTTATCTTTTGTTACACATGGGTACGGGTTACAAATGTCAAAGTGATGAAAACCCTTCATGATGCATACCGTTGAAAAGCTCTTTAAGAGTAAAGTAATTGCTGTCCTATATAGTTTTGTCATATTTTCATTTAGAAGGGGGAAAAATTTGGGATATTTGTAAATTATCTTATCAAAGAGGAGGGGGTATAGAATTAAGTGGGAGGGATAGAATCTAGATATTCTCACATAGTAAAATAATTTAAATGTTTCTTGATGGTAGTTTATAAACTTATCACATTAAAATAACACTCCGTAGCGAAGCACGGGTATCCAGCTAGTAATAATTATAATAATAATAGATTCATAGACACTTCTTTCGAAGCAAAAGCCTCCCTACGTAAGGATTATCAGCTTAATTCATATTTAACGATATTATATATGTATATTATTTCTTCCATCTATGCCTATCTGATACCTTTTTATGCCAGACTCTTTCAATCTTTCCACGAATTCGTCTCTCCATCGTATAGCCGGCCTTCCTTTGCTCCTTGTGTATCCATATGGTGCTTAGTTAGTACTGTCGCCCATTTATCATGTTTCATAAGGTATTCGTGTCCTGCCTATTTCCATTTTAACTTTGACACTTCACGTACTTTTAGTATCACTTTTTTTTTAAAATATTCTTCTATTTTTAATCTTCTTTTTTTTTCTTATTTCACTCATTGATCTAGTCATGCCGGTAATATGTTCATATAACCCGGCGATATATTTGTATTAACCGGCAATATGGTATATATACCCCGGTAATATGTTCGTATGCCTCGGAAGTATATCTGCATGGCTCTGTAATATGGTCTGTATTCCAACTACTGGCCGGCGCGGCTGTTGCCGGCTTGTAGTGTGAGAGTTGTAAAGAATAAATTCCTATTTAAACTGCTTGAACAGTGAATATTACTCAGTAAAGGATGGCATAACAATAAACATAACAAAACGATTTTCTTCTCTTTAATTACCTGTCCAAACCAACCACCCACTGAATGTTGGTTTGGCCCACAACCCCAAACAATTACAATAATCCTATATATGGTCAGGGTGGCCACGATAAACTGCCTCACCCTGTTATCTCTTTTATTTTTGAATATAGAGAAAAAATGTTTATCGTAACAGCTTGAATTTTCGCATAAATTTATAATATGATAAACAAAACAAAACATTTTTCTCATAGTTTTGGCTGTATCTCTTTCAACTTTGTAATCTTATATGATAACCTATATTTTTTCCTTAAATTAGATTTCTGTAGAAGAAAAATGAGCCTTAAAAAAATCCACAAAATTGTTTGAAAATTGACAGAGATATTCAGTTTTCAATATTATAATAACATAAATGCTATTTTAGTACAAATCACAAATTAACAAGATAAATTAAAAAAATCACAAATTAACGAGATTATCTTCATTCTGTTGATTTCACTTTGTTTTTTACGAATTTGGATTAGTTGAATGCAACTGATCAACCGTAAATAAACGCAAAAAAAAAAAAATAAATAAAAGGGTGATAGTCGACAGACTGATCATAAGAGGTCATACTAACGATGTTTCTGACAGACTGATCATAAGAGGTCATACTAACGATGTTTCTGACAGACTAATCATAAGAAGTCATACTAACGATGTTTCTGACAGACTGATCATAAGAGGTCATACTAACGATGTTTCTGACAGACTGATCATAAGAAGTCATACTAACGATGTTTCTGACAGACTAATCATAAGAGGTCATACTAACGATGTTTCTGACAGACTAATCATAAGAGATCATACTAACGATGTTTCTGATGGAATGGAAAAAAGGTTCGACCTTTGATCAGTAAATGCATTCAACTAATCTAAATAAGTGAGAAACAAAGTGTATAATAAACAGAATGAAGATAAAATACGTTAAATTTGAGATTTTTTTTGTTTATAGTACATTACGCGTCGAGTGTGGAAAGTAGCATTTTGCATGCGAGTGTGGAGTTTGCACCCGAGCGACAGCGAGGGTAGTAAAACCACACGAGCAATGCTCGTAGATAAAAGTATTTTACATAATAAAATAGCATTTTTGTTAGATTAAAAACTGAATATCTCTGTCAATTCTCAACCAATTTTGTGGATTCAAGGCCCATTTTTCTTTTAAAGAAATCTATCTACAAGTTAACAATCTATATAAGTTAATATTTATGATTAAAAAGTTGAAAGAGATATTGCCGAAACTATGAGACAATTTTTTTTATATTATATTTGAATTCTATGCGAAAATTCTAGGTGAGTTACCATTCACTTTTTTCTCTATCTTAAAAAAAAAGAGATAACAGGGTGAGTCAGTTTATCGTGGCCACTCTTTGTATATATATATTATATGCTAATCAAAGATATCTAGATGCCACTGGAAAAATAAAAACGATACAAAATCTTCCTTTAAAAGAGTGATTGATATAGAGAATTAAAAATATACTAGTAAATCAATTTGAGAATTATCTCTGTGGAACAAGTTAGAAAAATAAAATTTTGTGGTTTCTTCAGCACAACTTTTTGATTTGATTTTCCTTGTATACCTTTTATATTCTTCCATTTTATAAAGTAAATTGAAATCAAACAAATTGGGGGTAAATGAGAAGAGAAATTGAGAAGGGAAAAACGGTGTTTTGGGACTGAAATTTCATTAAGAAGTTTCAATGGAGCTCAAGAATTTTCACGACATTCCCCCTTATTTCTCCCTCTCTTGCCTTCTACATCTACTACCCCCTCCCCCTCCCTTCCTATTGAACTCCTCTTGTTTTATTGAGAAGAGGAATTAAAGTGAACCCCTCTACCTAAATTCTCCTCTTTTAGAAGAGTTAGAAATCGAAATGTTGAAATTTAATAAAACTTCCACTCCCCCCCCCCCCCCCCAATTCTCCTCTTAGTTCTCCTCTCTTTACTCCCACCACCCCATTCTTTCAGGATGTAAAAAATACCTGGATAATTGAATTGAATCGCACACATTTTTTTTCTTTATTCCTTTAAACATTTTCTTCTTTATTCCTTTAGACATTTTCTTCTCTTTTATTATTTTTCTTACATAAAATATGACTTATATTCCCTCACTCTCGATATTATTAGGCCTTGTGTACGATACAAGCGGTGATCGGTAGGTGGTAGAGTGTCAGAGTGGTGCAGCATACCGCATACCTATATATGTTAACATTGAGTACAATGGAAGTAGAGTTCGGCCGGCTATGACAAGCACGAGCGACTGAGCGAAAAATATTTCCGCTGAACCTATACATTAATTTTCGCTCACCATTCAGCGTCTTCAATTGGTTAGAAACTCTCGTGAAGTAAATATGACAGAGAACTGATGGAACACATCGCCCAGCCTATTTTTTTTCGCTCTTATCGTAGCCCGCTCATCCCTCTACCGCTTTGCCTACCACCGCCAACCACTCACCGCTCGTATCGTATCCAAGGTGTTAAGAATATTTTTAATGCGTTTTCTCGTTTAACAAAAAATTAAACTGACAGAGTCCTTCATAATTATAAACAAAAACAAATCATAAGAAAATTCTGTCAAAATAAACGGAGCAAAAAAAAAAAACAAGCAAAGAAAACAAGAAAAACAAGTATTAAAAAACAAACAAAAAAACAAGTATTTCCAACAAGTATTTGGCTTTTTTTGGTTTTTTTTTGTTGAAATAAACAAGTATTTCAACACAAGGCCTTAAGCCTAGTTTACATTGGTAGAGTAAAGGGTCGAGTGCACTAGATTACTTTTTAGCAGAAGGGACGGTAGAGTAAAATGGTGTGCTGTTTTTTGGTAGAGTGACTCTAAAGTCGTTCACACGTGCTTGAGATAGCAGCCTTAGTAAAGTGAGGTTATTACGTTTTTAGTTCCGAATAATCCCACAATTAATGTATAGAAGAGGTATTCAATGTTAGGAGGGACGTAGTGTGGGGGGTCTACTCGCCCGTCGGCGGGCGAGCTACTCTACCACCGCACTCGCTTGTTTACTCGACCAACTTTTATCCACTATCCTCGAACGTTTACTATCTGTATCGTTCACATTAGGCTATTAGCTTGGTATAGTGCTACTCGACCGTTTACTCTACCAATGTAAACTAGGCTTTAGTATAAAAAACATTTTCAAATCTATTTAGAGGAGACCGGAGCAAGTATCTATTATTTACTTAATGTATTGAAACAAATCCATTGTGATCATTGTGAAAAACGACATTTTGTGTCGCCGATTTCAAAATTTTCTAGAGAGAAATCCGTTTCAGACTTCAGGGAACATTTTTGCGTGAACGAATGTTCCCTGATTTAAATTGTTTCCCATTGCTTTCTTTCGCTTTTACACAAACATGAAGCTATTAACAACTGTGTTGCTTTTGAGCTTTCCGAAGGTAGCAGCATTTCGATCGTTTTGAAAAACGAATATTTTTATTATTCCTCCGATTTAATAAATTTCTTGACAGACATTCATTTCAAACATAAGAGACAATTTTGGGTCTGGTCATGCGTGCTTCTACTGGGGCGGAATCCGCATCGAGCGACATCCAAAGTTTATTCTACTTCTGCTTAACTTCTCTTCTTGATTCCGACTACACACGTCATAATACTATTTAACAAATCCCATGGATTTTTAAAATAAATATTGACAATTTATTGCTGAAGACATATTCTGTAGCAACTAATATTGTTTTATGCAGAAAGTTACACTGTATACGAGTATATTTTCATTTAATGATGAGATAAGATCTACATTTCTGATTGACTGACTCATCAAGGTTTCTCTTGAAAGACTGGAGCTTTGACCATGGCATTTTGTAGATATGTGCTCCACTATTTGGTGCTCGCTAGGAAATCCTTTTACTATTCCTACTAGATTTTATTATTACTAGAGTTAAGATGGTTTCCTTTCTTTAAGAGCTTTGTTTTTTTTTTTTTACTTTCTCTTATAAAAAGAAAGTATTATGATGGCGAGAAAATTCGATTTTGAGATTTTGATGGATTTAAAAGATTTAAGAGTATTTTTAAAAAAATATCAGTCTGTCATCTGATTGTGCAGACGCCTGGAGTCTAAGCTACTGTGCCTAATTTGACGCAATTTAGCATACATGTTAAAAAAAGATATCGAGAAATGAATTTTAGCTCCAGATTTAGGGGAGCTATCCCCCAAAAACCTTGAAAAAAAATTATTTCTTGAAAACTGTTCCGACGATTATGATTAAAAATTCTAAAATGTAGTCCATTTAAATACGAATCTAACGATATATGCCGTTTTCGAGGAAAATCTAGTTTTCGAGATGTCGATGAAAATAATAATAATATTTTGTTGAAAATCTAAAACAAAAAGTTCAACCACCACCTGTTGAACACATTTTAAATAATATAGTATCATCGCGTGGCTTTATCTTTGAAACGAGCTTAATGCAATACTTATTTAATATTAAGCAAACCAATTGTTAATCATGATGATTTTTTAGTGCAGGGTGGGACTCTCTCTTCAATTGGAAGATTCAATAGGAACCCTCCTAAAGGTGGGTTCACAGTTAAATGGATCGACACGTGTATCCGTCTTCATAGCTAACAATATATTCATTTTTTTCTGGGATCTGGGACGGAGATTATATGAGAAATTTAATCTGAGTTGTCTCGGACCTATTTTTTAAACTAATCTTTGGTTTAATTAATGGTTATAGTATTTTATGTATCTTACAAACTATTTTTATTGATTTGTATTTATTTATTTGTTACAGGTATGTGGACTTTGGATTTGTTTAACAATTCTTATAAACATGTGTCAGGTATTTATTGCCAATCTATATAATATCCTACTACTACTAACACCAAGACTAAATTGAAATTGGGGTTAATCTTGAACAAGACTATTCGTAAGGCATTGCTACTGTCTACGATTCTCATGCAGAAAGTCTGGGTTGTTTTCATCCATTACACATACAGTTGTTAGAGCCATTTGGCAAGCCCCAAGCCCTTCACGGGCCGTTGCGTCTCGGATTTTTATTTGTTCTGGTCCTTGCCTAGATGCATTTTTTACAATTCGCCATCTTAATTTGAGATTGGTTTTAGCCATTTGTACACCAAATTCATCATAACAATATCTCTGTAACCAATTGAGTCAATCAAGTTTCCAGGCACAGCCATGGTAGTTAATAAATATTGAGACTAGACTTCACCATTGTTGGACGTAATTTCCAAACAAACACGTAAACAACTTTTATCTATGATTGATACGAAATATAAACATTAAACAGAGATATTAGAAGCGTAGAAAGTAATTATTTACGTACTTGTATATTGTATATTAATTCGCATGCGCATTTCATAATTCCTCTTTTTTCCGGCCTTGTACGGTAAAAAAGAAGAATTCTTCACCTTAAAGCCTTGTCCACACTAGTAGACATGTTGCGCGATTTTGGTCTCAGAGACAATGTCTAGCGATTTGTCTATAGACTTCGGCTAGACATCGGTTAGACAAACGGCGTCTACGGTCTCGTTGCTAGACCAAAATCGCATGTCTATGGTTTTCCATTCTAAATGGTAGACATGGTGCAACGTTAGGCATGTTGCGCAACGTGTCTACAAGTGTGGACGCTAGACCTAGACCATAGACGGTCTCAGAAGATGTCTATAGACACGTTGCGAGACATTTCTGTAGACGGTCTATGAGACCGTCTACAGAAATGTCTCGCAACGTGTCTACTAGTGTGGACTAGGCTTAACGCAGGATTAGCGAGTTTATTACATTTAACAAAACTAATTTTCTGTTTGTTTAATTAAACTAACTGTTTATATAGAGTTTTTAGTGAAAAACAATGATTGATTTATGTAATTATGACGAAAATGAGGAGAATAATACGCCTCCCGAAATGATTAATTCTGCAAAAAATACAACTAATAATTTAATATCATATTTATCAAAAGAGAAAGATTTATATGATCACAGTTTGGTTCAAAAATGTCTTCATACCTAATATTGATATAAAGAATAAAAAACGCATTAGATCAAAGATTGAATCTTAATAATGAGATATGACGTCACTGCATTGACTAAGTATCAACTTTTTTAATTCTTAACCAGATAATGCGATATTAAAATCTGTGTTATCAGTAGTTAAGGGTGTGGCTGCTAGATAGCTCTCACTGAAGTTTTTTTTTATATTTCTTCTGGTTTACTTCGATCGTTTGGAATTGTTGTTTTCTGCAATGGATAAATCAGCTTGCATTTACCAAAATGAAAACTGACTTGACTGATATATCGTTGTTAGACATGCAAGTGTTAAAACTTAATATTTGATTATTAATTCACTAAGGGCGTGGTCCTTTCATATACACTTTGTTGTAAAATCGTGTTTTATATACGTTGAAAGCTCTAACATCCTTCTTCACTCCCTTTGGTTCGACATGAGAGTTATGTCGTGTCTTAAGAATATTAAACAATCCCTTTATCAGATAAGAACTCGATGTAATATAAGTGCATGCTAATTTTCCTTCTGGCAATGCTATTGAACTCGATCATTTGAAATGCTTTATATATATATATATTTATTTTACTTGCAATGCTATAGATCTTATTCACGTGTATGTAATGCTATTGACCTTTACCATTTTCAATTATATATCACAGAGTTATATGAGGGTTAAGAAGAAACTACGTTCTTCGAACAGCCATATTGACCCTTTGAAGGGCGGTATCAGTTTTTTCTTTTTCTTTTAATTAAAAAACGCCTAAAGTACTACAACATTTTTCTGAATTGACTTTCAAATTTTTGCTTCCGAGCTTACCGAAGGTAACGGAAGCTATGTGATCGTTTTGAAGAACGAAACAATTTTAGGTCTCCGATTTCAAAAATTCCAAGACAGAAATCCGTTTCAGACATCAGGGATCATTTTCGGTTCCGTGTCTGTCTGTCGTTCAATTTTTGCGAACCAACATATCTTCAAAACTACACATGCAATTTTAATGAAATTTGGTTGGTAGGTCATAATTAGCCCATTGTTGGTCCCATATAAGTTTCAACCTTCTGCGCCTATTTGTTGCTCCTCCACATGCGCACAAACATACATTTATTTACATCCATAGCTACATAAGTACTTATCCGATTTGAATGAAACTTTTATAGTTTATCGAAAGTTACCCGCAGATAGCCCCAGATTAATATGAACCGTCTGCGCTCTTTAACTTTTGCTAAATTGATACTTGCGAAATTAAAATTGAGCTGGAGTCTATTTTTCTCTGTCTGTTTCCCGCAGTTAATAATAATTATAATTTGATTTAAATTAAAATTTAATCGTTCCGTAGTATGAATACTACCAAAATCGTAAAATAAATTGATACTTTAATTCGTCTAAAAACTCAAAACAATTTGGACAGATTAAAAAAAAACGGGGGAAACAATTAAACCAATTAGACAATAATGGATGTAAAAGCATTAAATCAATAAAGTACCTGGATATGATGCGAGGAAGCTATTTGCCACACCAATTGGCAGTTTATTTTTCTAGTTTAAAAGTTATAGCCGTTTGATCCACTTGAAATGGGACACCCTGTATTTATCTTTTACTTTTAATGCTATAGAATTTCGGTCACCAGCATATGAAGGTTACGGTAGCATTGTGATCATTATAAAGAACAGAATTTTTTTATGTCTCCGATTTAAAAAAAAACTTTGGCAGAAATCTCCTTCAGACACCTGAGAACAGTTTTGGTCTCGCGTCTATCCGTCCACATTATTTTTGCGAACCACTATGTCATAAGAATTTTTGACTTGTCTCAATTTTAGTAAATTTATATGAGAGATCTTAATTTGGCCATTTTGGCCCTTTTTTGGCCGTTTATTAACAAATTTGTTTTTATTAACTCCTGAATTGCTTCCGAGCTAAAAAAAAATAAATATTGAAGAAAGACATTTTTTTTATGCCTCCGATTTCAAACATTCCTAAACAGAAATCCTTTTCAAATACCACAGAATATTATCGGTCTTGTGTCTGTCTGATATTGCGTGCTTCTACTTAGACGGAACCCGCATTGAATAATGTCCAAATTTTGTTCTTTCAGCCCTAAATTTCTCTTTTAGGACTCAACTATACACTTTACCATACCTCGGAGGTTGTGTACGCAAGACCTAAATTTATAATTAGAAAGACTATTGATAGGACTATACAAGTCAACAGGAGTCATCACATCTGTTTAATAGATAGATTTGTAATGTGCTTTTGACAGTGTTTCTAGAAAGGTCATTTGTAAAACCGCAATAGTTATTTGTGCAACTAGTGCGCAAGGTTTGCTGAGAAGCAAATACACTTTAAGCTCGATATAAGATAATAGAGTGTTCATCAACATGTAAAAAAAACCACTTTATAATTGCATTAACATTTATGTACAAAAAAGAAGAAAAACATTTTTCTTAAAACCTTTAAAAGGTTTTTCAATATCATCTAAACCAGCTGTTCTGTATATAGCCAGTGTTACCTTTTTTTTGCCTGATTCAGCAAACCTGACCAAGGGCTGTTATTATATTTCATCATAACACTTACTTATCACATTTGACTCTTTTTTTTTTATTGTCTATCGTTACTTTTTTATATTGGATATATAGTGTTTAAATAATGTAGTTTGTTAATAAAAATAATCATTAGTTGTCATTGTTATTATTATTATAATTTAGATTATTTAATCTTTGTTTAGATTTAACTTCTTTATGTTCGTAAGTTGGAACACTGGAGTGCGGTAAAGTAAAATGAGTGCGGTAAAGCAAAACGAGTGCGGTAAAGCAAAACTAGTAAGGTAATGTAGTAAGTGCAGGAATCTGCTGTTTTTCATACTATTTTGAGTGCGATAGCAACCACTTCATCGGTCAACTGTAGGAAAAAGATCATAACGTGTCATAGATCCCCTTATTAGAAGTATTTAAAGCTACTAAAAAGATAAAATCAGACATATTCATTTTCAAGACTGGGGTCAGACAGGGAGACATATTAAGTTCGCTGCTCTTTAATTTAATTATGCGCAGAGTAAAAAGTAGGGAAAAGATACTGCCGGAACACAAATATTGGTTACTAGAAACTGGAGGTGGTACTATTATCTATTTTTGCATTTGCAGATGATGTCACACTGACTGTGGACTCAGAAGAAGAGCAACATTATTAAAAAATTTGGGGGAGAAAAAACAGAGGATTCAAAGGAAGCAAAAGTGACCTTATATAAGACGGTATAATATGCTCCATGAAAATATTTAGACGATTTTAAAATATGATAGAATATTTTAATCAACTATTTACTAATTAATTCAAATTTAATTCAATTAATAATTATGGTTTTTCGTTATGAAATATCTAAACCCCTTTTAGAAATAACATTTGATGAAATATATTAAACTGACAACTGTTATTATTATATTTTAATCTTATAATAATGTTTTTATTTCATCTTTAATGTTTGATATTATATTGAGAAACTAATTACGTTCCTTTGAGTAATACAATTATTCAGAATTATTCAATTTTGGAGCCGCTGTTGACGTTAAAACATTATTATAAATTAAAGGGATCTAATCAACCTTTTTTTACGAATTAGCTGATTACTTTTAACTGAAAAAAAGTTAAAAAAAAAAAAAAAAAAAAATCTGTTGCATGGAATAAAATGTAAAATATCATTTTCAATAGAAAAAAATGCTCTTCTTACTTTTTCTCACCTATGGTAGGAAAAGTTTTGTTTTCACCCAAAAATTTATTTTCGAGGATTCAACTGAATTATCCGTTTTAGGTGTTTTTAAGATTCCTGAGTGGTTTTCAGCATGACGTCTGTATGTGTGTGCGTATGTATGTATGTAGGTTATCATCGTAGCGCCCAGGGTATTTAACCTAGAGAGTTGATACTTGGCAGAAAAATCAGTCCTTACTTCTAGTTGTGACACCCGGAAAATCAACATTTTCCGCCATCTTGAACCCAGTTTGCTGAGTCAGCAAATATTTTTAAAAAAATCGCAAAGTGGTCGGATTGAGTTGAAATTTGGCACGAATGTACATCTCCTTATGAAAAACAAATCCACCAAATTTGATAAAGTACAATGAGTTAATTAAGTACAATGAATTAAAAAAATTGAATGGTTGGTGTTTTGCTATTTTGCCATTAGCATTTTGCCATCAGCGCTCCATTCCTCTTCTCCATTGTCATAACCACATCCCCACACACTTACACTTAGTTAGTTATTTTTTATTTAACTACCAAAATATTCACTAGAAATAATTTATATGGAAAAACAACGTTTGCCGGGTCAGCTAGTAATCAATATAAAATTGTGGTGATATTATTTGTGTTACATTCTATTAACCTCTCTAGTCATTAGAATGAAATGGTGCCACAAAATCTCAGTCAAAACAACCAATCATTTATTCTTCGTGTAGCCATTTATTGATACTTTATAATGACAAATAAATAAATGAACGAAGAATAAATGATTGGTTGTTTTGACTGAGATTGTGTGCCACCACTTCATTCTAATGACTTAGAGAGGTTAATAGAATGTAATACATGTTATATTTTATATTATTATTATTATTATTATTATTATTATTATTATTATTATTATTATTATTATTATATATTTTTAATAATGCGATTTAATGAAATTACAAATATTCATCTATTTATTAAATTTTTTAATAAAAAAATATGTCGTGCAACGAGTGTAGAAACAAGACTTCGGAAGAAGTAAATTTGAAATGGATCTCCTGTAAATCAATGTATCACCACAAATGCTTAGATAGAGTGTAAAAAAATAAAAAATAAAATAAACATAAAAAAAACATAAACAAAATGAATAGAGATATAAAAGTAAAGTGGAAATGTGGAGATTGTAAAAACACGTAAGAGTTAGTGCAAACAAACCTTTCAAACCCCGTAGCTTTTTCAGACAGTATATAAAAAGAAATGAAGGCTATGATGGAGGAATACAAAGAACTAAAAATACATTGAACTTTGAATGAAAAAAAGGACAACGGAGCTGAAAGAATCTATGAGTTCATTAGTTCGCAATATGAAAAAGAACCCTTCATGAAAAAAAAAAGACAAATCATTAGAAGCTACAAACATAAAATTAAAAAATGAAATGGACAATTTTAACTACACTAACGAGTGAGTGATCCCTTTATTGATAATGTAGTGATCTCTTGAATATCGAAAAAATAAAAAAAATATTTTTATGAATGAAGGCGTCATTTTTTCTGTGTTGACGCAGATTTCAAGTTTCTCATAAATTAGAACAGCACAGACCTGCTCTCTTACAGCCACAATGCCCTTTAAAGTCCCTTCTTAAATTTAAAGGAAATCAGTGCCAGAAGTTTGTCAGGTGCTGAAGATTCTAAGGTGGTGATTGACATCGGGCTATTCTTTTTTTATATTCCACCCCATGAGTTCCGGGTTTTTTTCTGTACCCAACCACAGCTGAACCATATGGTACACTCATAGCGAATGCTGTCGTGCTGGACCTTCGATGGGGTAGTGTGATTGTTAGACGTTACTTTATAAGCCGATATTAGTTACTGCCTGTACCTTAAGTTGTTCAATGCCATATAGTGTTTACCAGAACCATACAATACAAGGAGAAATTGTTCACCAACTATTCTTCCTTGAATTGGTAAGGAAGTTCTCCTGAAATACTGCAGACACCATTTTTCAATGAACCACTAAATACATTTGAATTAGCTACAGAATAAGATATTAAAAAATTCATCTAATGGCATCAATGCTTAATACCTCAAAATATTAAAATATGCATATCTAAAGATAACATAATAAAGCTGTTAACTTATCTGAGTAACCAGTATCTATAACACAAGGTGTGTTCCATTATACTTTAAAGCATGCTTTTATAATGCCTATCGCTAGTATACCTGCAAAACCTCGTAAGTCCGATTTTTGGGATTTTTTTTATTTCATATTTCGATAGATTTAGGTCGACTGCGTCTCCGTGTGAAATATTGTACGACTACGACGCCGTGAAACAGCGATTGAAAAAGCTAGTAAGTCGAGAAGGTTACAAGGAAGGTAGTAAATCCTCGTATGTCTGAAGAAGAAACACGCCGCTCGCAGGCTACAGCTCAGTTCTGGTTTCAAAATAAGTTAAATGACTTATATTGACAAATTTGTAATTAAAATTATTATATTATTAATTTTTTTAAGTTAAACTTGCGTTTTTATTAATTATAACAACTATTTATCACGAGTTTTAATGAGGTTTCGCAGTTCAGGAGACTTACATGGTTTTATACGATGCATTGTTCTAAGGAAATTCAACTTGCGTGGTTTTGCACCATATGTATATAACTTACGAGGTTTTAAATCTACTTTTAAATTACCTTACGTGTTTTTATTCTGGACTTATGTGGTTAAATTTACTAGACTACACGTAGTAAAATAAACATACTAGGTTTTTGACACCTTACCATCTTACAAAAATGTTTACTGTTTTTTTTTTTTTTTTTTTTTTTTGCTTTTTTAAACCTTTACAAACTATTATTATTTACTTGGCGATGCCTTTTTATCAAAGGATAATCGCCCCGAGGGGAAAAACCTGTCATCATTGATTCCTTCTTGCTACTTCGATTGTATTATAATTTTTTTAAACAGTTAGAACTTTTTTTTAATTTTATATAATCACTCACATAAGACAGATCATAGTAATCACTTAAAGTACAAATCACATATAAGGTTTATACTTTAAATTATAAATTTTCTATCGAACAATGATTATTTTGTGTTTTACAATTCTTTAATTATTAATTGAATATTACTGGCATTTTTATCACATTCTCAGCATTTTTCAATTTCATTATAATTGTTTCGTACATTTAATGATTATTATTATATCTTTAAAGAATGTAAAAGTTTTTATTAATTCCCTATGAAACATTACGTAGATGTCTATTAAAATTGTATTTTTGTTTTGTTTTTAACTTTCATAATATTCACTTGCTGTTGGTTCTAAAAATGGTATTGAATTAAACAATCAAACTACGAATTCGTTTCCGTTGTTTCACTTTAAAATATGTTCATTATTAGTATTAAATTTTATTTATTTATATTTTTCCCTTTTTATGTTTGTTTTTAGGGTTTCGTTGGTAAAACCAAAAAAAATAAACCCTTATAGTTTCGTTCCTGTGTCTGTCTGTCGCTCTGTACGGTTCCAATAACTTTTGAACCAAAAGAGATAAAAACGTGAAACTTTCCAGTATACAAGATCGTTTTGACGCACACACAGGAAAAATATAGCGAACTCAATATTATCAGCTGTTCAAATTCAAAATGGCGGATAATTCACGTCTCGAGAAATTTTTTTTTTTAAATTTTGAGTGGGGAATCAAATGAAAGGTATTAAAGAGTAGAATAGAAATATATATACCACTCAGGGATAGTGCTTAATTTTCAGCGCCATTTTGTTAAAAAACATCGAAATTTTGCGTGTCCCCCCCCCCCCTAAAATCGTATTTCCGCTATTACTAAAAATATAGAAAAATATGCAAAATGTGTGGTCTGCTGGGCCATAGAAAATATAAGATTAGCAATTTGATCTGATTTACTGGAAATCCAAGATGGCGGATAATTCATGTCAAAAAATATTTTTTTAAAATTTTGAGTGGGGTATCAAATGAAAGGTATTGAAGAGTAGAATAGAAATATATATACCACTTAGGGATAGTGCTTAATTTTCAGCGCCGTTTTGTCAAAAAACATCGAAATTTTGCGTGTCCCCCCCCCCCTCTAAAATCGTATTTCTGCTATTACTAAAAATATAGAAATATATGCAAAATGTGTGGTCTGTTGGGCCATAGAAAAAATAAGATTAGCAATTTGATCTGATTTACTGGAAATCCAAGATGGCAGATAATTCATGTCACTCGAAAAAAAAATATTTTTTTAAACTTTTGAGTGGGGTATCAAATGAAAGGTATTGAAGAGTAGAATAGAAATATATATACCACTTAGGGATAGTGCTTAATTTTCAGCGCCATTTTGTTAAAAAACATCGAAATTTTGCGTGCCCCCCCCCCCCTAAAATCGTATTTCCGCAATTACTAAAAATATAGAAAAATATGCAGAATGTGCGGTCTGCTGGTCCATAGAAAAATTAAGATTATCAATTTGATCTGATTTACTGGAAATCCAAGATGGCGGATAATCCATGTTATCCGATTTTTTTTTTTTTTAAATTTTGAGTGGGGTATCAAATGAAAGGTATGTAGGTGGGGTATGGAAGAGTAGATTTCAAAAATGTATAAAACTTGATATTAACATTATTATTAACTACGGGAAACAGACAGAGAAAAATACACTCCAGCGCCGGGATTTGAACCACGGGCCTCTATATTGTGGTTCATATCCCGGCGCTGGAGTGTATTTTTCTCTGTCTGTTTCCCGTAGTTAATAATAATTATAATTTGATTTAAATTAAAATTTAATCTTTCTGTAGTATGAATACTACCAAAATGGTAAAATATGAATTGATATTAACATTTAATTTTGCGCGCCATTTTGTCAAAAAAAAAAAAAAAACTTTTCTCCCCTCCCCCCCTTACTAATTTTGTGTTCACAATACCAACGAAACCCTTTTTACGTGAGATTCACGCCTTACCAATTTATTTTATTTCTCTAAAGTAATTACACAAAATAGGTAATTAAAAATATATTTATTTTTCTTTGTAAAACCTTGTAACTCGACAAAGGTTCTTATCTAAATCCTCGTAAGTACAAAATCAGTCCACAAAATCATAATTTAATTATAATTTTAATTATTATATAATACCTCCAATGGTAGTAAAACATCATATATATGGGCAACATGTCATAGAAGTAAAATATTAAACACTTATTCAGTTTTTTTGCTCTCCTGTAAAATTTTGGATTTGGTACATACGAGGTTTTGCAGGTATACTAGCGCTATACCCTATACATAAATAGGGAATTAAAACTGACCCTTTCAACACTTTTTTGTGTGTGACCCTTTCAATTTTAGATACATTTCGGTTTTATCCAGTAAAAGTAAAACAATATAAAAATGTATTAAAACTAGATTATTAATTTCATTGATAAAGATCATATTATTTCCGAAAATCAGTTTGGTTATATGATAATTAGAAGTACAACGGATTTTGTTTACAATCTGACTGAACACATTATTAATGACTTTGTTGACAACAACAATTTCTGGCAGTATTTATGATTTAAATCATTACATAAGTTGCATTCAATAGGGATCCAAGATACTTGTTACAAGTTATTTGAGGGTTATTTAGAAATCAGGACGCAACAAATATAAATGAACAGTCATATAAGTAAATTGTTCATGGTAACCTTTGAAGTACTTCTTTAGATTGTTTTATCAGAATATAAATAGGTATAATTATTTTTACATTCCTTCGTCTAAATATATTGAAAAAGCAATGTTTAGTCCAATGTACTTTGGGAAAAAGGAATATCACACTTCTGTTATTATAAGGGGAGTAACAGTTTAAAGAAGATCATTCCGTACATTTTCTTTAGATTGTTACTCCCATTCTGTTTTTTTTTTTTTATAAGGGGAGTAACAGTTTAAAGAAGATAATTCCGTTCAGTTTCTTGAGATTTTTACCTCTATTCAGTTTTTTTTATAAGGGGAGTAACAGTTTAAAGAAGTGCCATCTTTGAAACAAACGCCTCAGTGCAGTAGACAGGAAGGGCCCCGAGGCTCTTTCTGATCTGTCAATTCAAATGCACAAGTTGGAAAACACATAATATGAAGTAATCTCTGAAGGCCCGGCCATACAGAAAGAGCTTGCTATGCTACGTTTGCGAGCTATGAGAGCTACGCTAGCTATTTTTAGGTGGGGTGGCCACACAGAAAGCGATGTTTTTTATTCTCGTTCGTCATGTTAAGCAAGAAGGACCACAGTAGCTCTGATGAAGAGCTATTGCTTTTATTTACTTTACGTGAGTTGAAAAAGAAAAGAAAATGGGTGCATGCATTGAGCGCTAAAAGAAACCAATGTGAGGAATTCCATCACTTGATGGAGGATCTTAAACAAGATGAAGAGAAGTTCAAAGAATTCTTTAGAATGACATCAAGTGACTTTAAATTTCTTCTCCACCTTCTTTAAAGTGATATAAAAAAGAAATCAGGTACAGGGTACCTCGGTACTTTTCCTTACTTCGGAGGCCAAGTGGAGAGGCCTGAAGTGGCCTCACCTGCTGCTTCGCAGCATTCGGCGAGGTCAGTACTTGGATTAGTGACCGTTTTGAACTAACTGATTTTTTTTTAATGTATTTAATTCTTTGAATTTGGCGGTATTTTGACCGATGTAAACAAACTTTGACGTAAAACAAAATATAATTATTATTGTTAAAATAATAATTATTATTGTTCATTCTTTTTAATAGAGTTGTAGGGGGTTGTAGCAGTCTGCGCAAGTCCGTCGCCGAGAAATCCGTTCAAATGGAATTGCCAAAACATAGCTAAGATGCGTCGCCGACGTATCGTAGCTAGCCAGTGTGTCCACCTCCATTGATTCAAATAGAACGGACATTTTCAAACATAGCTACCATAGCTAACTTGCATAGCGTAGCTTTCTGTGTGGCCGGCCCTCTAAGGGCCGGCCACACATACTTCATACATGCTACATTTGTACATTGTACCGCCGAAGCAAGTATGGTGTGTTCATTAGTAAGCTATATAAGCGTGCGTCAAAGCGTGGGGGAAGAGTGCCCCATAGGGGGTTCCCTCGCCCTGCTCCGTCCTCGAACCATAGATACAAATCACATCATCATGACACGGATCGGACCCACATCAAAGAGTGAGGAAGAGTGCCCCATAGGGGATGTACCTCACCCTGCTCCGTCCGCGATTCATAGATGCAATTCAGAGTATCATGGCACGGGATCGAACCCACGACTTTGAGTCGCCTTGACTTATTTATAGTTGGGCGAGCGCCTAAAGCCCCTCGGTCACGCTGGTTCGAACAGCCTTAAGATAGAAACTTAAGTAAAACTAGATTGTTCTCGGAAGACTTTTCAGAGCTTGTGGGGATAGGCCACCGAGACACATAGAAAGGTAATGTGGACTGCGAAGAATCATTAGTTATACATCATACTCAGGTCGTGTCAAAATAAGGGGGGCTCGCTTTTGACTCCTGACAATTATGTTGGTAGAGCCTCCTTATTATTTTTAATTTTAATTTTCTCGTTAGGACCCCCTCGAGATTTTATTTTAATTTCTCCTTTTTCAAAGCCCCTAATTTGAGCGCCTAATTTTAACACTTCTGACTTCAGACTCCTGTGCGCTTGTAAAAGACGCTCGAGTCGGAGCGGAATGTTGGCTTCTCTTGTTTTAACGTAATATTTATTTCTATAGTTTAGGATAAAAAATCGTGTTTTTTCCTCGATCTCACCACCTTCGGACTTATTTTACTAAAATAATAAATGAATGAGTCCTAGAGAATAATCCTAGGTTCTCGATAGTACTACTATTTTAACATTCCTCTGGCTTATCTTTATAGCAATAGTAAATTATTTTAATTTACCATGTATTGTATTTGAACTCGTGATTTTATCCAGTCCACAGTCCACAGACGGTAATAAATTCCATCCTAGTGTGGATAAGCGGAGCGTAGTGTGGATATATAAGGATGGGATAAGCGCTAAGACCTTATCTTCGGTGGCAGGTAAAACTCCCATTTTGAACTCGCTCAATTAAATATAAGTACATTATGTTAATATTTTGTATACACGATACCAGCTAGGTTTTATCTCGAACCGCAGTCAGTGCAGTGTTATCTTCTTATTCTAGAAAATGTGATAAATATGTCTCATAATAATATTTTATTTTTTTTAGTCCAGGAGATAAGCGTGCAAAAAGTGTCTGGCTAATATAAAGCTAGATTTTTAAGTATAAGTTAATCTTTTGGTATCATTTAAAAATATGTGGTTGGCTAAGTTCGTCTGCAGTACATAGCTTGGCATTTGAAAACTAATCGGCAAAGAGTGGCCATGTCCCGCCCATTTTGGTGGATAATGTGATTTTCCTAGTATGTGATGATCCTAAGTAAAATTAATATTAGTTAGTAGACCAAAAATCAATTATTAATTTGTTACTTAAAGGAGGCCACTTTGACTTGGAGTAATATTTGAATAACTAACCTGATCATTGACAAGCTAACTTGGACACTGTTTCCGGAATCCATTTTAACGAGAATTATGAGTTGCAAATCGGCAACGCTACGGTAGATATCGATCCTATCAGAGCAGATATACTTTTGTCGAGGATAGCGTCGGAAATGTTATGCGACAATTCATAGGTTCGTTATAGGTTTCAATTATCTTTTATATATCAGAAACCCGGGTCCGTCGCCTTATCAAAGGGCGTGTCTTGGGAAAGATAGGTTGTCTCAAAAATTCAAAAGACTGAGTTCATCCCGGATGTTTTTACCAGTACGGAGGGGAACAGACATGATGCATTTATTATTGTTCATTGAAGCCGAATGAGTTCATATTCTATTGATTCCAGATTTTTATAATATGGTCGTAGGGAGAACAAATATGAAATCGCATATTAGGCACCTTACTCGGGTTTTGTCTGGAAAAATGCTATGCTGTCTTATCATGACGGGTCTCTGTCCTATATTTGTCGGACACTGCGATTTCCGATGTCCATAACTGGAACATTGAAAATATTGAAATGAGTTCGTGAGCGTCTTGTAGGTAAGGGGGATTGTCGTGTATATGTGTTTACGTAATGTGAGGGAGTGTGACATGCGATGAATACGAAATGAATTAGGGGAATTGCGGGCCGAACTCTCGCTATGACAATGCATAACCCGACAATATTATGACTAGATTTTAATTTATAGAGAGAAGATAAGTGTTCAGTGAGTGTTGTCTGTATTTATACAACATTTTAGGGGTCTTTCTTATGTTATTAAATAGTTATTTGTGCAACTAGTGCGCAAAGTGGCACTTTGCTACACTCGCGAGTATTTACGCACGCGCCGCAGGGGAGGGCGGAAAGGTTTCTCGAGTGCAGTAAAGACACTTTAAGCTCGAGTTGCACATTAAATTTTTCCTACAGTTAATTCTTAATCTGTAAATAAAATATAAAAGTGTTCGTCAACATGTTTTTCAATATCAACTAAACCAGCTGTTCAGTTTAAAGCCAGTTATACAGTTTTCGCACGAGTTGCGTACCGTACTTTATCTACGATTGTGGATTTTAATAATAAATACAGAAAAAAAAATGTAATAAACTTCCTGTATGCATGTTCTGTATGTAATGTTTCTCTTTTGATCAAGATGACATTAATTCATTGAATTAATTATTTCGGGAGGCGTATTATTCTCCTAATTTTCTTCATAATCACTTAAATCACTTATTGTTTTTCACTAAAAACTCGATACAAACAGTTACTTTAATTAAACAAACAGCAAATTAGTTTTGTTAAATGTAAAAAAAAACTCGCTAATCGTGCGTTAAGAAGAAGAATTCTTCTTTTTTACCGCACTAGGTCGGAAAAAAGAGGAATTATGAAATGCGCATGCGCAATGAATACAAGTACGTAAATAATCACTTTCTACGCTTCTAATATCTCTGTTTAATGTTTATATTTCGTATCAATTGTAGATAAAATATATTACGGTGATTGTTATGTTTTTATCTGTCTCGAATGGCAGACGCGATTTGTTTAGCTTCCTGTAGTGTTCTCGAGAAGGGAGTGGATTTTGTCGACAAATGCGCGCTAAGAAATTTAAGGATTCACCTTCTTGCATTTTTGAATTACTAAACCGTTACAATAGTATTGCAGCGTTCATTTCATATATAAAACTATATTTTAGTTGTCTTATAGCAGTGTTGCATGTGAGTGATGGTGAGTTTATGATTGTTAAAAATGTTTTCGCGGGTCCTGTTAATTTTATTGTAATTGTGCCTATGGAGTTTTCGGTGTCTGTCCAACCCTATAATGGCGTGCTAAGTTCTAATTAATCAAAGATATCTGTTATTGCCCCGATGTTATTGTCTTTGTCTGTTCCAATGAATTCTGGAACGTTAATAACCATTGTCAGATTCCGTGAAAAATGTTTCATGTGACTATGATTATGACTGTAAAATCTTTGGTTACTTTTTTTTATTTAATTCGGAAGTATAGGTAACCAAAGATACTACTTGGCCGTTTACTTCGATGGTCAGTTGTGCGTTCATTGTTTTTTGATATCTAACAATTTTAATTTCTGGGTTAAGCATTAAAAACTTTGATATTACTTTCCTAAGATCATCTACCGTCCCCTAATTCAATGAAATGCTGTATTCAATTCAAAAATTGTATAGGTCTAGTTTACGCCAGCTACAATGTCCTCTACCTCTATCAGTCATGTACTAACTACGTTAAAAATAGTTAAAATACAATTTTAAAAAGTATAAAAATCTGAAGGAAAAAAAAAATTAATTTATAAATTATTGATATTGAATTACCTCGTTATCCCACCGCTTCCATCAGTTGTAATGGGACAAATGTTGATTGGTTATTTATAAAAGGGTACACGTGATTACTGTTAAAACTAAATTATATTCAATCTATTCACTGCGAGGGCCGGACAAGAGTGGCGCGTGACATCCGTGAGCAAGTCATCAGCAGTGAGCAGGGGAAGAAAATTAGAACAGAAAAATACAAAAAAAAAAATATATATACGTGCGGTGTCGTGGGACACCCGTTAGGAACGAAGTTCCTTACGCTTTTCGTGAAATATAAATTATAAAATCATACCGCTAAGTATACGATGCTAACTGTACTGCTAACATGACCGAGTTAGGAAAGAGACAAAATTAAGAGTAACTATTTGTAGGTATTTAACTATTGTAGGCAAAATTATAAAAAAAAAAAAAAAAAAAAAAATTGTTTTATCCTTAAAGCGTGCGTTTTGTAAGACATGTATTGAATATTGAGAAAATAGTTAATCATGATGAGTTGATAGTTAAAGAAGATGAATGATGTATAGATAGTGAGGGAACATGACTGTTCCCTAATCCTCGCTCCCCGGCCAGACTCTATTTAAAATATTATAAAATATATCACTTCACTACACAAAAACTTCTGCTTGTATCAGGTTGATATTTTAAATGGCTGTTTCAATTTTACTTTAGACGATATGAATGAAGTTTTATTGAAGTCGTTACGTTATAAAATAAGATTTCGGTAAAAACGTTGTTTCCTCTATTTTAAAGGTTTAGGTCCGCTTTAATATGTTTACCGATCTTTAACCACTTCATAGCGGCGTCGTTATTGGTTTTACTAAACAAAATGTATTTAAAAAAGTTGTCCGTCCCATCATTGAAGAGATGAAGTTAGAATTTTTTCCTGTCCTAAAAATTTCAATTTTACATTTAAAGTTTACGTTTACGCGAGCGTTGCGCGAGAACGTTTAGGCGGCTAACGTTGTCCAACGAACTCGTCCTGAGCATTGGTAAAAAGAACATGTGAACCATATTTCAACTAAATAGGTGATCTTTTACTCAAGTTATCGTCATCGGTTAATTTCGTGACGGTTGTTTTTGTCGGATTCACACCCGCTGTAACGCACCACAAGGAACTTCGTTCCAAAAAGTATTATTTTATTTATGTATATAAATATATATTCAGCAAGTAATAAAACATATTAATTTATTTAAGTTATCTAAAATATGGTTATAAGATAAGAATAAAACCCGCTCTACTCCCCCCCCCCCTTCCCCCTAGACAAAAACTATTAACGAGAGGAAATATTTTTGCCTCTGTGAAGTTAAATATAAGAAGTGTTAAACTGGTTGGAAAACATTAGAAATGGGTATTTTTATACGGCGGGAGGGGGGGGGGGGGGGGGTTGTTATCAGGTTCTTTATGGTTCAGAACTGTCTTAGTCAGCTTTGAACTAATTTTTCTCTCTTTTATACTACTCCATCTTTTATCAAACCATTTTATTTTCTAGTAGTTAATTATTTTTGACTTGATATAATATCTTTTGTTTCCTCTACATAGATTTTCATTTACTATTTATTTTCTCTTACTACTTTTCAGTTTAATATTTAGTTAGCTTAGCTGCTGTGAGAATTTCTATTTGGCAAGTGTGAAATATAAATATATTTTTGAAAAATCCAAATGTATCTAGGTCGAGTCTAGATCTTGTTTTATAATATTAAAAAAATAATAAAAATAAATGTTTACACATAAGGCTGAGTAAAAACAGAAGATTTAGGAAATGCTAATTTGAGGTATAACACTGTACAAACACAGCTAGTGTTTACAAAGCTTCATGTGGAAACCGTATAGGGAAATTTCATCTCAAATATACTGAGATAAGTAACAACATTGTCTAAAACCTAACATGGGGGAAATTGAATTTGATACATGCTCAGTTTTACCAACTCACCCTATTATAAATACACTCGAGTCTGTGTTAGTATACTTGTTTAGTTAGATTTCCCTAGAAATTGAACCAGACTGTTTTCTATATACAAAACCCTAGGGAATTTCTTTCTGTAATGTTTTTTTTATATCTTTACACAGGGTTCGGGCTCGTAACAAAAATAAAAACAGGGTAAATAATATTTCTATAAACCTGCTTGCAAAACATTAAATGCTTTTTAGAATCAATTTACGATTTTCAATTTTCTTAAACAAATATAAGTAAATACACACTGATATGTGTGTATAATAGTTGTACTAATTGGCCATGTACTAATATGATGTACATACTACCTAATTACTGTGTACAGATTCCAATTGCACCCATTAGTACTCATTGTTTTGAGTGAGTTGTGTTTATAAGTGTTACTGAGTCATTAAGGTTCTACATTCTTACTTTGTTTTAGCCATGAGGCTTCATTATTATGATGAGAGTTATCTATGAGAGCTGCAGAAGTACTAGTCATAAATGTTGTACATTCTTACTTTGTTTTAGCCACGAGGCTTCATTATTATGATGAGAGTTATCTATGAGAGCTGCAGAAGTACTAGTCATAAATGTTGTACATTCTTACTTTGTTTTAGCCACGAGGCTTCATTATTATGATGAGAGTTATCTATGAGAGCTGCAGAAGTACTAGTCAAAAATGTTGTACATTCTTACTTTGTTTTAGCCATGAGGCTTCATTATTATGATGAGAGTTATCTATGAGAGCTGCAGAAGTACTAGTCATAAATGTTGTACATTCTTACTTTGTTTTAGCCATGAGGCTTCATTATTATGATGAGAGTTATCTATGAGAGCTGCAGAAGTACTAGTCATAAATGTTGTACATTCTTACTTTGTTTTAGCCATGAGGCTTCATTATTATGATGAGAGTTATCTATGAGTGTTGCAGAAGTACTAGTCATAAATGTTGTACATTCTTACTTTGTTTTAGCCATGAGGCTTCATTATTATGATGAGAGTTATCTATGAGTGTTGCAGAAGTACTAGTCATAAATGTTGTACATTCTTACTTTGTTTTAGCCATGAGGCTTCATTATTATGATGAGAGTTATCTATGAGAGCTGCAGAAGTACTAGTCATAAATCTTGTACATTCTTACTTTGTTTTAGCCATGAGGCTTCATTATTATGATGAGAGTTATCTATGAGTGTTGCAGAAGTACTAGTCATAAATGTTGTACATTCTTACTTTGTTTTAGCCATGAGGCTTCATTATTATGATGAGAGTTATCTATGAGAGCTGCAGAAGTACTAGTCATAAATGTTGTACATTCTTACTTTGTTTTAGCCATGAGGCTTCATTATTATGATGAGAGTTATCTATGAGTGTTGCAGAAGTACTAGTCATAAATGTTGTACATTCTTACTTTGTTTTAGCCATGAGGCTTCATTATTATGATGAGAGTTATCTATGAGTGTTGCAGAAGTACTAGTCATAAATGTTGTACATTCTTACTTTGTTTTAGCCATGAGGCTTCATTATTATGATGAGAGTTATCTATGAGTGTTGCAGAAGTACTAGTCATAAATGTTGTACATTCTTACTATTTTTTGGGTCCGTAGGCAAAACCAAGGACCCTATATTTTCTTGCGTGTGTCTGTCCGTCCGTCTGCTCTCAAGGCTACACCCTTCGTCCGATCACTTTGAAATTTGGCATGTATGTATATAGTACCTACCCACACATTTTAAAAATTTAGCCACTTAAAAAAATTAGGATAAAAATACTTAAGGGTTAAATGTATGATAACTAGGCATCGCGTGGCTCTATCATTGAAGCGAGCGTATAGTAATAAATATGTATTGAATATTGAAAAAAAAGATTATTGTGAATCATGATGAGTTGATAGATAATAGGTCTGGTAGTAGTGCAGCGGCTAGTAGTAAGGGAACCACCCCGCATTCTTACTATTCCACTAACCACACATCTCTATTTCAATATTTATAATTTGTATCTCTTTGCTACAAACAAACTACTGCATGTATCAAATTGAAATTTTGCATGCCTGTTTCAATTGTGCATCAGATGGTGTCTATGAAGTTTTATTAAAATCGTTACGTTAGAACGAAAGATATCGGTAAAAAGGTTGTTTTCTCTATTTTAAACGTTTAGGCCCGCTTTAATAGTTTTAGCAATCTTTATTAATTCATAGCGGTGTCGCTGTTGGTTTTACTAAAAAATGTTATTTGAAAAAAATGTTCGTCTCATCGACTAGATGATGATAGAATCTTTTCCCGTCCTGAAATTCCAATTTAATTTTTGAACCTCTCGTTTACGCGAGCGTTGCGCGCGAACTCTTGGACGGATCACGCTGTCCAACGAACTTAGCCTGAGTATTAGTAAGAGGATCATGTATACCAAATTTCAACTAAATCGGTCAACTTTTACTCAAGTTATCGTCACACGCGTGAACGTTACTGACAGACAGACAGACAGACAGACAGACAGACAGACAGACAGACAGACAGACAGACAGACACGGAGCATATTTCGTTGAATGTAGGAAGCTCGCTACGCTCGCTTCAATTACCAGTATAAAGAGTACCTTTGGTAGTAAGAGAACGAGTAAAAAAATCACTCATCGCTTGCCGAGACGTCTTCTGTCGAGATGTAGGGAGGCCTCCCTGAAGTCACCTCATTCTTGAGTCTTGATTAATTAATCCACCGTACCGATCCACAATTAACAATATAAATTTGGTTTCTTAGACTTAACCGGATTATTATATATATGTCTAAAGATCGAGTTGCCACCGAGACCGAGAGTGTGTCCGACCAGACATCGAGAGCGCAACTGAGAGGTCGGTTACCACTTTTTGGAAATTTCTAAAAAAAAAAATATGGTGTTTTTATTGACAAAATACTTTTTTTTATAATTATGCTCTTTTCGATGTATTTATAATATGTTTATATGGTCCGGTTAAGTGGCAAAAAATACTTTATCAGAAGTTTGTTTATGTGTTTTGAGAGTATCAGACCCATAGGATAGTTCAAAGTAGGCTTTTTAGCATTTTAAAAAGCACCATCAATAGGCAATACTTGAACAATACAGTGTTGTCTACGGACCCTCACTATGTGCTGACTGGCACACACTTTGGCCTTTTTATTTAGCTACGAGGGTTGATTATTATGAGAAGAGTTAATTATTATCTAAAATAAGGTTATAAAGGCTCCCATACACGGTCAAAATATTTGTGCAAACATTTTGACCGCATATGGGGCTGTTTGATGTTTGCGCAAACATGATGTTTGACGTGTATGGACTAAATTTGCCCACCATCAGGTTTGCGCAAAATGTTTCATCGTATAAGATAAGTATAAAACCCACTCTATTTTTGTTTCTTGCCATAAACTTGAAACGAGAGAAAATTTGAAGTAGTTGTTTATGAGTGTTACTGAAGATATAATTATTATGGTTTTCACATTCTTACTTATGTTTTAGCTATGATTTTAAGGGAGGTCCATTATTATGAATAGAGTTGGTTCATGAGGGGTTCTTGTTACTATGACAATACTTATGTGGGTTCATCATTATAAATATTCAAACCCCAATTCTATCAAATAATCGATAGCCTATATCTTTTTACCTTGGACGTTTGCACAAGGGGCGGGGGCGCGAATCAATCCATTGTTGAACTCGGCAGGAGGAAGGGGTAGTGTTCGATATTTTGACAGAGGAAGGTAGGGGTTTAGTCCCAGCAGAGAATATTAAGTATTGTCCAAATATTGACCAGAAGGTCTATTAGCCTAAACAATCAGTCCTGCCTTTGTTTGTACACCCGACCTCATTTTACAGTTTTACTAAATACCGTCACACGGCAGCCACAAGTATTTTCATTGTTCCAATTATATTTCCCTTTACTTATTCTTATCAGTAGAAATTATATACATACCATTATTCTAAAAACATTAACAAATTTAAATTCAACTGGGAAATATTCAACCTGAAATATAATGTATGAAATAATAACAATGTAGGACAAAGGAAAGTTTGAATGCCCTGTGCGTAGCTTGAATACGATACATTCTTATTATTTACCTCATGTTTGAATAGTAATGTTAATTTTATTTGGTAAATATTCGATATTTTGAGGTTAAAAGGCAAACATTTGTGCCAATGTATTAAGCCGGGTTTACAGGATCCAAGTATACTTGGACCAAGTCAGTTTTGACTCTACTTTGACGCTATTTTGATCGTGTAAACAGTGTGTCAAAGTCAACTTGGATGTCCAAGTTGAGTTGGATGGGTTCCATCTAAGTAGACTTTGATAAAAACAAAAATGGCGCCCACCTGACAAATTATGAGAACGAGCTGTCAAAATATAACACGTGAGGTTGAGCTGAGTTTTGTTAACCAGAAGGGGATATACCACCACTGTTTTAAAACTTAATAAGTACAATTTAACTGGAAAGTTATAGAAGGAAAAACATTTCACACAATCTATCTTAACCTCTACTTTATAGTGTATCAAAATTCCACTACTTGGACCAAGTATACTTTGATCTAGTAAACCTTACTTCAAAGTTCCACAAGCCACAAACACTTGGACCAAGTAGATTTGATCAAAGTGACATGGACCGAGTATACTTGGATCGTGTAAACCAGGATTGCACAATATAACAATGTTAATATAACTATAAAGTACATGATAGCATGCGAGGAAGCTATGTGCCTCACTAATTGGCAGTCTATTTATATTCTACCTGTTTCTTTATCACTTGGCTCCTCTATGCAGACTTCTTGAGATCTCTTAGTCTCTTAGAGTTCTGTATTCAAGTGTTACATGAGCTATTTAGATCCAACAAATATAATATAAACACTTTGCAATTTATAAAATGAAGCATATATGACCTGATTAATAAATAATTCTATTAAAAAAACATTTTTTAAAAACCAAGCTTTTATTCTTACTCTTCTCAACAAACCCTTTCATTTGATACCCATGTTCCATGTCATGGGTGTGCTTAAAAAAAAACTAGTCCACCATCTTGGTCTGTCCACCATATTGGATTTAGAATGATGTCACTTAGCTATCCATGCATTGTCATCCAAACTAAACGTGTATGCAAAATTTCAATTCAATCGGTTGAGGATAACTGCTTTAAAATTCAATTGCAACAACATACATACATACAAACATTGCAAGTTAAATAAAAGCTTGTAGAATAAATTATTATCAGTAATTAATTAATTGCATGAAATTTAGATAAGATCCCGTAAGTATCAACTGAAAGTTATTCTTTGAATAACGAATTATAAATTTCAGCTTGATTTAAATCTATTGTCATTTGTTGTTTAAATTTACTATTGATTAATAGAGTATCCTTTTTAGAAGTCTGATAAGGGAGATAACAGACATTGTGTATGTTTGTTATCTGTATGTCAGTAATCAATCATAATTACATCATTTACCTTGTACATTATATACGAGTACAAAAGCATCCTAAATCAACTACATGACTCCGAAATGCAAATTAACCATTAACATAGGATTAATATGTTACATTGATTTATTTATTTAATACATAATATACATACCTTCATTTACTTAACATGATACATTACATAGCTTGATCCATTTCAACATATTCACATTATTTTATTTTATTATTAATTATGGTAAACCGTCATATTTTCAACAGTCGATGCATAAAATATTTTTGAATACGTTTAAGCTCTATAAAATGTTAGATTTTTATTATATTACCCTATAATAAGAAGTTTTGTGTTTAATTTTAATTATACAGGGTGGACAAAAAACCGCACTTTTATGAACACTTATAGCTCCGCTTGAGTAATAGATATAAATATGGGGTTTGCGGGGTCTGAAAACTACATTCTTCTACTTTAAGTTTCATATCTATAACTTAAAATACTTTCGGGTGAAAGCCATGCAATGACGGTTTGAAATAGGGTCTTAAAAAAGTCGTTGTCCGGGTAGTTTTCATTAAATAAATGGATTTTAAAAAATGAATGTAACAAAATTAAAAAAAAAAAAAACTAATGCATATTTTAAAGATTTACTTGTTGTATGGTTCAATATGTCCTCCTTGTTCATTTACGACAACCTGCACTCTCTTTCTCCAATAGGATTCGTCCCCAGCAATAGTTGAATGACGCAAATCTCCCAGGCACGAAGAATCCTCTTCCGAAGATCATCAACGTCCATTATTCTGCCTCCCACCCCACGTCCAACTCTTTGTTTTTACCTACCCCAGACTGAGTTATCAATTGGATTTAGGTAAGGACTGTTGGGCGGCCACTCGTCTAGCTGAATGAAGTCTGGACAATTCTCTTGCAAGTATTGAATTGTTTGCAAGGAGCGATGGGACGAGGCATCATATTGCATTAATGTGTAGTATGGCTTTTTTTTTTTTTATAATTCCTTTATTTATCAAATATGTATACATAAAATACAAAATATATTTTATCTTCAATTTCAGGCAACATTGTCCTTAACACATCTTCAATGTTTGTTATAACACTGAGGGACTCCTCCCACTTACCTACAAACCCCCCCCCTCCGCCATATGGTAATTTATTCTATCAAAACTATAATACCAGACAACGACTACTACCCGTACAACGACTTTTTTTTAAGACCCTATTTTAAACCGTCATTGCATGGTTTTCAACCAATTGTTTTTTAAGTTATTATGAAATTTAAAGTTGAATAAACAGGTCAAGTGTGTGCTGGTCAGCACACAGCGAGGGTCCGTAGGCCACACTGTATAGTTTAAGTATTACCCAATTGATGGTGTTTTTTAAAATGTTAAAAAGCTTACTTTGAACTATCCTATGGGTCTGATATTCTCAAAACACATAAACAATCTTCTGATAAAGTATTTTTTTGCCACAGAACCGGACTACAACCATATATAATATCAAGATAAAAAGAACTTTTTATATATTACGTTTTTAAATTTTCTGTTAAATCTTATGTAATGTTGATAATATAATTGTTATTGCTAGAAAACGAACTAGATTGGTAGAACAAAATGTATTTAATATTATTAACGGTAAGAGTATTCATTTAAACAATTAATACATTTGACTTTATGTCAATAAGATTTTGATTATATTATTTGCACTTGGTGCAGGTATATCAACAGCCCCCCTCACTGAGTGCAGATAATACAATTCCGAATGATAGCTTAAACTTTTCAAATTTAGCTTTAGGTAGTGCTTTTGTAAGGGCGTCTGCTGGTTGATCATCAGTTCCAATATGCTTCAGTTTAACTACACCATCAGATATTAAATTTCGAATGAAGTGGTGTTTGATGTCAATATGTTTGGTACGATTATGATCAGTGGGGTTCTTAGCAATTTGGATGCAGCTTACATTGTCTTCATAAATTGTTATTGGGTCAGAGATTTTAATTCCAAAATCTTCGAGCAACGACCGTAACCAGATAGCTTCTGATGCTGCAGCACTAAGAGCCATATATTCAGCTTCCGTAGATGACATGGCAACAGTCTGCTGCTTTTTGGTTGACCACGAGACTAAGTTGTTAAACACAAAGAACAGATATCCTGTAATCGATTTTCTGTCTTCTGAATCACTGCCCCAGTCTGCGTCAGCATATCCTAGAAGAGTATCAGAATTTTTCCTAATTCGTTTATAGACTAGTTTTGAATCGACTGTTCCTTTTAGATACCTTAATACTCTCTTAGCTAGCTGCCAAACCTTTTTATTCGGGTTGCTTTGGTATCTGCTAAGGAAATTTACAGCTGCGCTAATGTCTGGCCTTGTAGCCAATGCGGCATACATTAGACACCCGACCAACTGTCGAAATGGTTTTTCTAAGTCCTTCTCTGTTTCCTTCTTATCTTCTTCACTAATTTTAATATTTGTTTCAATAGGAGTCGACACTGGGTTGCAGTTTTCCATATTGAATCGTTTTAACACGTTCTTAATATATTGTTCTTGACTTAAAGACAAATAACCTTCAATTATCTTTCTCTCTATTTTTATCCCAAGATAGTGAGATAATTCCCCAAGGTCTTCCATTTCAAATTCCTTAGAGAGATCCATTTTGATGCTTAATATAGATTCTAAGCTTGTACTAGCCAAAACGATATCATCAACAAAAATTAATAAATAAATAAAGTGTCCATTTATAATTTTATGGTAAAGACAGTGGTCGATTTTTGATCTTACGAACCCAATTTCTTCTAGAAATTTGTCCAGGCGAGCATTCCAGCACCTGGGTGCTTGTTTCAAGCCGTAGAGTGATCTATTCAGTTTACAAACCTTTTTCCTGTCTTTTATATACCCTTCTGGCTGGTACATATAAACCTCTTCTTTTAATTCTCCATTCAAGAATGCTGTTTTTACGTCCATATGATGTAAATACATGTTAGTTTCATTTGCCACTGCTAGAAGAGTTCGCAGTGTTGTCATACGAGCTACTGGCGCAAACGTTTCTTGGAAGTCACGTCCTGGCTTTTGGAGAAACCCTCTTGCTACGAGACGAGCTTTGTATCTGACTGGATTTCCCAATGCATCTTTCTTTATTTTGAATAACCATTTTGATGTCACAATATTCTTTCCATCAGGTTTATCGATTAAATGCCAGGTTTTATTTTTAGTTAAACTATCCATTTCTGACTGCACCGCATCTCGCCACTTCTGCTCGTCCTCTCTACCCTCTATTTCTTTAAAAGACGTTGGGAGATCCTCAACAAGACTTTCTGCAGAGAGTGCTACGTAATTTATGTTTTCTTCCTCTTCTCTCAATCTTTCTTTTTCAATTTCATCTAGATTTCTTTTAGTATCTGTTTGTTTCAATTCTTCATCTTTTCTTCTCTGTTTTTCTTTCAATCTTTCACTTCTTCTTTCCATTATTTCTACATTATTTTCTTCTACAGCTTTTTCGACCGGGTTTTCTAGTATTATTGTATCATTTTCATATCCATCCTCGTCCTCATCATGTTCAAATTTATTTTCCATAAAGATCACATCTCTTCCATGTAACACTTTATTTTCTGCCGGACACCACAATCTGTAACCATTGGGAGCGTAACCGACAAAATAACACTTTTTACTCTTCGAGTCAAATTTGCTTCTTTTATCTTTGCGCACGTGGAGATAAGCTACACAGCCAAATACTTTGAATTTTGAATAACTAGGTTCAATTCCAAACCATAATTTAGAAGGTATTTTACCACTAAGAGCAGCAGTTGGTCTACGGTTAATAATGTAAACTGCAGTCTGAACAGCTTCATTCCACATATTCTTCTTTAAACGAGAACCAAGCAACATTGTTCTTGCTGTCTCAACTATGGTCCTGTTCATTCTTTCGGCCTTACCATTCTGTTGCGGAGTGTATGGAACAGTACACTCCAACTGTATACCTTTCCTTTCACAGAAAACCTTCATATCTTCTTGACAGACATTTTCTCCAGCGTTGTCGCATCTTAATCTTGATATTTTTGTTCCGAAGTGAGCGGTTACCATAGATTCATATTTCTTAAAGTAGTCCATAACTTCATGTTTCCGCTCAAGAACATAAGCCGCAGTGAAATGAGTGAAATCGTCTATAAAGGTAAGTACATATTTCTTGTTATCCCACGAGTTTGGATTTACATACATTAGGTCAGTGTGTATGAGTTCTAACGGGCGTTTACTTAAAGGCCCAACTGTATTGTGGGGTAACTTATGTTGCTTTCCTTCAATACATGTAGTACAATTTAATGTATGTTTAGTTATAACCTTACCATCTATGTCAAGCTTCTCGGATAATTTGCTTAATGATTGCTGATTAATGTGACCTAATCTTTTGTGCCACAAGACTATATGTGCCGCTACACTTTCACTAACTAAATTTACACTCTGGTCCTGCTTCTTGAGTTTTTCTTTCTTAATTTCGAGTTCCAAACAATAAATGTTGTTTCTTCTAATTCCAACGGCAACTACTTCTGATTGATTATAAACTCTTACTTCTCCTTTGTTGAAGATTGTTTTAAGCCCCAACCTTTCAATGACACCAACTGATAAAAGATTGTACTTCAAATTCTTAACGTACAGTACATTTGAAACAGTTAATGATTTTTTAAGGCCATTTACGTATATATTTGCGTAAATTTTTCCAACCTGTTTAGCTATAATCTTTTCTCCAGATTTTGCAACAGAAATTAAAATTGGATTCTCAAGAGTTTCTACATCCGATAACAAGTTGACGTCGTTTACTAAATGAGTAGATGCTCCTGAATCTAGGTAAATAGGACGATTTTATCATTTTCCAAAACTAGAGCATTGTCCTCACATTCCCGCACAGCCCCAAACGACACTTCATGTGCGTTTTCTATTTTCCTGTTTGTAGTATTTTTGTTTTTCGGTAACTTCTGACTTCCAGATGATCTAGTAGAATTTTTCTTGAACCAGCAATCAGCTTGGAAGTGCCCAGGACGGTGGCAGTGGTGACATTTAAACTTCTTAGTATTGTGAGTTTGAAATGCAACGGGTGTTAAATATTTATTTTCCTAACTTCCTTGTTTTAGTTTAATTTCTTCATCTAACAGCTTGCCTTTGACAAAATCAAGCTTTAGTTGACCGTCCGGAATCGTTTCTAGGGCAGTAGTCACAATGTTATATGCTGAAGGTAGCGTTAAAAACAAGTGACAAATAGCATCCGCTTCGTCAATCCTTGCACCACAATTTTTCAGCTCTCGAATGATTCCGTCGAACTTTAAAAAATGGTTTTGAAGTGAATCTTCTTCTAATTTTAACTGGAGCAATTTCTTTCTCAAGAGGATTTGACTAGTAATACCTTTCCTCTCAAACGTAGATACAAGCGTTTTCCATATTTCCGCGGGTGTCTTCTTATCTTTTATATACTCTAAATGACTATCTGCAATTCTCTGGACTAATATACTCTTACATTTCCTTTCGTTCGCGAGTCTCAATTTTTTAAGTGGTTCTTTCTCCTTCAAAATTTCTTTGCTGTCACCAGACCTGTCAATGTAAGTTTCTGGATCTATTTCTTCTAAACAGTCCAAAAGATTCTGTTCCTCCAATAACACTTGGATACGGAACTTCCAGTGAGAAAAGTTCGAACCATCAAATAATGGAATTCTATATCTTTCCTCTTTCATCGGGTCTCCCATTTATTTTCAAAAAAAAAATTTATTGAAAAAAAAACTTTTTTTTAAAAAAAATTTTGACAGCAAAAGAGAACAAATTTTAAAACAAACTTACCAATCTAGCAAACTTAAACCACACACTCAGCTACCATGCTAGAAAACGAACTAGATTGGTAGAACAAAATGTATTTAATATTATTAACGGTAAGAGTATTCATTTAAACAATTAATACATTTGACTTTATGTCAATAAGATTTTGATTATATTATTTGCACTTGGTGCAGGTATATCAACAGTTATTGTTATATAATATATAATGTTAGTGAAATAAAAAAAAAATAGTTCCCAATTTATTTACTTCACATAAATGACAACCATCTAGAGAGCTGATCTTAAACCTATAAAAGGACAAATCTTTGTACAACGGATCTCCCCAACACCAAATCTAAAGTATGCCATCTTATAATAATATCGATATTTCCTGTTTTGCTGTCATTCAATGTTTATCTATCACAAATTTGAGACCCGTCTATGATAATATATTTAAAATTTTACAAATTATAAATTATTATTGACTAGATTGACATTATATAAACTAAACAAGTACTGTCAAGTCATGTACTGTCACAATACAGTACAGTCCTCCCCCCTAGCTTGCATCGCCTGAGGTTTGGGCGACCTACCTTACTGACTGCTACGGATTGACCCGACCTAAACAATAAATCTAACCTTGTTCTTAACCTTCTTTGGAACATCATAACAGCGGGGGCTTTTTCTGTCGTGCAATGAGGAGTGTTTCTATACATGAAAAGAAATCTTGAAATAACAGTTTTAACAGAATCGCCATTTTTATTTTTTTCAAATAGTGCTTTTTTTAGACCCGTTTTGAACGATTTAACCGCGTTCTCAGCCGCGCCATTACTTGCTGGGTGGTAAGCAGGAGAAGTAATATGCTGGATACCATTTTTTTTTACAATAGTTCTGAAATTCTACTGAAGTAAAAACACTTCCATTATCTGAAACTATAGTTTTAGGTAATCCGAATCTCGAAAATATTTCCCGAAGCACCTCAATTGTGTTCTTTGTATCTGCTTTATTTACTATATAAACTTCTATCCATTTACTAAAAGAATCAGTTAAAATTAGAAACATTTTGTTTAAAAACGGACCTGCGAAGTCGATATGAACTCGCTCAAACACAGCACTAGTTTCAGGCCATTTAGTATTTTTAATTTTAGCGGGGTCAGCTCGATACTCTAAACAAGAACGGCAAGATTTTGCTATTTCCTCCAGGTCACTATCTAACGACGGCCACCAAAAATAAGATCTAGCTAGTGATTTCATTTTAGTAGCCCCTAGATGCGAGCAATGTACCTCCTCCAATAACTTACCCCTTAGTGCAATCGGTACTATTACCCTATAACCCCACATAAGAATATCCTGATCCACGTAAATTTCGTGCCTTCTCCTAGCATACGGTTTCAGAGCCTCATCCTCCACCAGCTCAGGCCAACCGTGCTGCGCATAATTATAAACTTTTGCTAGAACCGGATCTTTTTGAAGCTCTACTTGAATATCGTCAGCCGAAACCGGTACAGCATTTTTTATCAGATCTACATAATCAAGCTCAACGCTCTCTTTGCCTTCAATCGGCAAAGGTAATCTAGAAATAGAATCAGCAACATTATTAGCCCCTTTCACGTATTGAAAGTCATAGTCAAAACCCGCTAAAAACGCTGCCCATCTTTGTAATCTACCTGCCGCTAACTGCGGAATACCCTTTAGACTTCCGAAAATTGCCTGCAACGGCTTATGATCAGAAGCTAATATAAACTTATGACCTACTAGAAAATGATAAAATTTTGACACGCCCCAATATATAGCTAACGCCTCCTTATGAATCACTGAATAATTGCGCTCTGTTTTATTTAAAACCCTAGAGGCAAAATATATTGGTCTTTCAGTACCATCCGGAAACACGTGTTGCAACACAGCTCCACCTACATTTGAAGCATCGCAAATTAATTTAACCGGTAATTTAGAGTCAAAATGAACTAGTATTTTAAGAATTATTTAAACAATAATTTCTTTAGATTTCCTAAAAGCCTTATCGCAATCACTACTCCACTTATATTCACGATTGTTTTGTAATAACTTATATAAAGGTTCTAATACCGTAGCAAAATTTGACGCAAACTTACTGTAATAATTAATTAACCCCAAATATGCTCTAAGTTCAGCTACTGATGATGGCTTAGGTGCGTTAATCACTGCCGAAATTTTTTTAGGATCTTTTTTTATGCCATGCTTCGTAATGACATGCCCTAAATACATTATTTCATTTTTATAAAATTCACACTTATCCCTGTTTAACGTGAACCCTGCCTTTTCTAATCTGCTCAACACTTCTTTTAAATTTGCTAAATGCTCCGGCTTATTCTTCCCGGTCACTACAATATCGTCTAAAAAGTTAATTGTCCCTTTTGCTCCTTGCAGCACCTTTTTTTAACTCCCTCTGAAAAATCGCTACAGCTGGCTTAGCTCCAAAGGGTATGACATAACAGCCCTTATGCGTGCTCCATCCTAGCTACTTACTAGTTTCTTCGTCCAACACTAACTGGTTATATGCTTGCCTGATGTCTAACTTAGTAAAATAAACCGCAAACAATTCTTCGACTCTAGGTAAAGGATACTGAACATCTTCTAGCCATTTGTTTACCGTCACACGATAATCAGCGCACAACCGAAGCGAGCCATCCTTTTTCAAAACAGGAACTAGCGGAGTTCCCCAATTATTTGCTTCTACCTTACTAATAATTCCTTCCTTTTCCAATCGAACTACTTCCCCTTCTACCTTATCTTTAAATGCAAGTGGAATATCCCGCGCCTTACAGAAAATAGGAACAGTGCCTTCCTTAACTTTCATCTGAATTTTACCACACTTATATTCACCTAACTCATTTTTGAATACTGCCTCATGATCTTTGAGAATGGATTGCAATTCTTTATCCCCGGTATTCAAAAAATTGTTATTATGATAAGCCTTATCCAGAGTAATTCCTAATTTTTCAATTAAATCTCTACCTAACAATGGTTTGTTCCTTGATGAAACTACCACCAAATCGCAATAATTACAAATATTTTTGTATTTCACTGTAACAGAAATTTTCCCTAGCGGCTTAATAGTACTACCATCATAAGTTTTAAACACCATGTTTATAGTTTTTAATTCAAGATCCTTAAAATATCTGTCATAATAACTCTCAGGAATTATGGAAATTCCTGTATCTGAATCTATCTCTGCCGTAATAATTGTACCGTTTACCCTTAAATCTATTAAATACGGTTTCACAACTTTAGACTCACTACTCACAACATGCATTTCACACTCAGTCAGTGATTCCATGGAATCGGCAGGCTGTAAAAATTGGGTTTTATTTTTATTCTTACCGCACACCCGAGCTAGGTGTCCCACCGCATTGCATACCTTACATCGGTATTTACGGTATCTGCATTTTGCAAAATTGTGGCTATTACCTAACCCACAGGCGTAGCAAATTTTTCTCTCCCAGGGCTCCTGATGACAGCCTTCTTTCTCCTCTCCAGCACGATGTCGAGCCCTGTTCGAAGACGTCTTGTCCCCATCACCCCTGTTTGATTCCTTAGAGCTTCCCGATTTCCCTGGCTTAGAGTGTAACTTATTGACTTCTCGATAATCCTGATGACATCCTTCCTTCATAGCCGCTTCTTTCTTTAGAGCGATGTCTAAAAGAACTTCTAACTTCTTTTTTTCGTCTTCTTCGCAAAGTCTATCGAGGATAGGACCCTTCTTTAATCCAGTAAAGAATTTGTCCTTTACTTTGTCTTCTAAGTTTTTCCGGATTAACAATTGACTGCCGCGTTTTTCACTCGTACGTACCAAGTATTGACAGTTTCGTTATTTTCCTGCTTTGCCTCATAAAATAAATAGCGTTCCCTGTATACCGACCTTTTGACAGAGTACTGTTTTTCCATTGCATCACAAATTTTTTTATACGGCAAATCACTCGGCTTTTCAGAATCACACAAATCCCTTAGCGTGGTGTATGCCTTTTGCCCAATGATTGTAAGCAACACAGCAATTTTACGGTCCTCCTGGATATAGTTGGCGATAAAAAATTGTTCTAATCGCTCTCGATAAATGTTCCAATCTTCATTGGTATCAAATTCACTAATGGAACCTATCATTGTCGTCGTTACAGATGTCGTTATAGATTATAGATGGTCCTTCACTCATTCTAATTCTTCAAAGCCTTTTTTTTTATTTAATTATCCTCGTCGCCACTATGATAATATATTTAACATTTTACAAATTATAAATTATTATTAACTAGATTGACATTATATAAACTAAACAAGTAATGTCAAGTCATGTACTGTCACAATACAGTACACCGTCAAAATGAAGATTGCGTAAATAAGGGACATGGCAAAACAAATAAAATAACTTGCGGATTTTTTCCGATTTAACTTTCCGTATAGCAAAATTTGCTGAAAACCAATTAAATTCTGCTGAAAGATGGCTAAAAGTATTAAAATAATGCATTGTCATCGTGTTCTGAGCTATGCTAAAAGTTTCAAACGTCTAGCTATTCGGGAAGTTAGTTAGAAATCGATTGCCAGATTTGTACCGGACAAACAAACAAACAAGAAAGCAAGCTAATAAAAACGTAGTAAAATACATCGAAAAGACGAAAGTTATAAAAAACGTATTTTGTCAATAAAAAATAAAATAATATTTTTTTCGAAATTTCCAAAAAGGTATCTTTACTTTTGGTCGAAGAATGTTCAGGAACTTTTTTCACATCAGCGAGATAGAGGGGGGGGGGGGGACACGTTTCACACCCGCTTCAAACTCGCCTACGCTCGCCCTATCAAAGTTATAACCAAAGAATTATATATTTTTGTAATCAGCTCGACGTACCCTTTCATATGATACCCCTCACGGTGTCGGAAAAAATTTTTAAATTTTTTACCCTTAAGTTTTTTTACCCTAATTTCAAAGTGATCGAACGAAAGGTGTAGCCGTGAGAGCATGCGACAGGACGGACGGAAAGACACACGCAGGAAAATATAAGGGTCCTTGGTTTTGCCTACGGACCCTAAAAATGTAGTTTCAGACCCCGCAAACCCCATATCTCTATCTAGCTGAGCTATAAGTGTTCAAAAAAGTGCGGTTTTTTGGCCACCCTGCATATGTTTAATTTCAAGTTTCCGGTAGTTTATCGGAATTCAGTTGTACCTCCGGAGAAACTAGGCCACGGCATCTTTCACTGTCATCCACACCACACTCAGGACAGGCAGATTTCAGTATCTAAGTCTTAGAATTAAGTCGCACCTTCCAGCCTTAGACTAGGATACAATATTCCGAATTAAATGTAATATTTGCTATTGTTAACAGTCCTCAATACCACCCTTCCCTTTCCACTATTTCAACCAGTGCCAGTTTAATCTTTCAATCAGTTCAACCCAGGTGGAGTTTAATCTTCCTTTATTATTAAGGGGATTATTATTATATATATATATATTATTATTATACATATATATATATTATAATTAATATTATAAGCCCAGTAAAATTAGACCCAAACAAAGCCGTGCCTCCGATTAATTCAGACAAAGCTGGAAACAATTTTAATCCACTTAGGGCATCCCAAATAAGAGTAATATAAGTTTGCGACGGTTTCTGAGGAATGCTAAACTTTTGGGAGCCAAAAAACTGCGAAGTTTTGGCACTTTTCTCAGTTTTTGGCTTATAACATCTTAAGGGTGCATCGAACAGAAAATTTTGTTCTTACCAAAATTAAAAATTAATAATGCATTCTGCGTCGAATGCATTATTAAATATTGAATTTAGGACAGCGCTTTGGTACTTTAAACGTTTAGGTCCGCTTTAATAAATTTAGCGATCTTTAATTGAATGAAGCGAACTCTTCATAGCAAAAATGGGAAGAAAGTTGTTTATGCAGGAGTTGTTAGTTTTATGCGTCGTATACTTTATGAGAAATCCCTCCACCCAAAATAAAATCTTGGGAACGGTTTGGACTAGAGTAGTATAGCTCCGGAGTAGTATCATTAAGTTAGGTCGATAAAAATGTATTTAAAGGCGTTTAAAAACTAAACACAGAGTAATTAAAAAAAATGCAAGGAGGAAGTTATTAAAGATGAAAATTGCTGGAAAAATTCCCCTTTTTAATATAAATTGCAAGTTATGTTATAGTTATAAATTGCAATTTTTTGGCACACATGCGCAGTGTGCCAAAAAATTTACTAGGCATTGCGTGGATCTATCATTGAAGCGAGCGTATAGTAATAAATATGTATTGAATATTGAAACAACAGATAATCATGAATCAATAGATAATCATGATGAGTTGATAGATAATGGGTATAGTTGTAGTACAGCGGCTAGTAGTAAGGGAACCACCCCGCATTCTTACTATTCCTCTAACCCTAACCACACATCTCCTTTTCAATTATTATAAAATGTATCACTTCGCTACAAAAAAACTACTGCATGAAGGAAATTGAAATTTTGCATGCTTATTTCAATTGTGCATTAGATAGTGCATATGAAGTTTTATTAAAATCGTTACGTTAGAACGTAACGACAGATATCGGTAAAAAGGTTGTTTTCTCTATTATAAAAACGTTTAGGTCCGCTATAATAGTCTTAGCGATCTTTATTAATTCATAGCGGTGTCGCTGTTGGTTTTACTAAATAATGTTCGTCTCATCGAATAGATGATGATAGAATCTCTTCCCGTTCTGAAACTCCAATTTAATTTTTGAACCTCTCGTTTACGCGAGCGTTCTCTTGGACGGATCACGCAGTCCAACGAACTTAGCCTGAGTATTAGTAAGAGGAACATGTATACCAAATTTCAACTAAATCGGTAAACTTTTACTCAAGTTATCGTCGGACACGTAAACGTAACTGACAGACAGACAGACAGACACAATTCATAGTTTGTTGAATGTAAGTAAATATCCTTACTACCCTATGAAACCCTAAAAAGTATTCGGATGCAATTTGTTAATAAAAATATATCTGATTTAGCTTCAAATCGAAAACGCAAAGTAATCACATGCTTAACACTTTCTCGAAAGGTTTAATTAACTAGGCATCGCGTGGCTTTATCAGTGAAGCGAGTGTATAGTAAAAAATATGTATTGAATATTAAAAAATAGATAATCATGAATCATGATGAGCTGATAGATAATGGGGACAGATGTTAGTAGTAGTACAGCGGCTAGTAGTAAGGAAACCACCCCGCATTCTACTATTCCTCTAACCCTAACCACACATCTCCTTTTCAATTATTGTAAAATGTATCTCTTTGCTACAAAAACACTACTGCATGTATCAAATTGATTTTGCATGCCTGCTTCAATTGTGCATTAGATGGTGTATATGAAGTTATTAAAATCGTTACGTTAAAACGTAAGATATCGGTAAAAAGGTTGTTTTCTCTATTCTAATGGTCCGCTTTAATGGTTTTAGCGATCTTTATTAATTCATAGCGGTGTCGCTGTTGGTTTTACTAAAAAATGTTATTTGTAAAAAAAATGTTCGTCTCATCGAATAAATGATGATAGAATCTTTTCTCGTCCTGAAATTCCAATTCAATTTTTGAACCTCTCGTTTACGCGAGCGTTGCGCGCGAACTCTTCGACGGATCACGCTGTCCAACGAACTTAGCCTGAGTATTAGTAAGAGGAACATGTATACCAAATTTCAACTAAATCTGTCAACTTTTACTCAAGTTATCGTCACACGTTACTGACAGACAGACAGACAGACAGACAAGATGCATATTTCGTTGAATGTAAGAAGCTCGCTTACGCTCGCTTCAACTATATACGAGTATAATTGAGGAAGTTGTTTTTCGAGCCAATTTTTTGTTAATATTTCAAGTCGATATGGTTTATTGTCGATATTTGTGTTATTATTTTCATAAGAAGATAGGGTAAATTTTCGATATTTTTTGTTATTATTACAAGAAAGTTAAAGTAAATATTATAGTAAAAGAACATTACAGTAAGGGTTATTTGATGTGATATTTTCGTAACTCTAAAAGTTTAGTCTTTTCCAAGTTGAGTTTTTATTTGAAAGTTTTGATTAGTTTGTTTGATCGTGATGAAAAGGAGGAGTAGAAATAACATTTTGTTAAACCAAGCGTAAGTTAACTGAGAGAGACCTTGACACCACAAACTTTTACTACTTGGTGAAACTTTCAACATTGTTCTAACTTGGAGTCCGAACAGCAAACTTGTAACACTGCTCGCAAAGCCACTTCACTCTGAAACGAGCAACTCTTAACTTTAACTTGACCTTTTTTAAAATCCCCCTTCCACTTAGTGAATTGTCTTTTTCTAGAAAATGTAATAATTGAACAATTATTTATGTTAAAAAATAAAAATTTCTACCTCAGATAAATTATTGCGAGTCACAGTTTAGTAATTTTTTACAGAATAGTTTTTTTCTTCTCGCTAAAATCGAATAATTGAGCAGTCCTTTTTTAAAAAATAATCCTGCCACGGGGTTCCGTAAGCCGAGCGAATTTCCATTGGAAATTTGTAGTTCAATGTCGTGTATTTTAAACTTCCTTCATAACTACTACCATTGTGTGTGTTTTTTTAAGTTAAGAAATTTATAAGAAATATTTTGGTTGGGTTAAGGTTTTTAGAATATTGTTTAGTTAAACATAATCGTAGTAGTTATGAAATAAGTTTAAATTACTCAACATTGAACTACAAATTTCCAATGGAAATTAGCTCGGCTTGCAGAACCCCGCGGCTGGATTATTTTTATATTCAGTGCCATAGACAAGATATAGAACGATACCCCTCTTGAAAATCAGGTGAAATATGTAATTTGCCCACTCCTACCTCTCAAATGCCTCTAGTTATAGGTTAAGGGTTATTCGAATCGCTGCGGTATCACATTTTTTGGATTCAGGAACCCAAACAACATAAGAAGCGATACCTCACTTGATTTTTTGTAAAACATTATTTTTTACTACGTTTTTATTAGCTTGCATTCTTGTTTGTTTGTTTGTTTGTCCGGTACAAATCTGGCAATCGATTTCTAACTTACTTCCCGAATAGCTAGACATTTAAAACTTTTAGCATAGCTCAGAACACGATGACAATGCATTATTTTAATACTTTTAGCTATCTTTCAGCAAAATTTAATTAGTTTTCAGCAAATTTTGCTGTGTGAAAAGTTAGTTCGGAAAAAATCCGCAAGTTATTTTATTTGTTTTGCCATAACCAATATTTACGCAATCTTCTTTTTGACGGGTCTCAAATTTGTGATAGATAAACATTGAATGACAGCAAAACAGGAGATATCGATTATATTATTTATCGATTATATTATTTCAAATAATATAGATGGCATGCTTTAGATTTGGTGTTGGGGAGATCCGTTGTACAAAGATTTATCCTTTTATAGTTAAGATCAGCTCTCTGTATGGTTGTCATTTATGTGAAGTAAATAAATGCGGAACTATTTTTTTTCACTAACATTATATATTATATAACAATAACAATTATACTATCAACATTACATACAATTCAACAGAAAATTTAAAAACGTAGTATATAAAAAGTTCTTTTTATCTTGAAATTATTATAATCTTTGCTGACTCATCAGGAGGGGTTAATAACGTCATTAATAACCCATTTCAATAGAGATCCTCGTCTCAACGAGCTTGATTTTTCGGTCCAAGTTTCATTTTGATACGTCAATTCGTTCGAGAGTTATCGTGCTAAAATATTTCTATTTAAATATAGAAGGTTATTGGTTTATCGGCTAGTACAAACGAAAATAGTCTCACTGCCATATTTCAAAAGGTGTTGCTGATTTTGAAGAGAGTTAACAGAGTTAGATTTCCAGATTTGTCCATGGGAAACTTAATATAATCGGATAATAATTGATTCGTCGAAAATAGTTGAGGTGATAATTATTATAATAAAAGTTGCTAAATGAAAATTGGTTCAGAATACGTAGGTGTGGGGGCACGGGGAGGGGAGCAGTCTAAGCAGGGAGAGATGTCTCGAAGACGCTAGAAGTAGCCCTAAGCAAACCGAGCTAGCTCTACCCTAAAACGATATATTTGCCGTTTAAAATCAAATTATTAAAACAAAATAACTTCTGTTACCTGTCACAGGCCATGTTTGTTTTCATTTTTTTTACATTTTTACCGCCAAAATGTATCAGAGTATATTTATTTATCGGCTAATACTAATAATAATAATAAACATGCTTTATTGAAATATTGATAACACAATAAAAACCCTTGTGAAATACATGGTACGTCATGGCTATTACAGCCGTCTGACGGAGTAGGCTCGATTAAGCTGTAACAAATTTATAGTTCTTGTTACTTACAAACTTCCGTTACTAACATTGTTGAATAGAACAGTACAACTAAACATTTTAAAATAACCAGGATAATAACAGATAATAAAACTTAAGGAAAATGTTTTTCTTAAGTTTACTACTAAACCCCAAGTTTGGCAATATTCTTTTAGGTTGTTAAGCATATTTTGTAGTACTTTAGGTTCCGTCGCTACTAATATAATGTCGTCTGCGTAAAGTAAGACCCTAATGTTCCAGCTTTTTAACCACAAACCTCCTCCTAAGCTCTCATGCAAGTCATTCAAGAATAATGCAAATAACAAGGGGCTTAAAACACAGCCTTGTCTAAGTCCAACCGATGTGTCGAAATTTTGAGAAACACCCTCCTTGCACCACACCGCAGAATTAGATTCGTCGTATAGTGCTTGTAATATTTTCATAAATTTAGTTGATACGCCTATGTTATGCATTTTATAGTACAACGCTTCACGCACAACCGAATCGAAAGCTGCGGCGAAGTCAACGAAGCAGGCGTACACTTTGTGCCTTCTGAGCCTTAATTTTAGTTTGACAATATTTGTTAGATTGAATATATTATCTACGGTGGAATATCCTGCTCTGAAACCCGCCTGAAATTCAGTCAAAAGCTTATTCTCGTCAACCCACGTTGCTAGCCTGTTTTGCAATACGGCCGTGAAGAGTTGCATATAGTGTCGATACACGATATTGCCCTGTAGTTTTGTGTCTCGGATGGCTAATACTAATAATTTTGTAAATCTAATAACTGATTACAGTAAAGTCATCGGAATTACATTCTCTGTGCAATTTTTCGCTTTCTAAATTGTTTCCAACATTTTTCCATCGATTATCTATTTATTTACTAACAAAGGAGTTAATAGTACATTACGGGTCTAGTGCGGAAAGTAGAATTTACAGCGAGGGTGCATGGTAAAACCACACGATCAAAGCAAAATGCAGTTTTCGCACGAGTTGCGTACCGTACTTTATCTATGATTGTGGATTTTAATAATAAATACAGAAAAAAAATTTAATAAACTTCCTGCATGTAAGTTCATATTTCTCTTTTGATAAAAATTACATTAATTCATTAGTTGTATTTTGTGCCGAATTAATTATTTCGGAAGGAGTATTATTCTCCTCATAATCACTTAAATCACTCATTTTTTTTTCACTAAAAACTCAATATAAACAGTTACTTTAATTAAACAAACAGCAAAATAGTTTTTTAAATTTAAACAAACTCGCTAATTCGTGCGTTAAGGTGAAGAATTCCTTTAAAAGTAAAAAAGGTGAAAAAGAAGAATTATGAACGCGCATGCGCAATGAATACAGCTACGAAAATAATCACTTTCTGCGCATCTAAACAGAGAACGTAACAAAAATGAATCTACTATTCAAGAGCTTTTCAACGATATACATCATATTATAAAAGATTAAGTTTGACATTTGTACCCCTGTACTTTGAGGTACCAAAATTATATTTTTAAAAAACAAACAATACAAAAGGGCATTAATTAAACTAATAAATAAGAAACCTAATAACAAAAAATATTTAAACCCTTTAACCTACAACAAAAAAAGTCGGTACAAAAGTACGTGTTTAAATTTTTTAAAAAAAATAAACCAATAAAATAGCTCTTTAATGTACATATCCAGGCCTGTCAAATGATATACGACACGATATTAAAAAACAAAAAAAGTGGTCACGTGACACGGCACACGGGAAAAAGTTTACTCTCATGTTCTCAGCAAATAGGATGAACTAATGAAATAAAATATAATCAATTTAAAGAGCATTAGTGTAAGATTCAAGCGCCTCAATCAGATATAAAATCGGTCAACTATTATAGAAACTATGACCATTCTAAGACAAAAAGGAAAAAAATAAAACCAAAAAAAAATCCAAAATTATCGCCATCTAAGGTACAACCGATGATGTTACGATAAAAAGTCATAAGACCAAAGTTGTAGATCTTGTAAAATCAGTTACCGCTGGCAGTGTCGGACTGGCAGCTTTCTGGGCCCTCGGCAAAATTTAGTCGTGGGCCCTCTCCCATGTTTTAATTTTTATACTGAATAGACATCATGGTAATTTTAATTTTGTAGAGGATTAATTATCAAAAATTAAATATGACATCATATGCCCTTCTTAGGCAACAATTCATTTTTTATTATTTTTTTATTTTTTTTAGAAGAGGGAATGGTTATATCATTTTATTTAATGTATGAATCTAATTTTAATACATTTTTTGCAACTTAATGTCAATGTATAATAATTGAAAAATCAAACTTGATTTGAAGAAAATTACTTTGAAGGGGCAATAATAATTATGTAGGCTTACATAATACAATGAAACTGACTGTGCTTGAAATAATTTTTTTTTTTTAAATTTCTTTACATAGTTAAAAGATATTCACATCATTAGAATTTTCCTAAGTTCGTCTCTTGTACATCTTCTTACATCTCTTGTACATTTTCTCTCGCAATTGCATCTATTATTTCACTTTTGTTAATATTTTTGGTTTAAGTCCCTTTTTACATTTCATTAGTATTAAATAACTTACAAATTCCTGGACGAGAGAATACCAGTCAAAATCGTCAGAAAATGGTTCAAAATCAATTATAGAACTAAATTATTTTTGCCTGCATTACTATCTAGTAGCGCCAATTTTTTGTAGTCTATATGGTATTTCTTGATGACTGTTGGCGTTTTCTTTCCAAAAATGAATTATTTTTTAGGACTGACTGAGGAAACAAGCCGTTTATTCCTTCAGACCAAATACGTTTTCGCCCTTAAGATAAATCAGTGTAGAATCATAACCATTAGATTTAAATTATTCAGGGGGTGTATATCGAATTCGGGTTTTCTTTCTTCAGATGAGCGATGAGCTTGTAGCCTATTATAACGCAATAACAACCTTTCATGTTGACAGCTTCATCAAAAGAACAAGCTGCTACATCTGTCAGAGAGATTTCATAGTTCGTTAAATCTAGTTTAATTTTTTGTGGCCAAAAATGTTTTCCCACTGGAATGTAGTACGACACACGACACACAAGTCAAGAAGTCTCTCATAGACCTTACCTAGCTCTACTTACTGAACACAGGTAGCCAGTTCGTTCATGACTGCCATATATTGTGTAGAATCGATTATCAAACTGAAGATAAATCTTTTAAAAATACTTTCCTCTTAATGTTGCCTATAGTCTTTATTAATTTATTGTTACAAGTTTTAGACAATAATGTTTCTTCTTACTTCTTACTCCCCGGTAATTCTTACTTCTTAAGTTCTGTCATTTGTTTTCTTCTTACAATGTTCTGTAAACTGTTCAACGTGAGTTTTTCAAAAGAATGTCTTATTTTTTATATTAACAAGACACAGATTGCTAAAACAGATTGTTAAAAGATTCAGTGTCACCAGCGTCAGGCCGCCAAACTGAGATTCTATAGTCGTGAATTGGATAGATGAGTATACGTGGTCCATCTATTAATTAATTTTCAAAGTATCGTTTTTTCAATTACATATTCTACAATTAGGGGGCCCGAGTGGCGTAGGGGGTTTTTATTTTATTTTTTTAATTTGGGTAATAGGGTCATTTGATATTTAGGCTTATAAAATTAGCTAAGTATGTATAGAGTCGAAATATTTTCATTATTACTGTCCTCCACTATCTATCATACCCAGATTCAGATGAACTAGACCTGGACTGTTTATTAATTTTATCGATGAACTGTAAAGCAATCGCAAAAATCAACGAATCTTTCAGGAACCAACCAGTTTATAACTACAGATACTGCCTACTCTCATGTCTAGACTCTTGACAGTCGACAGTCGGCCGTCGGCCATTTGTTATTTTATAAGTTGCAACAGAAACGCTGGAACGGGGAACAGTTGACACACACCGTCTTTCTTTCAAACTATCGATATCTCACACACTTCGTTTCTTCCATCCATGTTTTAGTTCCATTCCATATATTCATAACGTACGTAGATGGTTTTGTCAATAGTCATACTACACCACTAATCGAATTTACTTTGATATTTATGCTTATCGATAATTTATTTCAATTGAATTGATATTACGGCATTGGAGAAAAATATTTAAAAACTATGATTTTGTTTAACTTCGTGGGCCCTTACTGGGGCCCCTTGAGCCCGTGGGCCCTCGGCAAATGCCGACTTGCCGACCTGGCCAGTCCGACACTGACCGCTGGCGCTATCCGTTTTCCAATACGACTTGCCGTTTAGCAGCAATAAGTCCCCAATACAGCTTAAAAATCAAGTAGGCCATTTTTATTTTTTTTAAGGGGGGAAGGAGGGGGAAAAGTGAACTTTGTATAATTATTTTGGTTCACAATATGGACGTTGCGCGTCGAATGGCGTAAACCGTAAGGCCGATCGGCCACCAGAAGCTGAGCGGAGCGGAGCTGAGCGGAGTTGACTCAGCTTGTGAAATCGAATCCCATTGTTTTAAATGTAAGGGTGGCCACCGGTTGCGGAGCGGAGCTGAGCTGAGCCTAGCGACGCATCTCGACTCCGCTTAGTCGGTCGGTTTTGAAAGCTGACTCCGCTTCCCCCTCCACCCACAACAATAATATTATTAAAAAATTAAATGAATAAACTTTTTATTAATTGATTAATACACTCTTGTAGATAAATGAACGAGAGATTTGCTGGCTAATATAGTGTAGAAAATCACTATTTTATTTGAGAAACGTTTCGACCAATTATTAATGTCATCTTCAGTCTTGTTTTATTCTAAAATTTAAACAAGCATAATATATAGCTTTAAAATTTTTTTTATTTCCAAGGATAAACTGTTCCAACAAGATCCTGGCCCGGAGAGGCCTGAACAACTTTCTACACAATGAAAGTCTTATCATCTGTACTCCAGAACGTTCGGGGCCTCCGAACTAAATCTGATATTTTTTTCTCTTCTCTTGCTGGCATGGAATATGATCTAGTTTTCATTACTGAAACTTGGTTCAATTCGACATCTCTGAATAGCGCGTACTTTCCAGTTAGATATCATGTTGAGCGTTGTGATAGGAGTGGTTCTGAGGGAGGTGGAGTCTGCACGGCGGTTAACAGAGACCTCAACTATGTTAGACGTAGTGACTTAGAGTTAAATGTCGAATGTGTATGGATTGAACTTCGTCTTTCCAATCAAAAATCTCTTTTTATTGGCAACCATTACCTTCCCGATCACCTTAACAACGAATTACTGATTGACTACTTTCAAAACCTAATTGACGTCTTACCACTAGATTCACCTGTATTCTTACTCGGTGATTTTAATGTCCCTAATATGAATTGGACATGCCTTAATTTTTTGGGTCCCCAATCGAAGAGACCACGTGCATCAGCGTTGGATTTTATCTGTAGGGCACTCGGTTTAACTCAGTTCAACCATGTCACTAACAGTAACGGTGTTGTCCTCGACCTCGTTCTTTCTAACACTAATAAACCTATCACTGTCACCAGATGTAGCGAGTCCTTAGTGCCTGAAGATACCCACCATCCGACTCTTGTCTTTGATATTTTTAGCACTTCTTCTGCGCACAAAAAGCTAAAGAAAGATTTTTCTTTCACGGACTTTAGAAATGGCAATTACGAAGATCTAGAAAACTATCTAACCCATGTAAACTGGTCCTCGTTTCTTAATGATGAAGATGTAAACGACTCTGCAATTTCTCTGACACGTATTGTTCAAGATGGTATCAAACTATTTATACCTGAGACTACTGTTAAATGCAATAAATATCCTCGTTGGTTCTCTTCAGAGCTTGTTTTTTTAATAAAAAGAAAAAATTATTTTTACAAGAAGCTTAGTAAAACTGGCCAACAATTCTATTTTAATATGCATAGAGTCTATAAGCGGCTCTTCAAAGCCCGAATCAAAGAAGATTTAACATCCTTTCGCCGCAGACTGGACGAATCGTTGCTCTCGGACCCTGATTCGTTCTGGAAAGTTATCAAGAACATGACAGGCTCATCTGAATGTTCATCGATTACGCTTTCAACTCCTATTGGCACCACTTCTGATTCCTCGAATGTCGCCCAGACTTTCTCTGAGTACTTCGCTTCAGTCTTCCCATCAACACCGACGATCTCCTCATCTCCATCATTTCTTCACTCAGATATTTTTAATATGCCTTCCTTGTGTTCACCGCAGTCAACAGTTGTAAGTGATGACGGATCATCCCTGAAACCTTTTCCAATTCATATTTCATCCATTCCTACCTCCTCTGTCCTAGAAGCTATACTTTCACTCAAATCAAATAACTCTTCCGGTTCTGACTTTATCCCAAATTTTATCGTTAAAAAATTTGCACCAATATTTGCTCCTGTTCTTTCGTCTATCTTTAGTCGCTGTCTTGCCTCTTCAACTTTTCCACCCATATGGAATAAAGCCCTAATCATACCGATTTTTAAATCTGGGGACTCTAAGTTAGTTTCTAACTACAGACCAATCTCCATATGCAACGTCTTCTCCAAGATTTTTGAACGTACTCTTCACTCATTTCTTAGCCCCCTTGTATATCCAATGTTACATCCCAATCAACATGGCTTTGTCCCTAAAAAATCCACTACTACTAATCTGGTTTCCCTTTTCTCCTATCTTGCTTCTCGCGTCTCTAAAGGTTCTCAGGTAGATTGTATCTATTTCGACCTTAAGAAGGCATTCGACCTCGTTAACCATGATATTCTCCTTAAAAAACTTCAGTCCATTGGTTTTTCTCCCCAGTTGTTATCATTTTTCCATAGCTACCTTTCCACCAGAACATGCCAAGTAAAGATAAATAATAGATTGTCATCCGCCTACATCACCACCTCTGGAGTCCACCAAGGCTCTATCCTTGGACCTCTTCTCTTTCTCATCTTCATAAATGATCTTTGTTCTGTTATTAAATGTCCCTTCCTTCTATTTGCTGATGATTTAAAAATATATTTAGACGTCTCCAACGATTCATCCTGCTCTTTCTTACAAACTAATATTAATAACATCTTGTTGTGGTGTAATACGAATAAAATGAGTATTAATGCTGATAAATCAGTAGTTATCAGTTTCAGTCGTCGTCGCTGTCCAATGCACTTCGACTACTTCGTTAATGGCTCTCCGCTTAAACGTGTTTCTTCAGTCTCTGATCTAGGAGTTCTATTGGATTCTAAGCTCAAATTCAACGAGTACGTCGACTCAATAGTTGCAAAAGCTTCCCGTCGCCTGAGTTTAATTCGCCGTGTTTGTCATGGCTTATCAATAAAGTGCTTCCTTCGTCTTTATATTGCCCTTGTAAGACCGCTTCTCGAATATGCTGTCCCAGTGTGGAATAACCTTTTTCAAGTTCGCTCTGATCAGATCGAAAGAATTCAGCGTTTATTTGTCAGGATTTGCTATCTTCGATTCTTCTATAATAGGATTTACTATTCTTACGAATCTCTTTCTAACGCCCTGGGTCTTTACACCTTATACGATAGAAGAAGGGCTTTTGAAATTTTGTATCTATCCAAGGCTCTAATAGGTGACTACTGCTGTCACGAGGTTAAGTCTCATGTTATTGTCCTTCCTTTAGGAAAACGTGCCAGCAGATTTGCTTACATTAAGGAGTTATCCAATATCAGCCCTCTTGTCCGCTCTGTCTATCAAATTAATAATTTATTCCACTGCAATAATAACATTTCCATTACCACTCTGTCCAACCTTAAATCAATCCTAGTTCTCATGTGTTCCTTCAATTGACAGTCATCATATTTTTTCTCATGATACTTAATCTTTGATTTTTTTACTCTTAACTTCAAACAACTTCTCTATAGCGCTTAACTTGTAGCTTTTTTAAAAGCTGTTTAAGGCTATTAAAAAATTATAAAAAAAAAAAATAAAAAAAATAAAAAAAAAAATAAAAAAAAAAATAAAAATAAAAATAAAGTAACTAGGCATCGCGTGGCTCTATCATTGAAGCGAGCGTATTGCAATAAAATACTGAATATTGAAATTTGTTAATCATGATGAATAATGTCATAGTTGAAGATAAGAGGAAGAGGGTAGTGAGGGGTTATAGTGGGGGCACTCGGTACAAAGCTTTACTTCCTAAACAAACCTACAAACTAACCACCCGTAATAGCTTTTAAACTAATATTATAAATGTATCACTTCATTACTCAAATACTACTGCTTGTATCAAGTTGAAATTTTACATACTTGTTTCAATTGTACTTTAGACGATGTACATGAAGTTTTATTAAAAACGTTGCGTTAGAACGTGAGATATCGGTAAAAACGTTGTTTTCTCTATTTTAAACGTTTAGGTCCGCTTTAATAGTTTTAGTGATCTTTATTAATCCATAGCAGTGTCGTTGTTGGTTTTACTAAAAAATGTTATTTGTAAAAAATGTTCGTCTCATCGAATAGGTGATGATAGAATTTTTTCCCGTCCTGAAATTCCAATTTTAAATTTGAAGCTCACGTTTACGCGAGCATTGCGCGCGAACTCTTGGGCGGATCACGCTGTCCAACGAACTTAGCCTGAGTATTAGTAAAAGAAATATGTATACCAAATTTAAACTAAATCGGTCAACTTTTACTCAAGTTATCGTCGGACACGTAAACGTTACACACAGACAGACAGACAGACAGACAGACAGACAAGATGCATATTTCGTTGAATGTAAGAAGCTCGCTTACGCTCGCTTCAATTATAAAATAAAAATTAGTAATTATATAGGGTTTAATTATTCAATAAACATTTTGACATATACTTCTAATTTTACTGAAATCAAGTTTTAATTAAGACTTGTATTCAGTAAAAAAATATACTTACATACGTCATTATTGTTTCATTATATAATACTATCTCCATAAGAGAGGGTCTAAAATTAAAAAGTTTAACAGTGGCACGTTGGTATAACATACCGACATCGAAATAACCAGTAAATGTTAATATGTATAAATATAAATTAAAACATTAAACAAAACTAGTAACAATTTATAACATTCTAAAAAATATATAATAATAACTAAAAATACAATTATCAAAAAGCTGTATACATGTGATCTTCATAACAACTATTCATCGAGGAGATTCATCTTATTATACAGTGGTTCTTAATTAAAACTTGATTTCAGTGGGATTAAGGATATGCCAAAATTTATAATGAATAATTATAATTACATTGAATTAATTTTACATATATGTTTGTTTGAAGATGACATTAATAATTGGTCGAAACGTTTCTCAAATGAAATAGTGATTTTCATTATTTTCTCTACCTTAATAGCCATCTAATCTCTCTTTCAATAATATAATGTGAAGGAAAATAAATAAAGTATAATAAAAAGTAATCAGTGTTGGCGTATTTAAAAAAAATGTTTTTAATTCGGATGTTACAGCTCTCCGATAGTTTGTATCACAACCCGTTATATCATCTCTTATCTTATTTAGAAGTTCATTAAACTGAGGGCTATTCATACGGAAATAGCCCTTAAACTGTTCGTGGTTTAGATCATGAAAAAGGGTGTGAAATTCCCCGAATTCATCCCTTTTTCTAGATAGAAAATTTCCCAATCTGTCTTATAAGCTGGTAATGCGATACAAGCTGCAAGAGAAAACTCGGTTTCAGAATCCTCGGATTCTGAACTTAAACACAAATATAATAGTTTTCGTTGGGTTGACATTTTTGGGTGGACTAGCTTAGTTCACGCAAACGAAAACAGAGCGGAGTCAGCTAGACTCCGCTACAGTCAGCTCGACTCCGCTCAGCTTTCCGTTGCCACACCCCTTGGACTCAACTACACTCAGCTACACTCCGCTCAGCTCCGCTCCGCTCCGCTCCGCTCAGCTTCTGGTGGCCGATTGGCCTAAGTCTCTAGCTCTTCTGGAAGAGGGTAAACATTCATATCAGTCAGTGAGTCAGTTAGCCATGCGGCTTTATAGTACATAAATAGAAAATATTAATTTAGCACCATTTAAAGTGCGCAGACGGTTGAAATTAGGCAGGTGTTATCTGCAGGCTACTTTCAACAAACCATAAGAATTTCATAAAAATCAGATAATTATTTTTAAAGATATGGCTGTAAATAAATGTATGTTTGTGGGCATGTGGAAATTTTTTTGTTTTTTTTTTTAAACAAATTATTTATTGGCATAAGTAACAAAAAAAATATTTGTGTTTACCGGAGCCATAATGTTATTTTGAGAGGGGTTATTTTGTACAACATGGGATATGTATGTGGAAGATAAACAAATGAGCGCAGAAGGTTGAAATTTATATGGGACCAACATTGGGCTAAGTATCACATACTAACTAAATTTTATAAAAATCGGGCAAGTATTTTTTAAGATATGGTGGTTCGCAAAAATTGAGCGACAGACCGACGGACAGACACGGGACCAAAAATGTTCCCTGATGTCTGAAACGGATTTCTGTCTTGGAATTTTTAAAAGCTCAGTTCTACAAACTCGGTCAAAACTTGCTCACATACATATGTGTAGAGAATTTAAATCCCAAACGTATTGCTGTGGAAATTTGGAAACTTTGGAGAAAAACATTTTTTTTTTTTTTTTAGAATGAATCATAATACTTTCGTTAAAAGTCTTGTCAACCTTTAGGAAGCTTGAAAATAAAAGTTTTTTTTATTAAAAACTTGCCAATTATAACTCACTTTGATAAATACTTATTAGAACGGAAAAATCATCAATTAAAATGTTTTATTTGTTAATGAAAATTTATAGAGCGAAAACCCTTTTTCCTTAATTCTACGAAATAGTAACTTATAATTGACATTAATTAATTTATTTAGTTAATTTATTGCGATTTAGTTTAAATAAATATTTATCTACTCTAGTAAACAACGTATACATTTAATAGAGAAAAGATTTTTAGAGGACAAGGTTTTTGGTTTATTAAAAATAAAAAGAAGCTGTCCGATACAACTCATACTATACTCTCACTTACACAAGTTCCTAATTAATTCGCCCTTTGTATTTCATGTGTTAGTTGTTTTGAGTTTTCATGGTAACATTTAATTACACTGTTCTCCAAAATTTAACGAATTTTCGGGCCCCAAAAAAATTTTATCTGAATTTATGTTTTTGAAGTTGTTCAGTTTTTCCGGAAAATGCGCCTAAAGTTCTGAAAAATTGAGTTTTTGGGGGGTTTTCGACCCAATTTTTCGCTCAAAAAAATTTCGTATAAAAAAATAAATATTGGTTGTTTTTATATCTTCAAACCATGAAGTACACGAATCTGAAGTCAAAAAAAAAATCTGCTTACCTAACTTTTTTAAGAGAATTGAAATATAAGAAACAAAAAACATCGATTTTCTCTTATAATGAGTAATTGTATTTCTATTAATTTTTCAGTCATATAACAAAAGTTTTGTGACTTTTCTGACATTATTCTAGAGTCTAGAGCATTACAAATGAATGTGGCCGAGGAAGGCGGTTTTTGTGCCCCCCAACGTGGAGGGGTAAATATTTTTTACAATTAAATAGGATATGGTAAATTACAATATTTGATAACTCGAAAGAAATTTCAATTTTCTCAAAAACGTAATGTCAGCAGACTATACATTCGTTTTCTTCATGGTTTGAAGATATAAAAACGCTCAATATATATTTTATTACGAAATTTTTATGGGCGATAAATTGGGTCAACACAATTTTTCCGAACTTTAGGCACATTTTCCGAAAAACTGTATGTATAGGAGAAATTTTTACTTTAGATTCGGATTCAGCACACAAAAATAAACAAAGGACATTTTCAATCTGAACCTTTTTTGTGCATAACAGTGATTATTAGTGAACTTTTTATCAAAACTTACCAAAAAAAAATTTTTTCCTTAGCGGGGAATCTCACTCGATCTCTTACCCTTTAGTAAATTTACTTAAATGATTACATTTTTATTTAAATAGACTACATTTAAATACAAATATCTTAAAACAGTAATCCGTCAAAATCTTAACATCGAATTTTTGGGCCCTCATATTATATTCACTCAAAATATATACTAGGTGTATGTGAAAGTGGTATAAAACCTTATACCGTATTATTAATTTTTTTTTTTTTTTTTTTTTTGACCTTTAAAAACGTAGGTTGATTTATTTATAGACAAACTAATAGTATATTATGTTACTAGGCTGTGAAGTGAGTTTTTTCTTTACCGCGGCAATTACATTTACTGTCGAGCGAAGCGAGACAGTAAATATTGCCAAGGTAAAGAAAAAACACTTCAAAGTCGCGTAGCATATGCTATTTTTTCCGAGGTAGCAGACAATGAAAAAATATTAAATATTAATCACTAATCAATATATAATAATAACAAATATTAGTATATACTTAAGACTTAAAAAAAGAAACCTTAAAATGAGGTTACACTGTAAGAAAAGATAAACAAAACGCATTGACATCTAGCGGATTTTTATCGTACTAGAAGCATTTCTACAAAGACTGCAGCACTACTAACGGAAGTTTTGACAACTACCCGCCGTAAAGAAAAAATCTTTTAGTGCCTAGGACGTAAAAGATTTTTTCTTTACAGCTTGGAGTAATGAAAAGATTTTTTAAGTCCACGTAATGAAAAAATGGATTTTAGCTATGTTTTTTAGGCTCTAAAGTTACTATTTCACAGCCTACCACGGAAAAAATTCATTTTTTAGAATGATCTCAATCCTACCGTTTCCTAGGCTAAGGGATGCATTGGGACGCATCTCGACTCCGCTTAGTCGGTCGGTTTTGAAAGCTGACTCCGCTTCCCCCTCCACCCACAACAATAATATTATTAAAAAATTAAATGAATAAACTTTTTATTAATTGATTAATACACTCTTGTAGATAAATGAACGAGAGATTTGCTGGCTAATATAGTGTAGAAAATCACTATTTTATTTGAGAAACGTTTCGACCAATTATTAATGTCATCTTCAGTCTTGTTTTATTCTAAAATTTAAACAAGCATAATATATAGCTTTAAAATTTTTTTTATTTCCAAGGATAAACTGTTCCAACAAGATCCTGGCCCGGAGAGGCCTGAACAACTTTCTACACAATGAAAGTCAAAAAATCTTTTAGTGCCTAGGACGTAAAAGATTTTTTCTTTACAGCTTGGAGTAATGAAAAGATTTTTTAAGTCCACGTAATGAAAAAATGGATTTTAGCTATGTTTTTTAGGCTCTAAAGTTACTATTTCACAGCCTACCACGGAAAAAATTCATTTTTTAGAATGATCTCAATCCTACCGTTTCCTAGGCTAAGGGATGCATTGGGTAAGCTCGGAAGCAAAGAACAAATGAAATAACCATGGAACATAACTATTTCATATAGTTATTATATAAAAATGTAATTAATAAAAAACCTTTTTTTTTATAAAATAAAGCAATAATAGACAATGCGAAATTGAACTGTTAATTCTTAAAACGTTACTCATTTGCAATTTTGTAGAGTTGTAACCAAAATGTTTATATTTTTTTCAAAATAGTTTGTATTTTTAGCATGTAATTAGTCCGAAAATTTAGTGATGCTTACTTTTCAAGGTAAAAAGTAAGATTAAACTTTACCGCAAGGACTCGAAAAAATTATAAAGGTCGAAATCTAAATTATCAAAAATTCTAGAAGGGAGTTCGGTCCGGAAAATTTGTTGCTTGAAGAGAATTTCCTCCCCCGCCTTTTAAAACCCGCGAAAAGTTGGCAAGGTAAAAGGTTAGAGGTTGAGGGGGGTTTTCCGGTCTTTGCACTGGGGTAATTTTCCAAAATCGTGCTTTGCAACTTTAAGTAAGGCATATTTATATACATATACAGGTTCTACCCTCTCTCTCTCTCTCTCTCTCTCTCTATCTATATATATATATATATATATATATATATATATATATATATATATATATCGGGTTTAAATTCAAAGGCTAGAAATTAAAATATATAAGCTGCTCGAACAAAATATATTTTCTGCTGTCTTAACACAGTAATTTTACTTGCTTATTTTATTGCACTTATATTATATTACTAAAATTAGATTATAAAATTATTGGTGTACTATTCCTTTGCTAATCGAGGACGGAGAAGCACGAAGACAAGTATGCCAAAGAGAGTATGGTGTGGTTCTTGAGAGGAAAACCCCTCAGGGGGTCCTGAGGGGTTTTCTACCAAAGAGTAGTATAATATACAGAGGTATGCTGTGTGGTTGAAACCACGGGCACGGGGCTAGTAATATGGGTCTAAAATATGGCCTAATTGCTACCCGTCTAACTAGTACAAGTAGTGGGAGTATACAAATACAGTTCAAGTCATTTAATACCATCGGAAAAAATTCAGGTCCAGCTGTCATCGGGCCGGTCTAGAATGAAAAGAAATAAAGAAAATAAAGTAAACAGAAAAATAAATAAAATAAACATAGGTAATAAGATAAAAAGAACTTTTTATATACTACGATTTTAAATTTTTGACTAAATAAAAATCATGCATTTGATACCCGTCAAAATTAAGATCGTAAATATGGGTCATGTCAAAACAAATAAAGAAACTTGCGGATTTTTTTCGAACTAACTTTCCATACAGAGGTAATTATCGCGAGAGGAATAATGGCACTTTACTCCCGAGTTACATACAATATTTTATCTCCAGTAGGGAGAAAATACACATTTTCATCTATTGCACAGTTTTTATTGATTATTTTAATAAATAACAATAATTGTAAACACTTGTAATAGCAGATATAAGAGATTCAATATTAAAAACAAATAAGAATTGCAATTAAACTCAAATAGAAGGATATTTAGATGCAGGTTATGAACGAGGTCAACAAGGTCGAAAAAGCAGTGTCGCCAACCTGATTTCAACAACTTCATTACATTAGCCATTCATTCTCTACTATTTATAAAATAATTAAGTTGGCAATCCTTTTTTTTCTCGGTGGCTTTACTTTTTCTCACTACTTTTACTTTTGACATTTTCATGTCTTAGCTATGGCACATAACCTCGAAAAGCGAAACCAAAAACTACCGTTACACGAGTAGGGAAGATATAGGATCAGGGAGTTAGGAAGATATAGGAGGTGTTCAATCGAGTTTGCCCGCTCTCGGTAGGTATAGTGCCTCCTACTACCGCGCTTGGTAGGGCCTACCCAGCCCTGCCCTACCGATCGGCTACCTACCACGTCTCACTCTCTTCGCTTCTCGCTACCACTCCAGTAGTCGCTCACGAGCCCCAGCGGCGCCCCCCTCCCCCCAACTACAACTTCTGTTCTACTGCTCCGATTTGCATTGGACAAACGCCATAACCCTTAGAATGTTATTCCTAAAAAACACATACATAAAATTTATTTTTTACATTATAATTTTTTTTCATTTATTATAAAAAATATGGGTGAAGAAGCTAAAATATTACTTCTTAATCTGTAAAAGAAGAAAAGTACTTTCTTTCTTCGTGCACTACGTATGTTCGATTTAATTCCTAATTTTCAAACGCAAGAATCTGCACGCTCGAATTTTTTGACATTTTCATGTCTTTACTTTGGCACATAAACTCGAAAAGCGTTACCAAAAAACGACACCGAAAAGCGTTACATGAAAATGTCTAACTGTCTTGCAGACTCGTATGCAAGCAATTTTTCTATATTTCTCCCTACTTTTGAGTTCAGGGAATAGAAGACTTCCCTCTAAACTAATCCAAAATCATAACTTTTTCTCCCTACTGGAGATAAACGTTATGTTGTATAAGACTGAGACAGAATTTAATCTTCTTTATTTCAACTCTTTTGTATCTCATTTGGACAATATAAACTGTTTGAAAGGAAAACAATTATAAACATTTAGGTTAAGGTTTAGTAAAGAACGGATAATAGGAACCTTGTTAACGTTACATTAGAGCTGGTTTTGCTTTCAAAAGGCAATATAAAGCCAATTGATCGATCACTTTTACCATCCTCTTGATTAAGTACGACAAGATTTCCAACGCTGATTCCGATTCAAATTGAAATTCCTAACTGAATTGAGGAAAGCAGGTGATGGCCAGGGTAGAGGCAGATAAAAATGCGCGTATTTTTCATAAACGTCGATTTGTCCAAGAGGACTGGTGACTAGAGAGTTGGCTTATTGCCTTAGGACGGGGGATGTATTTACTTTACTTATCATCTCAATTTGCACATCAGAGTGAATTATTCATAGTCACACTCTCTCATCTCTTAAGCATTCCATCTCACCAGATATGTCGGTGTTTAGACCTTTCATGCCGAATTGCAAGTACTCTAACCCAGCATTTCCCAACTTTTGTTTTTGTTTGTTGCCGCAACCCTACAGTGATTATCGTATATTGCATATTGCATACCCAAATGATTGCAGATGATATACATGGCCCTAAGAGCCTGAATTCTACTAAAGTTATTACTAGATTGTGGAGTAGGTACTATTGGCTGATTTAAAAGAAATGAGCACACTGATCATGACAATACGGTTTATGCATCAGTTGATGTTTTTTTATTGTGTCTGTTCTGAATTATATTAGTTATGAATAAAATCAAAAAAGGAGAAAACAGAATAAGGTTAATCATAATTCATTCGTTATAAAACAGTCCTTAAATGTATAACTTATCGACCGATATCAATGTGATCTGTGTTTTACCTCAACCTAGAAATTCATACAAGTTCTCTTCTAATAGGAGAATAGTAAATTACGCGTTTAGCACGGAAAGTAGCATTTTGCATGCAAGTGTGGAGTTTGCACCCGAGTGACAGAGTCGGTAGTAAAACCACACTAGCAAAGCAAAATGCAGTTTTCGCACGAGTTGCGTACCGTACTTTATCTACGATTGTGGATTTTGTATGTAAGTACGTATTTCTCTTTTGATTAAGATGGCATTAATCCATTAGTTGTATTTTGTGCCGAATTAATTATTTCAAAAGGCGTATAACTCTCCTTATTTTCTTCATAATCACTTAAATCACTTATTGTTTCTCTAAAAACTCGATATAAACAGTTACTTTAATTAAAATAAAACAGCAAATTAGAATGTAAACAAACCCGCTAATCGTGCGTTAAGGTGAAGAATTCCTCTTTTTTTCCGACTTAGGGCAGAAAAAAAGAGGAATTATTCACCTGATTATGAACGCACATGCGCAATGAATACAGCTACGAAAAGAATCACTTTCTATGCATCTAAACAGAGATATAATGTTTATATTTCGTATCAATCGTAGATAAAGGTATACCTATTACGCTGTATTTTTAAAAAATAAAAAACAGATAGTGAATACAAAAATAAGTATTTACCATAGATTTATGAAATGTAAATATACTTTAATACTTTTTTCAAAATATGTTATTGACTAATTTGTTGTTGCTGCTCCTGAATTAATAAATCGATTCTCGGTTCAATTGATTTTGCCATTAAAATTCTCATATTTTGATCTGGGTTCAAAAATTGGTTTCGATTTTTATCTTTTTATACCAATCAAAGCTGAAAAATCTAGTTTCAGATAATCATGTTATTTGAAACGGTATGTAGTAATAGCTTTAAAGCTTTCTCGCCTGAAAGCATATTGGCGGGCTGATGACCCTTTTTCTGAAGCTAAAAGAAAAGAGATTAAAGCTTCGAGGAAGTTTTATTACTCCTCTTTGCAATATCCCTTATTTTGTAGCTTCATTTTTATCAACCTTTCAAGTGTTTGTTTTTATCTTTTCCTAATAACATTATTTTATTCTTATGATTTATTGATATATTATATCATTTTTTTCTTTATTGACTTATCTTTATATATATTATTTATATACTATGTATTTTTTAATTTATGTTTATAAATTATCAAAGAATTTCTGCGTTTTGAAACCCTATATACATTTTTTTTTGTCGTGCTGCGCTAACCATTCGACTCACTTAGTCCTTCTTTAAGTTATTGATAAAATACACGTTATTGAATTCATTTGTTATTAATATTTATTTATATTATTGTTATTTTGTTTCAGTTTATTCTCTGACCTGAGAAGTTTATCTGGTACAACGCTTATGACAATGTTGGCTTCCATGTTTATGGCTCAGTTGATATATGTGGTTGGTGTAGGTGGCGTTCAGGTATGTTATTTTATTGTCTTTATATATTATTAAAAAGGGGTTTGTCAAAGGACGAGTAACTAAGAGAAGAATATATACTAAAGTGTGAGTTAAACAATGATAGAGAAAAGGGAGAGTTTATGAAAGAGAATGCTATTTCTATAATACGCTAAACAAGGAAGGAAAAGGGGGCTAATGGCCATGAATGGGTAATTCAAGTTTGGTTAACTTTCCACTGCCCTTTTGGAGGGGGGGGGGGGTATATATACTTCCAAATGACCCAACACGTTATATGCTTTTGGAAACAGAAATATTTGAATTAAAAGACGAGTGTAACCGTGTTTTCTTCCTAATCGCATTTGAAAGTTATTTGACTCTAATATTTACTATAAAAATAAACCTTTTTTTGTTCTTGGTTTTTTATAATAGTAAAAAAAGAAAATCGAAAAGCTTTTTAGTTATAAAAATATACCTGTTTACTTATCAAAGTTGAATGAATAAAATTTTATGTAAATTGGATTAAAATTCTAAAATTTATTGTTGTAATACATTCATCAAAATGTTTATTTAACAAATGGGACGAGTTTGTTAACCATCATAATCGGCCCAGCCCTATAAAGATGGCGGCCATTTAAAAGTTTTTTGCAGCTATAACTTATGAATCCTTTGTCATAATGATGTGAAAAACTACTCTGAAGTGTCTAACCAAATCCTTTCCTAAGATAATAAATTTTTAATATTTTTCTTTTTGGGGGGGGGGGAGGACATTTTTTTTTTTTTTCTTAAAATATGCTACTTATGAAAAATTATTTTAACAATGAATTGTTTTGTCAAAAAAACACCCAGCATGTTGCATTTCCGTTAAAATGTATTTAATGGTCGTTCTTCAGAACAATCGCACAGCTTCCGTTAGCTTCGGTAAGCTCGGAAGCAAACTGTATCTTTAAATCATCACGAAAACTTTCATCAGTGAATATTAATACTTCAGAACTGTAGATGCACAAACAAATCGGTTTTCGACTTTGTTTATAACCTGGTTGAACAGAGGGTAGCGTGGGGGAAACTAGCGACGACATCTCCACAGCTTCAAGAATATATTGTTATCTATATAGCTCGATACGCGCGGAGATCCGCTATAGCTGTGAACCCGTTTTTAGCGAGCACTATCATATTTTTAGTGTGTATTTTGTGTGTTTTCTATTTTTGTTAAAAACTGAGTATTCATGTAACAACAACAATAGCGAGTCCTCCGATTTTCATTTCTTTCTTGGTCGACCATTAGTATTAAATAAAATGTCACTAGAGAAGAATAAAAAAAATGATTCAAACAAGAAAAATTTGAGGTTAATCGTTACACTTCTCACGCAGGAGGTCCAGGTTCGATTCCTTACTCATTGCTCAGTGATCGTGATCATCCACCATCGCCATACAAATGGGTGGTAGAAGATTATTACACCATATAAATGGGTAGATTATTACGCTATATAAATGGGTAGATTATTACGCCATATTAAGGGGTAGTTTGTACAGCTGATGAAGTGACACCATCCATTGCAGATGTCAAATAATTGTATGTATAACCCTTTTGGCAGGCCTAATCTTTCTATAGGCTGTTGCGTCATGGATCAGAATTAGAATTAGAATGCCATTTATTGTTAAACATATTTCTTATGATATATTACAGACATGCATTTTTAAATATCTAGTTAACAAATCGGCTAGATGCCGTGGCGCCGTAAGGCTTGAAATTGCACTTTTTAAATAAAATTGTATGTATACATCACTGCTTACAAAAATTACTTTTAATATAATTAAAATAGTTTTTTAAATGATCTAACCTAATTGTGATCACAATACTTCATAACATAAGTAATAAAATAACAATCAACAAACATATATAACATAAGTAATAACAATATTATGGACATGGATCAGAATATTATTGTTAAATAATGGTTAACGATATTGGCCTTCATTAATATAATTCTCTATTTTGGTTTTTAAACAACAAAGAGAATAATTTACTGTTTAAATTCTATTTGTTCTTTGATTTGTACTAATAATCCTTATGTTTTTATTTTCAGGATAAAGAGCTGTGCTTGTCAATAAGTTTCTCATTGGAGTACTTGGACTTAGCTACACTATGCTGGTTATCGGTACTTTGCTACGAAGTCTGGATGACTTCCTTATCAATTCCTCCACTTCTTCATTCACCTGGAGTTCAACCCTTCTCTGCAATGTGTTACAGGTGAAACATTCAACTGATAATTCAATATATTTAAACACATATTTTTTTAGACCCTTTTATTTAACTTGTGTTTGTGAGGTTCAAATTTTAAAATACATTTTTAACTACTTTTCGACTTCCTAAAGAGCTGAAACATTTACAGATGTATTTCAAATAAAAAAAAAAGTTCAATATCACACGAATATCATCATAAAAATTGTGTTTTTTTTAAATTGATGTGTTTTGTAAAAAAAAATCAACTGTGTAATAGATTTGAAAATTTTCAAACCTCATAAAAAATAAATTATATCACATAGATTTTTCAACTTATCTAATTTATCGTGCTTCCTAAAAGAGAGTGTTAAAGTTAATGCGAGTTAAGTTAAAATGTTTTTTTTACTTCAATGTCCTAGGTCATTAGGTGCTTTTAGTAAAGAACGGATTACTGAACAAACGTGGGTCGGGATTACCAAACGTCGGTTCTTGTTAGGCCCAAACGCACCCCTGGCTACCTCCAGGCATTTTAATTTCTTTTAGAGAATTTTGTTTTTTAAACTTGTGATTGTTCTTCACGCTCTGCTACCATGAGCGTAATCCCACTTCTTTCTGAGCTGACTTGACTAATTCTAATCTAAGGCTGGCTGGGCACACATGATCCTGCTGGCGTATCATTTAAAGGAACTTGAAAACGAAAAGGCCACTTAAAGGCCGGTCGCCTGTGAGTGGGTATATTACGGCTGTACAGGTGACCGGAAAAAAAAGAAGAGATACGATCGTCTATCCGGCAGACCTGACGCGGGCACAGATTCATCTGAAGATGTGTATGTCAGGTCGTCCTAGAGTAAGAAGACGTTTTGGCAATCACCATCTCAACATTCACCAGTTTCGAGTACCCCCCTTTTATTTTTTTTAAATATTATATATTGCTTTCAAGTGGACTGATAAGTCTCAACTGACTGGCCTGCCGGTGTGCTGCCGGCTTTAGTTAGAACAACTCCAATACGATTTTGAGCTTTGTACTTTGTCTATGTTAATCTATTATTAAAGACTGACAATTGAATAATTTCAAAACGTATATTAAACAAAGAAAATAGCAATCTCTTACATTTTACATGCTGACGCGTTTTTCACTATATCCTTTTAATTTACCGATTTGTTTGATTTGCAGGTTTGCCAAAAGATCATTGATCTCATGGGGATGTCCAGCTCTTTGTTTAGCCTCTGCATTTTACCTTCAACAAACAGACGACGTTCGACATCTTTATAAATACAACTGCTGGTAAATATTTAAATAATTTTGTTTCATACTGGAAAAAATTGAAAGAGCAAAATCTGATATCCATTTCACCGATGATTAGCAACTAAAATGGTTGAGACCGGGCTTTAAAGGTTGTTTAAAGTTTAGGTACTTTAGAGGTATATTTGGGTACGGCCAGAGTGCACATTGATTCTGAACAGGCACATAATATAATGCCAGGTTGACGGAAGCAGGTTGCTGTGTTAGTAACATTTGGATTTTTTAATTTTTAAATGCATGTTTGAAACTTTCAACTATATGACAGTTGGGCATCTGATTTTTTAAGCAAAGTGAAATATAATTTGACTAAATAGTGTGATAACATTAAGTGAGTAACGGACTCCAGTATGTTGCTAGTTTAATAGTGTAAATTCGCATATATTAAAACATTTTTTGTTCCCAGTTAACCGTTTAGGTTTTACTTAGTAGTGAGAATGCTACCTTAACGTAGGAATAAATTTTATCTCCAGTAGGGAAAAAAAGTTATGATTCGGAAATAGTTTAGAGGGACTAAAACAGGTCTTTTTATCCCTGAACTCAAAAAGTAGGGAGAAAAAGTAAAAGTAGGGCGAAAAAGTAAAGTAGGGCGAAAAAGTAAAGATTGCAACTTAATTATTTTATAAATAGTAGAAAATGAATGGCAAATGTAATGAAGTTGTTGAAATCAGGTTGGCGGCACTGCGCTTTTTTGACCATGTTTATCATTGATTCATTGTTTATAACCTGCATCTAAATAACCTTCTATTTGAGTTTAATTCCAATTCTATTTGTTTTTAATATTGAATCTCTTATAATCTGCTATTAAAAGTGCTAATAATTATTGTTATTTATTAAAATAAAAACTAAAAACTGTGCAATGAACGAAAATGTGTATTTTCTTCCTACTGGAGATAAAATATTGTATGTACCTCGTGAGTAAAGTGCCATTATTCCCCTCGCGATAATTATCTCCCTCGGCTGCGCCTCGGGAGCTAATTAGAGTCTAATTCCTTCGGCTTCGCCTCAAGAACCAACTTTTTCGCTAAGGGAATAATGGGTTACTTTACTCCCTAGGTGCATAAATAACTATTATTTCATTTTTAATTTTTTTTACTGGAAAGAGTGTAACCATATATGGCTTTATATTAACACAAGTGATTGCATTAAAATACTGAATTTGTTTGGTCAGCGTGACAACACATTTTGGAGGGAATATCCTTATAAAGCTTTTCGTGGAATATTTATTGTTTGTATGGTTCATAAATACATTCAATATAAAAAGCAAAGATTTGCCATTACCTACTGGTTTGATAAATTGACGGGTGATATACTTTAAATTGTAGCAAAGGACATTGGCCGTCATCTCCGGTCCCGTGGCGTTGCATTAATCTGTGTATTCTGAGATAACAGTTCGATTACACATTACCGGTTCGATTCTCGCCGAAGGAGATTTATTTACGGCGACTCATTACAGTTTTCTTAAATATTCACCTACTCACTTTAATGTACAAAGTAATATCTACTGTGTTTCGATATTCGACCCCTGTCGAGAGCTCGGCACTTTAGCTAAGAGCAAAATTGTGTAGGACCAAACTAAAGAAAGTTATTAAATCATAAACTATAAACCCACATAATATTCGAAACTTACTGATAAGACCGTCTCAATTACCCACCAATCTCCTGCATAGCAACAACAAATACAAACAATGAATGAAGGTAAACTAATTTGAGCTCCTCTCGGCATTCAAAGAAGAATTAAAAAAAAAATAAAGCCAAAGAGAAGTAAAAAACGAGTTAAAGGAGATAAAATTACAACAAGAAATTAACTGTCAGATAGTGTAACAAAGCAAGAGGAAAGAATCAACTTTCTGGAGGAAACCCTTAGAAAAAATAAAACCATTATCCATGGGGTATTAGAAAAAGGAAGAGAAGGCATCGACCATTTTGAAGGAATTACTATTAGAGTCCTATATGATAAATTAAATTTAAATCTAAAGGGAGAAGGCATTAAAGAGGCAAGGTGGAGGGCAAACCAAAACCTAACATAATTTGTCCGATTTGTGTAAACTTCTTAAAGGTTTCTAAAAAGCTAGAAATCTTATCTTGAAGAACAAAAATCAGAAATACATCAGGGAACTGATATATTTCTGTCCGAAGACTACCCTTCTAGTGTTCGTGATGTTAGAAGGACATCATTTAAAGATCTGGAAGAGGCAAGAAAAGATAGTAAATTTGCGGTTATTAAATATGACAAATTAGTTATCAGGGATTTTAATGATAAGGAAGATAGAATATCATTAGGAAACAAAATCCCCCTAGATAGCTCCCCTAACAACTGTTTTACCAGCGGAAACAACGAGAAAATTCAAAAAAAGAAAAATGCCAAGACTTCGCCCCAACAGAAGCAGCTGTCGAACTATTTTGATCTGAATGTTAAAGTCAGCCAAACTCATTTTTCCCGTCAGAAATAGATGGCTGACGAGAAGAAAATTAGCGATGAAAATATGAAATAAATTATTAAGAAAAAATAGGAAGCATTTAAATGAGACCAACTCTTTAGTTCTATACACGTATAACTGTCGATCAATGCGGGACGATGAAAAACTGCACGAGATTATGGAAGTAATGAAAGCTTCAGATTGAGATATGATTGGTTTGTCTGAAGTTAGGAGGAAAGGTCAAATTGTGCTAGATCTGGGTCACGACGTAGAGTTTTGTTATAACGAGAAGCTACGGAGGTGCAGGGTTTCTAATCAAAAAAAGAAATGAAAAAGTTATCAGAAGATATTAATCGTACTCTCATCGTATATTTAAGATTATTATGAATTTGGAGAGAAAACACTGTGCACGAAGAATTAAGTATATACAAGCATATGCACCTACATCAGATGCAGATGAGCGTGGGATTGAATCATTCTACCAATAATTAGTTCAAGCATTGGAAGAAGATCAATGCAGATGTACAATCGGAATGGGAAATATGGATGCGAAAGTTGGCACTCCACAAGACTTTGAATCTATTGGAAGATATGGATACGAAGAAAGAAACGAGAGAGAGTAAAGATTTTTGGAATTCTTAGAAGGAAACACGATGTCGGTAATCAATACATTCTTCCACGAACCATTAAACAAACAATTGACATGGTTAAGTCCTGATGGCTAAACCAAAAACGAAATAGACTTTTTCAAAAAAGATAGGCATATATTTAAAGATGTAGTAGTCGCAACAAGGATGTAGGAAGCAACCATAGAGCAGTTGAAGCTTTTGTTGTACTCCCAGATTTTGTACCTTGAATTCGGTTGGATTCCGATTTTAATGAGTATAGACGCTTTAAAGATTCGCTGAAGCAAGAACTGAAAATCAAGCAAAGAAATCATTTTCCCTTCAATCTGAATCTAATCGATCTCAAAAAAGACTAGTATAGATGCATAAAGGTAGTCATTTAGCAGGGCTACATAAAATAGCTATTTACGTACCTAGAGCAGTAAGGGCGTTATTACAGGCCGAGGGCGAAGTTTGAAAGCACAAGTGCGTTTAACGCCCGAGCCCTATCATGTCACTTACTCCTCGTGGTGCGTACACTATTTTATCGCCCACCACATGTAAACTAATTACTAAACATGCAAACTATTTTGCCATAATCTTCAAAGCAATAAATGCATATTAAGGTTACATCAGTACCAAAACAAACCGCATTTATAAAAATATTGATTGTTACTAATTATACAGCTGACGCTGAGAACTACTAGCGCTTCCTGCACGCCGCGGCCCGGCAAGGAAGCGGCCGCTTCTCGAACTACTAGCGGCCCTGTAAAGATAAAGCATGCATTTCTACTGGCTCCAGTGCTGTATAATAGCACTCGTGCGTTTAACGCCCGAGGCTTGTCATGGCACTTACTGCTCGGGGTGCGTACACTATTTTATCGCCCACCACATTTAAACTAATTACAAAACACGTAATAGTACATTACGCATCGAGTACGGAAAGAAGCATTTTGCATGCGACAGCGAGGGTAGTAAAACCACACGAGCAATGCAAAATGCCGTTTTCGCTCGAGTTGCGTACCGTACTTTATCTACGATTGTTAGATTTAAATAATAAATACAGAAAAAAATAAACTTGCTGTATGTAAGTTCGTATCTCTTGATAAAGAAGGCATTAATTCTTGAGTTGTATTTTTTGCCGAATTAATTATTTCTGGAGGAGTATTATTCTCCACATTTTCGTCAAAGTCACTTGATTCACTCATTGTTTTTCACTAAAAACTCGAAATAAACAGTTACTTTAATAAAAGAATAGCAAATTTGTTTTGTTAAATGTAAACAAACTCGCTAATCGTGCGTAAAGCTGAAGAATTCCTCTTGTTTACCGCTCTAGGGTGGTAAAGAAGAGGAATTCTTCAGAACTATGAGACGCGCATGCGCATTGAATACAAGTACGTAAAGAATCACTTTCTACGCATCTAAATAGAGATACATTGAAAAAAAAAAAAAAAAAAAAAGTTTCCTGTCGAAATCTACAAGCTATTAAGAAAAAGGATAAAACTTAAAGGAAAGGAAAAATATAAAGAAAAATGGAGCGACGTGGCAGAATCAATTAGGCCGAAACTAAGATTTTGGAGTGCTGAAAAGAAGTTAAGTGACATTGAGAATGGTGGGAGTCTAAAGAAATTCTGGAAGTCACTTTCAATAGGCAAAGAAAAACTTAGCAGTATAAAGGACTCTGAGGGAAACATAAAAGTAGACAAGCGAGATATTAGACGTTATTGGAAGTTACTATAACAATCTATACCAAGAAGTATCCGAAGTGTCAGTTACGGTACCTATAACGTCTGTAGAAGTAGACCCTGTTCCGGAAATATTAAAACACGAAATCCAGTGGAGTGTAAAATGGTCAAAAAAAGGAAAAGCTTGTGGAATAGACGGAATCTCTGTGGAAGAACTGAAAGCTGGAGGCCAAACCATTATATGGGTCATTTTCAAATAAAATGTACCTTTTCTGTCCCAAGATTTTACAATTTTATTGTAACAAAAAATTATTTTAATGAAAAATAAAAAAATCTTTAGGTTTATTGATCAGATGTCTGTCTATTATTGTGTTAATCAGTGTCATTTTATGGCTTATAAGGTGAAAATTTCTTGCTTCAAAAAATTTTGATATTAAAAATCGTAATGAGTGTTACGTCCCACAGTAGTTTTGATAACATTCATGTAATGTGATTTTTATTCATTTTTTTCATAAGTTTTTTTTTTATTATAATTTTTTTTTAACCAATAAAATATCCAAGTTTATATAAATGGGATAGGAAAAAATAAAAGTTTAGTACAAAACGAAACAAAAATATTTATATAAATCGGCCCTATGGTCGCTCAAGGTCAGCAAGTCGACGCTGTCTACTTTGATTTTGTCAAAGCCTTTGATAGAGTTGACCACGGCATACTTTTATCCAAATTAGAATCCCTTAACTTCCATCCTTCTCTAATCACCTGGTTCCGTTCATATCTCTCTAACCGTACCTGTAAAGTCCGTATGCATCTTAAGTATTCCCATTCATACATTCCATCCTCTGGCGTACATCAAGGTTCTATCCTAGGTCCTCTTTTATTTAATATCTTCATTAATGATCTCAGTTGTAACATCTCATCCGGTGTCCGTCTCTTTGCAGACGATCTCCGTGTCCATAGGACTATCTTCTCTCCATTGTGTTGTTCCATTCTCCAAACTGACATTGATCATATATCTGCTTGGGCTAATAGTAATAATATGGAAATTCATAATACGAAATCATGTTTTATTTCCTTTACCCGTTCTAAATCTGCTATTAACTCTTCCTACACTCTCAATGATGCGCCCCTGTCCAAAGTAGAATCGATTCGTGACCTTGGAGTCATTCTTGACAAGAAACTCACCTTTTCTGACCATACCAACGATATATCCTCAAAAGCCTCCAAACTCCTTGGCCTCGTTTCCAATATCTGTCGCGGTCTCTCACTTGATTGTTTTGTCTGCTTGTATAAATCTATTGTCCGTCCTTGTGTGGAATATGCTGTGCCCGTCTGGAATAATCTAAATCAAACTAAGTCCTCTCTCATTGAAAGGGTTCAACGTCGTTTTATTCGTTTATGTTATTTTCGTTATTTTTACAGACAAATTTATTATTCCTATCTCTCCATGTGCCAACGTTTATCCCTCGAACCTCTCTACCGAAGACGATCTGCCTTCGAAGTTCTATTCCTTCTTAAGTCTCTACGCGGTCAAGCTCTCTGTGACGCAGTCCTAGAACAGGTCAAGGTTCTTCCTTCAGATCGTCGCGCTGGTAGATTTCTTTATATCCGTGAATTGTCCGACCAAAATCCATTAGTCCGTTGTGTGTCCTCTGTTAATACCCTTCCCATCACCTCTTCCAATATTGAAGCCATCTCCCACCTTCATCACGTCCTTTCTTTGTTTTCCGAGCGTCTATGGTCTGCAGCCGATTAGCTCAGTTTTGTTGCCCAGTTATAAAAGTTCCTCTATTTGTTTATTTATATAATGTAATTATTTATTAAGAATATGTTCCTATTAATTGTAAGTGTTATTTATTCGTTAATATTATTTAAAAATTTGTTACCTTAAAATTGTTTATTGCTTGTTCCGTTATACGTATTTTTTTATCTATTGTATCTCTGTGTTATTTAGTTTAAATTTATTATATTATTTGCCTGTCAAACATGTACATTGTATACTCTAAAGAGCGCCTCTCACGTGGCTTAGGCTGTAGAGGGCTCGTAAAAAATTTGTTTAAATAAATAAATAAATAAATATGTATGTCCCAAGGGTTTAGTAATGAGTGTTACTGATAAGAGTTGGCAGAATTTGAGGGTGAGTATGAAAGAAAGAAGGAGGGATTATGGTTTGTTTATGTTAAGAAGAGATTTAACTCAGTAATCAAAGACTTTTGGGATTGATAGCACTTTATTCTTCTCTACAATTAATATTTCACTAAAAAAAAATGGTGAGTATTTTTATTCATTGTAATGAGTGTTAATAGCATTTTTTGTAGTTGTAATCAACATTAATTTATGTTATTAATATGATTTAGTAGTTATTAATTAACTATAACTGATATTATAATCAGTACACATCAAATTGGTTTAAATAAGAAACATAGTTTCTGAGGAAAGATTTTTTAAAGTTAAAAATGTAATGAGTGTTACCTGTAATGAGTGTTACTATACTGTTTGTTCTACAATACTATATGACTTAAAAAAAATTATTAAGTTTAATATTTTTACAAAAAATAAATTTGCCGCATGCAAAAAAAAATTGTTAATAAAAGTTTAATGTTTAAAGTTAGTGTTAAAATTTAATTTTTTCTAGGTCCAATATATAAATGTGTAATGAGTGTTACTTGAATAAAAACAAATGCCTATGGGTAGCCGGGTCCACGTATTTTTTTAATAAAGAAAAAATATTTTTTCTTCTTCTTTATAATAAAAACTTTTATTAAAATGCACTGAAAACGTATCCTTTACATTTTTGAAGCTTTGAGGCAACATTAGAAGATAATAAATGTAACACTCATTACTTTTTTTTTAAAAATTGTAAATATTTTAGGTCTAAAAAATATTTGTGGTGGGATGAAAGAGAATATTTACGTCATATATACAATTTAGTAACGTTTCATAAAAACAGAGGAAAGAAAAAATCTAAAAAAAAATACCGTTTTTATGATAGTAACACTCATTACGACAAAAATGTGATTTTTTATGTATATTTTTATGTTCATATATATGTAAATGAATTTGAAAACTGACTGTTCTTGAACGAAAATATCATCCTAAGTCCCTGATGTGTCAGAATAATCGATATTATCATGTCTAAGGCTTATTTTAATTTTCTATAAAGTAGCCAAATTGATTTCGCTAAAGGTACATTTTATTTGAAAATGACCCATATCTGACTTAATCCACTTACATAATATTTGTTAAGATGAAAGGATGATCCCGGATTCATGGCTCAAAGCGCATCTCGTTCTCTTGTTCAAGAAAGGTGATAAGCTAGATTTTGATAATTAGAGGCCACTAAGCTTACTATCGGTACCTTGCAAAATCTTTATGTCTATCATAACCAAGAGAATAGAAGGAACTCTAGATTGTAATATCAATATAAATCAAGCCGGCTTTAGGAAAAATATGTCTAGCTTGATCACATATTTGTTGTCAAACAACCAATTCAAAATGCTTATATGAATACAATTTTCATCTCGTCGTTTTCACAGATTTTATAAAGGTTTTCGATTCAATTTCCAAGCAAGCAATATTCAATACTCTCAGAAAAAAATGAACTCAACGAAACCATCTTAGATCTCTTAAAATACATTTATGACGGCGCTATCTTGGAAGTCCGCCTCGATCCATAAAAAATGGACAGTTAAAATTGACAGAGGTACAAGGCAAGGGCATGTGCCATCCGCATCCGCCAAAAGTTTCAATGCTGTCCTATATGAAGTGGGTCTAGATCTAAAGTGGGAAGGACTTGGTATTAAAATAGACGGAGAATATCTCAATATGCTCAAATTTTTAGACGACGTTGTATTAATTGCTAAGTGTAAACGAAGCAGAGAAAATTATGATGGATCTTGCCGAAGCTAAGGAGAAGGTCGGAATGGAAACAAATCTAAAAAAGACGAAACTAATATGATTTTCAATACTCAAACTGAAGAAGTAAAAATAAGGAAGGGGGTAACTAAATCGAAAAAGTCGAAGAATACATTTACCTCGGAGTTCGGATATAGGCATCAAGAAGGAATATAAACAAGAAGAAGTTAGCAGAAGAATCACGCCGAGTTTGAGTTTTAATAAGTACTAACACCTCTTTCGTGTCAATTTACGTAATCAACCATCCTCACATTTTCTAGGAAAAAAGGATACAACATTTTAGTTTAAAAACAAAACTAAACCTATCTATTTGTTCTCCGTCCATTAACTTTTAATATTATGTTTTGTGTCAATTGCTGTGTCTGGTTTCGTTGCGTGAATCAACCTTGCACCTTAAATGTAGCAAATTGGAACCAGACTATTAAACGGTCAAAGAAATTACTGAAGTTAGGCAAACAAATAAAGAAGTTGGATAAACTAAAAGACGTATTGTCAGCTATATTAGTGGTGAGGGAATACTTTTTATTTTATTTTACTTAATTTTTTTTATTTTTTATTATTAATTATTTTTAGTACTATTTGCTCGAAGTATTAAAATATAATTTGAAACTAATGTCGTTGTTGTTAGAAGTTTACTTTACCTTATATACGTAGCTTAGGGTGGGCCGAAAATCCCAAATTTTTGAAATCGAAAGACGGGTAGCGATAAAAACTTGTGTACCCATAAGAGGACACCGTGTGCCAAATTTCAGCCAAATCGGTTGACACTTAGGTCTCCCGACGGGGCCTTGAAGCATGATGATTTTGAGCCAATCAAGACACCTCAAAATATAGAAAACCCTTCGTAAAAGTAGTGACCTAAAATAATTGCTAGAGATGTCATTGGGTGTATCTAAAGGATTTGGCTCCGTAGACACAAAAAACAGAAACCCTGGGGAAATGGCCCATAATCGAACACTCAAGTTTTAGAACAATGAGTTAAACTAGTGACTCAAGCGTTTTTTCGGTGATTAAGAAGATGGATATTATTATATTCTTCAAAAATTAGAAAGTCGACATAGTCTGAGCCCCCTTATACATAACAGTAATAATTTTAAATTATTATTTGTGTTTTTTACGACACAAGTTTCGAAAATAAACTTAAATATACATTTTTGCCACTAACATCATCCATAAATGAGCTGGGAGTTAAATTAAGTGTTACCTGCTGCATTTGGTGGTTGTATTGTGTATATATGTACCTGATGCATTTAATTAGAAAATAATAATTTTTTAGATTTATTATTTTAATTAGGCACATTATTAGTGAACATTAATGCCTATACATTTCAAAAGCGCAGTAAAATAAATTATTAACGAAAAAATCGCATATATACATAATTTTTGTAGTTTTTTTAGGAAATCGGAAACTTCAAGGCCCCGTCGGGAGACCTAAGTGTCAACCGATTTGGCTAAAAATTTGGCACACGAACAACGTGGTGTCACGTTTGGTGTCCTCTCATGGGTACCCGTCTTTCGATTTCAAAAGTTCGGGATTTTCGGCCCACCCTACGTAGCTCCCTTTTGTCTGTACCTTTAATCTCTTAACCATAGTGATTTTAAGATTCACGGCGTATTTATTTTATTTATTTTTTTTTTTTTAATTTTTTTTTTTAATTAAGTTAAGGATAGACTGTGTTTAAAAAAAAATAATAAGAGGATAAAGCAAGAGATTTCTGTTTCGAATGTTAGAGAGACAAGTAATTTTTGTATGAGTAATTCCATTGTTTGCTTTAAATTATTCATTTTGCTCTTTATTATTCATTTTATCCTCTTTTTTATTCATTGTTTCATGCTTTTTTTCCAGCCTTTTTTTCCTTCCCTGTTGAATTTGTAGTCGAATGTTGTTTCAGTGATAAATTGCTTGTTACCCTCCCGCGCTCCCCCTTGTTTTACCTTATTGTTTGATGAACAGTAAAAGAAAAAAAGTTTAGGGCAGATAAAAAAGATAGCATGGCAATAAATTAAAATATGAAATATTAATTAAGGTAGTAAAAAAGTAAAGAAACAACGATAAAATGGGGATTTTAAAAATCAGCTTGACAAACACAATCTTTATATATTATAAAGCTAAGAGTGACAGTGACTGACTGATCACTAGTTCTCATGCTTTCCATTGATATAGAGAAATTTGGTACATAGATAGACTGTAACGTAAATAGAAAAATGCGGCTATTTTTATTTTGACATATGGCCACCTCATTGAATTATAGCCGCCATCTTGGATTTTACCTCCCTACTAGCTTAGCATTCAGTGACCAAGAGATCTGAGCGTTAAATCTTTGATTTAAACCTCTGCTCAGACATGATTTGCACCCCTAAGTTTCGGAACATCGGTATTGCTTCCGAGCTTACCGAATGTTACGGAAGCATTGTGTTCACTTTTGAGAACGAAAAACTTTTATGCCTCCGATTTTAAAAATTCCAAAACAGAAATCCGTTTCAGACATCAGGGAACATTTTTGGTCTCGTGTCTGTCTGTCTGTCTGTCTGCCGGTCTGTGTGTCCGCTAATTATGAAACGTGTGACGATAACTTGAGTAAATGTCGACCGATTTTGATGAAATTTGGTAGACGTGTTCATTTTACCAATGCCTAGGACGAGTTCGTTGGACAACGTTTTCCGTCCAAGCGTTCACGAGCAACGCTCGCGTAAACGTGAACTTCAAATTTAAAATTGGAATTTTAGGTCGGGAAAAAAATCTGACTTCATCTATTCAATCAGACAAACATTTTTTTCAAATACAATTTGTTAGTAAAACCAACAGCGACACCGCTATGAAGTGTTAAAGATCGCTAAATCTATTAATAGTTTTTACACAATATACAATATAGCAATAATTTTAATGTTAATATAACAATAAAGTACATGATAGGACGCGAGGAAGGATGTGCCACACTAATTGGCAGTCTATTTTTGCTTTATATTTAATTAATTTTTTCTATATTTCTAGATTATAATTTCATTCGACGTTCAGTATAAAAGATACATGCTTTGTAGAAAAAATAATTGAAGACCTTTATAACTATCCATTTATAAAAAAAATCATTAAAATGGCGGAAACAATTATCATTAGAGTGCTGGAACGACGGCAAAAGTTCCGGGTTTTGTGATAGAACATCGTTAAAAATTACGGGCTTAGTGATAGAACATCGTTAAATCTTACGGACAGGAAAAAATATATATGGAATCCCGGTAGATGATATGCCGATGACTATGCCCAGAAAAAATCAGGCAGCGGTAACTGTCTCTCCTTTATGGTATAAGATGTCCAATGTGAAATTGTCTTCGGGCACAACCATATACGTTCACTTAAAGTGCTACCGGTGAATCTTTAGTAAACATTAGCGGTGAAAAATACCGATGTTCCGAGCAGAGGGTTGAACACACTCTATTATCTCGGCTTCCAGTCTGCCTGCAGATCTGAAATTTGGGAAATAGAGTGTTAATGTATAGATGTCTTGTGTAGAAAATTAACGCTACTTTTAATTTTGATATATTTCAGCTATATTAACGCATCATAATTTAAATGCTGAAATTAAGTACATGGAACTATGAAAATAAAAATCAGAAAATCGAAGCTAATTCTATTTGGAATCATCCAGCCATTTCATTAATTTCCAATTGATTTAGAGGTTTTAATTTACTATGTCGACTCATCTATTGGTCGAAGTAGTGGTGTATGGTTGATAAGTTTTTCAACCAATGTTATTTAGACCGTGATTATTTAAACGTTTTCCTTTAGCTATTGTAAAGATAAATGTAGGTTGCTAAATTAAAAAAAAAAAAAAAATCAAAAGTCACGTGGATTTGAATAAAATCAGATCCGTTTTCCAATACCTCGAAAGAGAAGGTGCGCGTCAAATTTTCTATTAGATCCCATATTGGTGCGGTTTCGTCTAAAGAAACACTGTATACACAGAGAAAATTAATTTTAATCTCAAATTATTTAAATAAATGAATAATATCAATATCATAAAGATGTAATACAAATTAATTCTAAAAAAAAAATGAAATAAATTGACCCGCTTTATGTCTATATATTTATATTGTGTTTCAAAGAAAATTTATTAGGGCGTAAATAAAATGACGGGGATTAAAAAGCAATTATAAAGTTCCAAATCAGTAGGTTTATTAACGCTAATTTTGAGTATCTTTCAAAGATACAATATTTTCATTAATATTTTTATAAAAAAAAGAGAGGAGAAGAATTCCAATTGATAAATTAATAGCTCATTAATTAAAAATGGTCCTTGTATAATTCTGCGGAAAAAGCCTATTTTTACTATATTATAATATGTCTATAATATAGTTAGTATATTATTTTAGGCCGATTTATACTACGTACGCTGAGTCGGGACTGTGTCGGCCGGTCTAAAGGGGTTTCAATTGTGAATGACGTCACTGAAACTTTATTTTACAACGCCTCACCATGCCCCAGCCCTAGGTGTTTAGATTTGAAACTCGATAAACTCTAGTTCTTAGAGCTTCTGCGCGGCCCCGAATTGGTGTAAAATTAATAACGCCAGTAAAACTTTATTAAAAAATTATAAATTAGTGGATCCTTTTAAGGTAATAAAAAATCGAACTAGATTTTACGAGTCAACGTTTCGACACTACCTGTCTTTCTCAAGCCTACAACAATAATACTTTATATATAAACAATACATCGTAACAATAAAGCAAACATCATGATCTTACTAATGTTGAACAATGAATTATGCTATTGCGAGGATCGTCATATAAACAATACATCGTAACAATAAAGCAAACATCATGATCTTACTAATGTTGAACAATGAATTATGCTATTGCGAGGATCGTCATATAAACAATACATCGTAACAATAAAGCAAACATCATGATCTTGCTAATGTTGAACAATACCTTCATTATGCTATTGCGAGGATCGTCATTGGTAGATACAAAATGTAAAATTAGGAAACAAAACATTGTTCCATCGTCAAAAGAATACATAAGATCGAAATTCTCCTCACTCGTAATCTTTAATCTGATCATATACGAAAGAACCAAAACTTAATATATAACCATATTAAAGGAAAGATTAGTAAAACAGGTTTAAAAATAAAATATCGAATTAAACACATAAATCTGGTAACTAATTTTAACAAAGCTATTATCATATCACTCCATTATCACAGACTAGAAGATCTCTCATTAGAACGACAAACTTACGTACTTTTTTTGCATGAATATAATGTATAACAAATTTATTTATTAATTAACCATTAAATCATTAGTACATGGGGGGAGGGGACATATATATAGTATTACAAAGGGTACAATATATACGTATTTTGAATACTTATTAAAAAATACCTCACCGTGTCCCAGTCCAAGGTGTTTAGAGTAGAAAATCCTGAGTAGAAACCCTCAACTGAGCTAATAAGCTACCTATAATATAAGCTAATAACTATATAAGCTACCTATAATATAAGCTAATAACTATATAAGCTACCTATAATATAAGCTAATAACTATATAAGCTACCTATAATATAAGCTAATAACTATATAAGCTACCTATAATATAAGCTAATAACTATATAAGCTAATAATAATCGAGCTTATAGCTTGCTTGTCTTGGACTTAGTGTATTCTGAATCATCCTTTTCCTGGGAAAAAATCTAGTTTAAATCTAGTTAAATTAGATTCCAGCGTAAATTGATAGCAGCAGAAAGGTAGGGTTGGGTTCCCTGTTGACCAGTGAAGTTAGTTTACGTGGGTGTTTTATATTTCTTCCTGTCTTAACCAGTTCTTGGTATTTGAGTTTACGTATTGATGAAGTTTGGAAAGGGGTTTTGAGATAAGAAACTATGGAGAAAGAGAGGCCCTACAGGTAAAGGGCAGGATACAAAGGACCCTAAGAGGGTGGTAACTAAAGCTACATTAATCAACCCCAACAGAAATCCACTTCAACCTTGTTACACTGCTTGAAAGGACCACCAGACTAGTGGAGGGGGTAAGGGTGGGAGGCAGCATCTATCAACTCATGAAAGAAAATTGGAAAATATCACCTATATATAGTGCCACATGTATTGGTGCTATTTTGCACTGGCCATATATCTACACCTATAAACTATAAATGGTCCATTTTGTGAATTGTCCTAATATTCTGTATTTTCTCTCATGTTGTTTGTTTCAAGACGATTTAGCTAAAAAAAATAAATCGGTCCGACAAATTCGAACAAAATATGTATATGAGAAAGATACGTAGCGATACTGCATAAACATATTTTTACTTTCTCATACAAGGAGATACATCTTGTGATGGCGCGAAAATTCTTTTTTTGACATTTTGATGGATTTACACGTTTTGAGGACCCCTTAGTCCAAAAAAGTCATTTGTGCAGACGCGTGGAGCCTAAACTACTGAGCTGATTTTGTCGAAATTTGGCATTCATGTTAAAAAGAAAAATCATACCCCGAGGCGAAATCTAGAAATGAATGCGCTCCAAATTCGGAGGCGCTACCCTCCCCCCCCCCCCCCCAAAAAAAATATCTAAAAAGATACCATTCCAACTATTTTGATTTACAAATTCTTAAATGCAGTTAATTTAAAAACGTAATCAACTTCTGTTGATCACATTTCGGCCTTAACTTTTTTCGTGTATGTATGTATGTGTGTGTGTGTCTGTCACAAGTCCGAATATATAGGCGATTTTATATGTAAAGATGGATGACGCGGGGTCATGGGGTCATAAATTTTAATATATAGACTAAGTAGAGGATTTTTTTTTAATATTAGGAAATTCCTTATTTTATCTAAAACCATTTTCCCTTTGACAAAAAATAAGTACTAGTTACATAATAAAAGATTTTAGGGGCCCCAGTTTTCCTTTTAAGGGTCTACTCTTTAATTTTTTTTCTCTCTGAATCTTTTGGCCCATCCAAATCTAAAAAAAAAAGTGTACCCAGGTTTTTTCCCCTTTTAAATTTCTAACGGAGCAGAACAAAGTCCCCTCTCTCTCGTTTACTAAACCTTTCATTCTAATTGGAATTCAGTAAAAAAAACAAAAAAAAAAAAAAAACGGGCCTACGTTTGGGGCTCTAAAAAAATTGCCTTTAGTTACAAAGAAGATTCCACTATTCCTTGGAAAAAAACCCCTAAAGGTTTTTTTTTTGTTAGAAAGTAACTTTTTACCAAATCTCAACCTCAAAGGGGTGATGTGATGAATAGCCTAGGGGTCACTGCTTCCGTTTCTACCTTCCCCCACTCTTCTATACAAGAAAGGAATAAAATGAAAAGGAATTTTTTGTCGAAGCTGTTAAAAGTTTTATTTTTTTGGATTGTTTTTTATATGCTGCCAATGCAAGGATACGACCACAACTTCCGACAATCAGATTCCAATTCTGAAAACACGCACGAGAATTTAACAGTGTAATTAATGCATGTTAGCCGTAGAAGCAGCCAACTGGTAATGCGCTGCACAAATGTGAATCCAAATTTCGAAATCAGATACAACCAGTTAACACTGCCAAGGAGAAGAAGCTGATATGTATCTAAGTTGACAGTGATGGGTCAGGAGAAAGTGCCAACATCACTTGGGGACAGAAAGTTGATTTCACAACTTTTTTGGACCACAGACTACCACACAAGTAGTTTTTGGTCAGATCCAAACTAGTTGATGCAACATCTTCTTCAGAACCCTCCTCCTAGTCGACCAAGACTTTAAAGAAAACGACCCTTCGACCTCTTAGAAGTTTTTATATTTTGTTTATAAATTCTATTAAAAAGCATGCTTAAGTAATTTTTATATTTACAAAAAGTTTGCTTTGTTTAATAAAAAAATAAATAAGTAAATAAAATATGTATTATAGAATCAATCAATGTAGAATTTTTAATCTTTGAAAAATAAGGTACTAGATTTTTATAAGTGAATAAAGATAATAGCAATGCAATTCAAGATTTAACAGTCTTTTTACTTTCTCATATAAGGAGAAAGTATTGTGATGGCGCTAAAATTAGATTTTGAGATTTTGTTGGATATACATGTTTTGAGGTCCCCTGAGTTCAAAAAAGTGGTTTTTAAAAAATGTCTGTCTGCCTCTGTCGTCTGTCTGTCGTCTGTCGTCTGTGCAGACGCCTGGAGCCTAAAGTACTGGGCCGATTTTGACGAAATTCAGCATACATGTTCAGAAAAATCATACCCCGAGGTGAAATCGAGAAGTGAATTTTAGCCCCAAATTTGGGAGCGCTACCCCCCAAAAACTCTGAAAGAACGGGAAAAAATTATTTCTCGAAAACGGTTCCGACGATTTTGATTAAAAAATTCTGAAATGTAGTCCATTTAAATACGAATCTTATGATATAAGCCGTTTTCCCGGGAAAAATCGGAGAGAGCCCGGGTTCGATTCCCCGCCGAGGAAAAATTGTTTTTATGATATATTTTGATGAAATAATCAATAATAATTAAATTTACATACGAAAACTAATAAATGGAAAACACTGGGCTAAGTAATTATGTACTCGTTTAGGAGACAATTTGTCTGAGTTGTCTCGAACCGATTTTTTATTGAATTTTTACGCAGGATTCTTTATAAATATAAAAATAAAAAATAACAGATTTTTGGGCAAGTTAAACTCAGACTAAAATTTATTTGCGATTGACAGGCGACGGGGCGGCAAAATCTGAGAGGGAAATAACCTGATTATTATTATTATTTTTTATTTTTATTTTTTTTTTGCTTAAATATTAATCTGATTGATTCCATTACGCCAATTTTTGGCCTGCCAGGGGCAAAGAATTTAGAATCCGAGTATACAGTATACATGGCAATAAAAATTAAGAAATAAATAACATGATAATATAAAAAAAGTTAACGTATTACTTATAATAGTTAAAAAACAGTGCAAGAAATAAATAATACTAATATTACATTTGGCAGATTGTCTGACTGGTGACGATACTGAATAGACATGACGGAAACGTGGAGAAATCCTTAGCAGAACTCAAACAATTCATGAAGCGGGGAAAAAATCGTGATCAAAACAATATAACAAAAAATACATAATAATAATAATAGCATGGCATTGTAGCAATAGCAAATTCAGTGCCGGAACTAGCCGTGTGCATGGGGTCAGCCGCACACGGGCCTCGGGGTAAGGGGGGCCTCACTTCCGCTCGGCCAGTTCAAAAAAAAGAAATAATAATATAAAAATAAAGAATAATTTTACTAAGAAAGTGAAGAATTTTTATTTGAATTTTTATTTGGTATCTATATTCTTTTCCACATAATAATAATAATTATTATTATAATTTTTTGAGACAATTGATGATAAATGCTTATTAAGATAATATTATTAATATAAAAAATTGACTTACAACATGATGTGATTTTTATACATTTGGGTATTTCAGACTGTTAATGTTTTGTATTATCCTGTATATGTTTCATCTTTAGTAAGTTTTTAAATTAATTATAAATTTTTAACTTGTAAAATATGCCTACACAGGGGCCACCTAACATGATGCACTCAATGTCTCCGGAATCTACTGCAGGAAGAAAGACGTGGTTTGCTGGGTTCTACGTTAACTTAAAATGCGCTAACAGAAAAAATGCTTAGCACTTTGAGCGCTAAAATGCTCTGTAGTAGTACTTATACAAAGTTAATAGATGACATATTTTTAAGGCTAAAGTTAGATTCTATGGCTTAAAATAAGAACTTTTTACTCTTGGTATTTTTTCTCCAATAATTTAAGTTCAAAATATGATTATTCAACTCAAGTCTAACAGCTAAAATAATGGATCTAATAAAAAAAATTAAAACAACAATAGTGTGCCCTACAAAAGTCAACAAGGTTTGTGTGTTTGTCTCCCCAAGACATTGAGACTCCTGGGGAAGTTCTATATTATTTAATATTCCTTTATCTTAATAGTTGGTTGGACCAAGGGATATCATAACAATTATAAACACAAGTGTGATATTCCTTTGTCCAAAAATACATTAGAACCCCTTCGTTAACAGTAATTTAGACTAAGGAATATATGCTACTCTGTATAATGTTCCTTTGGCAAAATACATAACTATTAACACAAAGGGATATAGGGGATGCTAAAGTAAAAAAGTACCATTATCATAACTTATTTAACTTTTTTGCTCATTTTCGTAACTTTTTTACTTTCCACATAAACAGAAAATATTGTAATGGCGAGATATTGTATGGCAATTGTATTGTTTGAGGTCCCCTGGGTCCAAAAAAGTAGTTTTTAAAAAATGTCTGTCGTCTGTCTGTGCAGACATCTGGAGCCTAAACTACTGGGCCGATTTAGACAAAATTCAGCATACATGTTCAGAAAAATCATACCCCGAGGAGAAATTAATTTTACCTTCAAATTTGAGGGCGCTACTCCTTAAAAACTATGAAAAAAAGTGAAAAAAGTATTTCTCGAAAACGGTTTTGACTAAAATATTCTAAAATGTAGTCCATTTAAATACGAATTTAATTTATATTGTTTTTTTTATCATGAAATAATTTTGTTGTTGCAATTTATTACAAATCTTATGTGTATCCCGAAAAATGAGGCGACAAAAATATTTGGTATTCTTAAAGGGGGGGGGCCTCAAAAAAAATCTTGCACACGGGCCTCAGCAGGCCTAGTTCCGTCTCTGATAGCAAATGCACAATAGCAGATATTTCCAGTGGAAATTTGCTAAAAAAAAAAAAAATAAATAAAAACGAAAACTGATACGGTAAATAAAAACGATTATTATAACATGCTCTCGTGTTGTTGAATATTGAGGTTATAGTTGAATAACTATAGGTTATTGGCATATAGGTTCAAAAAATCATACCCGAGATGAAATCAAGAAATGAATTTTAGCTCTGTTTATATCAGTGTTGTCATTTAGTGTAATTTTGTGACATTTCTCTAAGATAGACATTGAAAGATCGTCGTCTCCCTACTGAACCCCTTTCCGAGCCTAATTGGCACTAGAGACGTGCTGTAATGAGCAAGTACAGAAATCTTCCCCTGCTCCAACCCGAAGTGTGCGTTATCTTCAGCCACTTCTGCCATCGCAGGTGAGATGCTTCGGGAGTCTCGTGTTAGATGCCTCTACCAAACCTACCTTCATGAACTTGGCTTTTCTCTCTCTCTGTCCCCCCCCCCCCCCCCCCCAACCTTTAATTTATTATCCTTTTCCTTCTTTCTTTCTTTTTCCCGAACAAGAACTACTATTTTATATGCAGTCCATTACGTCCCAGAGGATCTGATATGCATTTGTGAGATTCTCCTTGGTGTACTGTTTGTATAGCAAAATTTCTTTTAAATATCTGAAACTTTTCTAGTCTATAGAGTTTTGGGGAACAGCACCGTTTAGTTCAGAGATAAAATTATATTTCTCGATTTCACATGAGGTATGAGTTCCTGAGCATTTTTTACCTGATTTCCTCAAATCTATTCAGTAGGCTTATACTGTGCAATAATAATAAGTGGTCAGCTTGACGATTCTCTTTACTTTTAACAAATGCGAAACATGTTTTATCACCATTTGTTAATTTTGTTGTTGTAAGGTTCTTGGAGGAGATGGTTTACATCCCGACTTATCTGCTACCTTCTGCAACACTGATATTCTTCGACATCTGCGTCCTTGTTCGAGCCAGGTCCAGACTAGAACTGGCTTTGGCACTGGAGCCCGAACACAGGGTTCGTTCTAGAACCAGGAAGAGATGTATTTCGAGGCTTGCTCTCTGCGCTAAGTTTCTCGGTGCTTCTACACTGGTAGTCTGTCTTTCAGGATGTGTACGTCTTGGCCTAACTTCGTTCCCGATGTGGATCGCATTCAACGCTTGCAGGTAAATCATTCAAATGGATTTAATCTTGGTTGTGGTTGATCATTAATATTTTGGTAAACAATGGTTTGATCATTTTGCCTTCTTATCTAATGGTGACGGCTTCGTTATCCAAGAGCAATTAACGCTGGATAAAATCACCCAACTATATAGCCTATATAGGTTAACTATAAATAGTTTATATCAGTTTATAACACACACTACCCAACTACCCAACTATCCAATTCTAGTAGAATTGGATAGTTGGGTAGGGACATAAAAATGAATTAATTTGTGTTTCTTCGATTTAAACAAACAAGAACATAATCTTAATGTGTACATACATTTTATCAAGAGCCTGCGGGAGTCTGCTAACTAAACAAATTTATAATACCACCCATTTAATAAATCTAATTATTAAACATTTTTTGGTCAAAGGTATAATTTTATCCTTTAAAGTTACAAGCAACTACGCTACAAAGTGAAACACTTGCAAACTTAAGTTAATAATAAAGTTGCCAACTATGTGCTTTCAGTACATGCAAAGGGTCCGTGTGTAATTTCAAATCGGACGAGTTCATTAACCTCCATGATCGGACCAGCTGTTTTAATAGGGTGGCCATTTAAAAGTTTGATTTAGCTATACTTTTTGACCCGTTTGTTATAATGACATTTAAAGCAATGACATATAAATTGATTTAATATAAAGATCTAAATATTTAATGTAGAACGCATATTTTTGCGATATACAATACAGTTATATAAAATAACAGTATTATAAGAAACTTATAAAAGTAATTGAAGAAAGCCAATCGAAAGATCTAAAAAAGGTGCTAATTAAGCATGCATTTAAAAGTGCTAAACAAAGTTGTAAAGTAAGCACATAGTCAAAAATATTCTGACAATGCTTCGCATAATAGCAAAATATAAAAATAACGAACAACGTATACCTTGGACACAAAACCCAACTACTACATTTTCACAAAAATCAACTCTCGCTATTGATACTAATATGAAAGCTGATGAAGGAGGGAATGCTGCTAAAATAATGTTACCAGTCCACTCTGACGAGTAGAATCACAGGATAAACATCCTCCAGATTTGCGGTCACCCATCCAAACAGTGACCTGTTTGGTTGCTTAATTTGATTGATATGCCAGCCCACGTCTCCTATCAGGGTTACCTAGAACTCCTTGATATAGATATTTATTATAGACCATTTATTAGATAAAATTATTAAAAAGACTAGTGATCACAAAACTGTTGTGGCTTGAAAGCAACACTTGTGGAAGGGCAAAGCCTTGGCTTTACTGTATTCTCTTTCCACCTCTTAAGCACCTAAACTCTTTGGTTGAAACTCAAATACACGTTTGACAAATGGGTCAGGGTTAGCACCATATTTAAAGAAATAACACTTTTAATAGTAATCAAAGGATGTGTTACAATGTAAATTAAGACCCGAAATCATTCAAAACTCACTTTTGACCAAGCTCTTTAATCAAAATCGATGTTGACTTGTCAGAATTAGAATTTCCTGTTAATATCTAGCAGTTTTAACTGAAATGGAGCATTAATTTTTTTCGTGTTTAATGATGAATAACGAGGATAATTTTGTAAAGATTTTGTGCAAGGAACGTGTCATGCAACAAATCCTTCTGACTGAAAATGGATAACCAGGATCCTTTGACCAAGTAAATTACAATTACAATACTTTAGGGTGCAATAAAGTGGTTTGTAGTCAATTCTAGTTTTTTTTTATAAACGCGTTTTGACTTATTCTATGTTAGGAAGGACTGGTTTTCCCTAAGATATGGTGGCAATAACAAACTTGACAAGTGCTCTTACCAAAACATAATTCATAATTTCACTGATCTCCAAAACATTGAGTCTTTTATATAGTTAAGGGGCTTTTTGAATGACTGATTCTGTCTCTTTCACTTCATTCAAAAGCTTGTTGTGAGTCTCCAGTGACATTCCAGAATAGTGAGTTTGTTGTTCAAAGTAATTTTCGCTCTGAACGATTTGTTGCAAGAAACGTTCCTTGAATATTATATTTTATTATCCTTGTTATTCATCGTTAAACAATAAAAGAAGCAAATAATGCAAATTGATATTGGCGTACACCTTTAACTGCTCGATTTCAGTTAAAACTGGTTTAAATCAAATTATAATTATTATTAACTACGGGAAACAGACAGAGAAAAATTCACTCCAGCGCTGGGATTTGAACCACAGGCCTCTTACCTGTGGTTCAAATCCCACCACTGGAGTGTATTTTTCTCTGCCTGTTTCCCGTAGTTAATAATAATTATAATTTGATTTAAATTAAAATGTAATCTTTCCGTAGTATGAATACTACCAAAATCGTAAAATATGAATTTTTAAAACTGGTTTTGAATAGAAATTAACAGGTAATTCTAGTTCTTACTTGTCAAATATCATTTTTGACTAAAACGCTCAGTCAAAACATTAGTTTTATAGGCCTATATGATCAAGAAAAGAGTTAATTTTTGGCAGCGTGGAAAAATCGAAAAGCTGAGTCCCCACCCCCAGTTTTTCGATATAATTTCGAACACTTGAACACCTAAAAGAAGGATCGCAATTTTAACATCTAGAAAGTTGGGCCAACTAGGCACACAAAAATGTTACTGGTGGAGAAGCGTGGAAGATAACCGCCTAGTAGCTATATTTTCCCCCTCACATAGTTTAGCACACTTAAGCTGTCAGCATCAACTCTCTTCTTGATCCTACTGTAGTTCTGTCGAGAAAATTCTATTTTTGGCTGATTTCTGGTTTTTTCCGGTAACATACATAAAATAATGTCTAGTTTTTAGGAATTCGTTGTAATGTCTTTTATTAGATAAACTTAATGCATATAACATAATACATGAGTTTACATATTGACCACGAATTTAAGGTTAATCCAATAATTAGAATAAATCCATGATTTTTTTTAGTAGAAAATAAAATAATGTTTCAACTTGTGTTATCCAGATCGGCTCAGGGTGCTGTTGTTGCCATTTTTGCTGCATGTCACTCCAAAGCTCTTGGACCATCCAAAATCAAGAAGAGATTTCCTACAAGATCTGCCAGTATGCAGGTTCTGACATGGTCACCCATCCCGGACACTGTTTAATCTTATTTTAACCAAACTAACTACTTTAATTCATATCAAAGGATATCCTTTATAAAAAGATATTTGTGGGCATACTATATAATTGAATATGTATGGATTTATGGATACCATTCATAAATGTTTCTTATACTTGTTCATTCACATCTTCAAGAGAAATAGATTACGCCACTGTCTTTTAGCCTATATGTCATCATCATCTAATAGTAATAGTACAGAAAAAACAGGCTTTTGTTTCATCTAACAGGTTTAAAATCGACCGAAATATATAGCTCGTTGAAATTTTCCAATCAAATTGTAGCCAAATAACAGGGGGTCTTCCTCAATTTTTTAAAAAAAAGTTGGCCCGTGTCAAAATTGATGGTTTTTCCCCATCACAAATTCTTTGTGCTCGTATAGGGATCTAAAAGAGAAAACTTAAATATCCTTTTTTTTAGCTAGCATTCGTGTTTTGTTTAGTTGTTGCTGCAAATTTCAATTTAAACTTTTTGGATGAAACAAAACAAAAAACTTATGTATTTTGTGTGCTCCATAAATTTAAACTTCTGTTATATTTCGATTCTGGGCTAACTTTTCGAGTTATTTGCAGTCTTTATAAAGAATGACTTTATCTCGAAAAACCACGAATAAACATTTTTTTTATCTTCTGTACCTGCTATATTCATATCTTGAGATATCCTGTATTTACATTTGTTTACTTATTTTTTTTACTTGTATTTTGCGAATGGTTATTATTTTTCTGAGAGCTTTAATTTTCGTTATCTTTACTCAACACTTTAAATATGTTACATGATTAGAGTTGTTTACCATTTAATTTTCATTTCCGAAACATTTCTACATTGCTGACCGAATAATTAATATATTAATTGTCAATAAAAATCAGTTTTTAAACTTGAATAATAATTTTAAAAAAAGCCCTTGAATCACTCTATAAATCTGGGCATATCGTTGCCACACAAATTATCGATGTTTTTGTATTTTATTATAATGATATTGATACTTATTATAAGTAAGTTATCAATTGGGGTGTCAATCGTAACCACACTACTTCGGGATCTTATAGAATATTTGACCCTGTGACTCTGTTCTAAGTTCCTATGAACACCTTCGTTTTCGAGATATTTTGAAATAACACAATATTATTGCTTTTGATATTCATCCTTAAAATTCTCAATAGCTTACGCTTCTGACCATAAAAAAACCTTGTAGAGCATCAAATCCAGGGTCGAATTAGACCAGTCCACCTTTGTATAAGAATGCAATTTTTAAAGTTTTATGCTCATCTTTTTATTTTATTTTTGCATCCAAGCTTACCGCAGTAACGGAAGCTATGTGATCGTTCTGAAGAACGAAAAATTTTATGTCTCCGATTTCAAAAATTCCAAATAGAAATCCGTTTTAGACAACAGGAAACATTTTGGTTCCGAGTCTGTCTGTCGCTCAATTTTTACGATCCAACATATCTTAAAAACTGCTCATTCGATTATAATGAAATTCGGATGGTAGATCATAATTAGCTCATTTTTGGTCCCACATAGGTTTCACCCTTCTGCGTCCATTACTTTCTCTTTTTTAAAAATAGTATATTATGTTACTAGGCTGTGAAGTGAATTTTTTCTTTACCGCGGTAATTACATTTACTGTTGAACGGAGCGAGACAGTAAATATTTCAAGGTAAAGAAAAAACACTTTACAGTCGTGTAGCATATGTTATTTTTTCCGTGGTAGCAGACAATGAAAAAACATTAAATAATTATCAATATAATAATAATAGCATAAAAGAACAAAAAAAAAGAAACCTTAAAAAGAGGTTACACTATAAGAAAAGATAAATAAAACGCATTGACATCTAGCGGATTTTACGCGTACTAACAAGCATATCTACAAAGATTGCAGCGCTAAAACGGAAGTTGTGATAACTACCAGCTCGTATTTTTTACGTCCTAGGACGTAAACATTTTTTTCTTTCGTGCTGGTAGTAATGAAAAGATTTTTTAAGTCCACGTAATGAAAAAATGGATTTTAGCTATGTTTTTTAGGCTCTAAAGTTACTATTTCACAGCCTACCACGGAAAAATGTATTTTTGCGCACAAAAATACCTATATTTACATCTATATCTTCAAAAGTATTAATGTTTTTGATGAAATTTTGATGGTTTGTTAAAATTGTCCACAGATAGCCCCAGATTAATTTTGAACGTCTAGTCTGCGCTAATTAACTTTTGCTAAATTGATAGTTTAATTCATGTAAAAAACCAAAACAATTTTGACAGATTTGAAAAAGGGGGGAAATTAAATAAATTTAATAATTATAGTTGTAAAAGCATGAAATCATTAATATATATTACAAAATAGGACGCGAGGAAGTAATGTGCAACACTAATTGGCAGACTATTTTTTGTTAATATCTCGAAATTTAAGTTGTTACAGGGCCCATGTTTATAAGAACGTTTTTGCAAGATCAAGATCCCGAAGTGGAGCGGGAAGTTGCCAAGTTACTACTTGGGCACCCTATGTAGTAACTTTGTCTTTAAAATTTCTTTACACTAACTGTTAAAATGCAGTTTCTATATAGTGTGGACCAACCAAAAAAGAAATAACTCTGTAAAGAGATGTAGTCATAATGACCACTCAAATAAGAATCATAATAACCGCCTTTTTAACGGTCATTATACCTTTTAGTCAATCATAAAAGGTCAATCACTTAAAAGGTCCATAATAACGACCTCTCGGTTAAGCATTCATAATGACCACTTGAAAGGTCTTATAATTTTGATTCCTGAAGAAAATAGTACGGCTACATTAGATTTTAAAATTAAATCACCGCTGAAGATTTATATAAATGTACTATGTATCACTGAAAAACAAACCAAAATTGGAAAACACGCAAACCTGGCTTCAGCACAAAAAAATATATCAAAAATATATTATAAAAATATTAAAAAAGAAATAATTATTAATAATAATAATCATATAAATAAAAAGCTTTAATTTTGTATATATAAAGATAAAGTAATACATAAATAAATATATTGTTATAAAAAAAAGGTTGTACCATAAATTATTTGTTAAAAGATAAAAAAGATAAACTTTTATGTTGAATAATTTCTTAATAGATTAAGTTTTAATTTAGTTGATTTATTTTGGGAAATATAGATTAAGTGAGGAAATGATTCAATTTTATTTTCTAAATGTGTGTAAAAATCCATTCCTTATATTGTTTTCGGTGGGGTCTTTATGACAAAGAATATAATCATAACATAATTTATTTCATCTTCGACCCTCCTTATTACTCTTGTCTGTAACCTAGTAATTTATATGCTATCTCTTCATATAGACTTAACAAGAGAGATAACTCTTACCTGCAGTCTACTATTTTGTATTCTATCTCTCAGTATAGACGTACCAAGAAAAGGTAACTCTACCTGCAGTCTATTATTTTATATTCTATATCTTCGTATAGACGTAACAAGAGAAGGTAACTCTTACCTGCAATCTACTATTTTATATTCTATCTCTTCGTATAGACGTAACAAGAAAAGGTAACTCTTACCTGCAGTCTACTATTTTATATTCTATCTCTTCGTATAGACGTGACAAGAGAAGGTAACTCTTACCTGCAATCTACTATTTTATATTCTATCTCTTCATACGTACGAAAACAAGAGGAGGTGACTCTTACCTGCAATCTACTATTTTATATTCTATCTCTTCATATAGACATAACAAGGGAAGGTAACTCTTACCTGCAATCTACTATTTTATATTCTATCTCTTCGTATAGACGTAACAAGAAAAGATAACTCTTACCTGCAGTCTACTATTTTATATTCTATCTCTTCGTATAGACGTGACAAGAGAAGGTAACTCTTACCTGCAATCTACTATTTTATATTCTATCTCTTCGTACGTACGAAAACAAGAGGAGGTAACTCTTGCCTGCAATCTACTATTTTATATTCTACCTCTTCGTATATACGAAAACAAGAGAAGGTAACTCTTACCTTTAATCTACTTTTTCATATTCTATCTCTTCGTATATACGAAAACAAGAGAATGTAACTCTTACCTGCAATCTACTATTTTATATTCTATCTCTTCGTATATACGAAAACAAGAGAATGTAACTCTTACCTGCAATCTACTATTTTATATTCTATCTCTTCGTATATATGAAAACAAGAGAATGTAACTCTTACCTGCAATCTACTATTTTATATTCTATCTCTTCGTATATATGAAAACAAGAGAATGTAACTCTTACCTGCAATCTACTATTTTATATTCTATCTCTTCGTATATATGAAAACAAGAGAATGTAACTCTTACCTGCAATCTACTATTTTATATTCTATCTCTTCGTATATATGAAAACAAGAGAAGGTAACTCTTACCTTTAATCTACTTTTTCATATTCTATTCCTCCGTATAGACGTAAACGAAAGTGGTAACTTTTACGAAAAGGTAACAAAACTTCTCATATTGAATATTATTTTAAAAAAATACTTGGATACTGTGTACTTGTGTAACTACATTTTTATTTTCTAACTCTCCGAATTCTACGGAAGGGAATGCAGCAACCCTCATTAGTGTGTAGGCGTTAATTGTTTCTTTATTGAGTTATTACTTGGTAATAAAACCTTCTGATATGATGTGTTCTTGTGAAAAAGCATGGACATTGGTCTTTATCTATTGACCCTCCGTATAGACCTAATGAAAGAAGGTTACTTTTGCAAGTAATTTACTATTTTATATGAGTATGGGTCTCGGGTATGCACACTCTAAAAACTCTAGGCTTTAAATTCAATGTGACTAATTCCTTATATTTTAATACTGTACGTAAATAATTATTACACTTCTAAAAATAGAACCACTCGTCCCAACAATACAATCAGTCATTCCAACGTATCCATATCAATTCTAAACATATAGACATTCTAATTTTCCAACAATAACAAAAATAATTAACATTTAAGTTCTTCATTATATATATTATCAAAAATATTATTGATTGCGTGTAAAGTACACATGAAATAGTATTTATTTTTATTTTAATTTGTCTTGTTAAGAAATTTTATATATATATATATATATATACAGGGTGTTACCGACCTAAACCGAAAATTTGTTTTGGGTGAAACAAGATCCAAAATGGAGCTAAACTCTACCAAGCTCACTTTTCTATCTCAATCCGTTGCCGAGATATGATTTTTAAAAGATTTTTTTCAAAAAACACGTTTTTTGCTAATAAATCAGCAATTTCTCCACTTCAAGTCAATTATTTTTAACTTTTAACCATATTTTCGAAATCAGCGTTAAATTTCCTATAAAGCTAGAGCATTTTTAGTTTTTGGAATTATTAACTGAACACCGAAATTTCAGTTCAAACGTTTCATGGGACTAGTGATGACGATTGTGTTTGTTGAACACACCCCCCACGTGAAAGTTGATTCATCTGTCCATAGAATTTTTCTTAGGAAATATATGTTGGTATTGTGACGGTTGGGTTTGTAGGTCCGAAAAAGGGCAATAGCCTGCATTCGCAATAGAGGAAACCACTTTGATCCACTTTTATAACCACTTTTAAATGTCTTATCTAATTGTCCGTATCAAAAATTGGTTTTCTTTTGGAATGTTTTATGTAATAAATTTCCATTTTAAAAAACTGCTGAGGAATTTTCTAGTTCCATCCAAGCATTTTGGTAGGCACCTGCTAAAAGTTTACGTGCATAAGTTGACGTTTTTTTGCATTCAAACTTAAATTTCTCCATGAAATCGATACGGAATCGCAATGTTATTTATACCGTTCGAAAGAGTATTAAATGAGGAAGTTTTTGTGAGATTTACCAGCCTTCAAGAGTTTTTCTAGGAAAATTGTGAGCGTTCAAAGAATTTCAGAAATTTTATTTTTTCTAATTTTTGAATGTTTGAACTGATATTTCGGTGTTTAGTTAATAATTCCCAAAAATAAAAATGCTCTAGTTTTATAGGAAATTTAACGCTGATTTCGAAAATATGGTTAAAAGTTAAAAAAAATTGACTTGAAGTGGAGTAATTGCTGTTTTATTAGCAAAAAATCGAATTTTCGCGCCATCACAATACTTTCTCTTTATATGAGAAAGTATAAACGTGTTTTTTGAAAAATATCTTTTAAAAATCATATCTCGGCAACGGATTGAGATAGAAAAGTGAGCTTGGTGGAGTTTTGCTCCATTTTGGATCTAGTTACACCCAAAAATAATTTCGGTTTAGGTCGGTAACACCCTGTATGTAGTATATATCAAATTAAACAAAGTATTCGAAAATTGGGTTCCGACACTTTTTGACCTACCCTTACCTTCTAATATTTCTAGAAGTATGAACTTTCTTTTCCCGATAAATGACTCAAAAACCCCTTAGAACCTTAACTTAAACCCTTATAATTACCCTGCAAAGCCCTATGAAGAGCAACTTAAAAATCTAAAATGAGAACCCCGTTTTTACACACTAGGCTAGCCCCAAGAAGAGGGGACTTAGTCTAATAGTACCACTGGTAGTAAGTCCCCAAAATTAGTCAAGGATATGTTCTCTGATAATTATTTCAATTGAAACAGTAGCAAAATTAGTCATGCAACAACGCTTAAGTTTGCAAGTCTAGCAAACATTGGTTTTCGTTGAACCCTCAAAACAGTTAATGACTTAATCTGTATAAGATAGTCTAATTAATCGATTGTAAAGGCCAGGAACACATTATTGTGGGACTTATAGTGGTGCTATTGGGCATTTACCATTAAAGATTTTAAGGTTGCCCTTCATAGAGTTTTAAAGGGCCATTTCGAGGGCTCGTAGTTTTTACCATGAAAGATTTTTTTAAAAATCCCTTAAACTATTACTTATTTTTCCATAAACTATTAAGGTAATTTTCCATAAATCCGTCTACTTCTTGCAATATTGAAGGGGGGGGGGGGGTACCACACTAAACGAATACATTGTGAAAAAATATATGTTTTATATAAATATATCATTACACAATAATATTAGATTCTAAATAATAATAATAATAATATAATTATAAAATTTACAATTTATTAAACATAATATCATTTATAATTAATTGAATAGCACATATCTTCGAAAAATTATTTTGATTTCAAAATTAAAGAAAATAAAAATTGTAAATATTCTTTTAGTCAACAAAATATGTTTTATGTATAGATATATTTTCTTTTTAATTCGTATTTTTTTTTTAATTTAGCTTATTAATAAATTTATAATTTGTAAATAATTTATTTTAAAGGATAATTATTATAAATAAATAATTTTTAAAAAAGTTATAATTGTTTAAGTATTATATATATATATATATATATATATATATATATATATATATATATATATATATATATATATATATATATATATATATATAAACTAACTGTACCTTATAATCAAATTTCTTTGTTTTAAATAAATCTTTGTTATTTTTTCTCCAGAAAAATGAACTTTAGTGGGTCTCTGTTAGTGAATAATGAAGAAGAATATTCTGGTATAACAAATTACGTGGGAGTTGCTGGTCCCTTAGGGCAATTTAATTTTTGTGAGAGGCCCTTAAACTTATCAGAACGCTTTGTAGAGACTATGAATTTACAAGGCTGAAATAACATTAGACTTAATACACATTCAGTAAAGAAAACATTAGACTTAATATACCCATTCAGTAAAAAAAACATTAGACTAAAATATGAAGTTAGTCTTTGATTGTTTTACTGGATATGGATATAGTGTCATAAACCTTTTAGACTCAGTGTTACTTTACACATATGTGAATGTAATCATTAGTGTGTTTTTGTATATTTTCATCTCTCTGGCAATACAATCTAGATTTGTTGGAGTTAAGTTTATTTCCAAGATTATGTCTTCATAGCTCGATATATTTACTTGTCTCTCATTTTCTAACCATCTTTTTATAAAGTAAGTATTGTTTTTAATAATATGTATATTCGGCTGTGGTTATAACCTGGATGGAATGTAGTGCATGCGGCGCACAAAATAGGAAGGGTTGGAAAATTGTTCCATGTATATTTAGGAACGCAGCAGCGTTCTGCCCCGCCAAGTCAAAAAGTCAAAATTTCACGAAAGCTGCCAGTGTATATATACTGTAGGTGACAAACTACAGTTTTCAAACTGCTCGTTTTCGAGGGTCTGCAGCGTGAAATACGTACAAGCTATCTAAATAATTTGTTGTATCTTTGAAGGCCGTGTCTTTAGATCAAAATAAAAAAATAAAAATTAAAAATCGGTCAAGTAGAAGTAGAGAAAAATAGGTTTGAAAATGGTAGTTTTGATGACTTCTTATTCTTATTCTTTTTTTTCTTTTTTTTTCTTATTCTTATTCTTATTCTTATTCTTCCTTCATTTTTCGTTGACGCACCTACAGCCTAAACTACTGAACCGATTTTAATGAATGAGAGCTTTTTGGATTCGTCTAGGGCCCTAGTGTATTCCTAGATCAAACAAATTTAGATAACTCATTCCTACGCTGAACGCAGAGCGAGAAACCAAGCCAGCAAACAGTCTAAAATGGTTAATTTAGTCTATTATGGGTCTATTATTTAGTCTAAAATGGGTCAACAATGGGGGGGGGGGGGGTCAATGTTATAGGTCTCGTAGTTCTCCAATCTCCATAGACCTTGTCAAGCTCTTAACTTCACTTTTATTTGACTCTAATGTGTGGGGATAAACAGTTTAGAGAATTCTTCCTTAGGAACCGCACAAAAAGTCATGAAATCTGACCAAAAACCACTTGTGTGGTAAAAAAAAAAAAACACCCCGCCAAGTCTGTGGTCCAAAAAAGTTGTGAAATCAACTTTCTGTCCCGCCAAGTGATGTTGGCACTTTCTCCTGACCCAACATTGTCAACTTAGATACTTATCAGCTTCTTCTCCTTGGCAATGTGCCTGTAGTACTACCCAAAGTTAACTGGTTGTATTCCACGCATCCTTTGCGAAGAGAGTAGTAGTTGAATGGGGTCATTCCTTGAAAGCTTAATTTGTATATTACTTATTTCTATTTTATTTGCTTTCTGATAATAGGAAAGATTTACAGCAATGATCATTGTGGCATCCAGAAGAGCCTTCAACAACACTGTTAAAAGGCTTTCCTCTCCAATATGCGCCTGCATATATATTAGTACTAGTTGTCTAGAACTAAGACTATGAGGTGAACAACTATCTTTCCACACAAACCTCATGTGGCAAACGTGAAGGTGAAACAAGTAATTTTAGTGGTGTTTGAAGAATATTAAAATTCCAGTCAAAAAAAAAAAAAATAAAATAAAAAATAAAATGGCAAGGCACACCGCCAAGGAGAATAAACTGATAAGTATCTAAGTTGACAGTGTTGGGTCAGGAGAAAGTGGCAACATCACTTGGCGGGACAGAAAGTTGATTTCACAACTTTTTTGGACCACAGACTTGGCGGGGTGTTTTTTTTTACCACACAAGTGGTTTTTGGTCGGATTATCTATTAGCTGGATACCAGTGCTTCGCTGCGGAGTATTATTTTAATTTGATAAGTTATAAACTACTATCAAGAAACATTTAAATGTATTTTACTATGCGAGAATATCTAGATTCTATCCCTCCTACATATTTCTATACCCCATCCTCTTTGATATTGTAATTTGCAAATATCCAAATTTACCCCCTCCTAAAAGGAAATATAACAGAACTGTACATAACAATAATTACTGCGAACTTTTAAAGAGCTTTTCAACGATATGCATCATGAAGGGTATCCATTAGTTAGAAAAACCCCGTATTCATTAATTGTACCCTATACCCCTGTGTACCAAAATTTAAATTTTGAAAAATCATGTAGATAGTATTTTCCCCTTTCTTTGAAAGTCAAGCGTGCAAATTTTCATCGAGATCGGACTAAAACTGTAGATTTGTATAAAGAACAAAGAACATGCACACACACATATACACACATACGTTGACTTTTATATATATATATATATATATATATATATATATATATATATATATATATATATATATATAACAAGTGCGGCAACCAAGTGCTATGAACCCAATTAAAACCACTGACGATATGACACTTTACACATGGTTATGATTTCAGGATCTGGGTTGAAGCTTGGCGCGATTCACTTAGCCTAGCAACACTTTTCATACTCATTAATTTAACAAGGTAAGTGCAAAAGTTTCATATGCACATTAATAATTGCACAAACGTTTCCTTAACAACACGCTTCATAATCATTTGTTTAATAATAAGATAGGTTAAACAACTACATCACGGTGTCTACAGCAGTGCTTACCTCTGTCCGCACTCTCGAGGGCTAGACATGGTCCTCGGCACTTCTTCCTCAACCCAGTTACATAAGTTTGAACACGCTCACGCAATTTAGTTCGAAGTCTAACTACTACACCCCAACATATATTATACATACACAGTGTCAGTTGTACAGGGTGGGGGCGAAACAATCAGTGCAGTTTTGAAGGTCTATTAAAAAGAAACGGCGCAACATAGAAAAATGCAGTTTGTTTTATTTGGTTCAGTAGTACACCCCATTTGTTTTCTCAAGTTTTAAAGACCAAATCAGCAAGATGATGTCCTCCAGCAGTGATGCACTGATGGAGGCGATTCCTGAAGCTTTCAGCCGCCTTCTGGCACATATCGACGGGAATCGCGGCGATTTCCTCTCTAATTTGGGTCTTCAGTTCTTCCAAAGTGTGAGGACGATGTTTGAACACCTTTTCCTTGAGGTAGCCCCATAGGAAAAAATCGCAAATGCTCAAATCCGGTGATCTCGCGGGCCACCCCAGGTCACCCCTTAAGGCGGCCACAGACGTCGTTCATTTTTGGCAGTTTTTACCGTACGGGTAAAACCGAACGGGTAAAACGGTCGGTGTGTGGCTAAAAACCGTCCTTCTTGCCGCCGTTCAAAAATATCTGCTGCAGCTTGATTTTAACCGTCCGTTTTGAACGTGTCGTTCAAATCGGCTCGTGTGTGGGACGACGCTGTCAATAAGGACGGTTTTTATCAGTGCCGACTTCGTACAGTTTTACCCGTGCGGTTAAAACTGCCAAAAAAGAACGACGTCTGTGGATACGGTCGGGGAAGGTATACCTTCGTTCTTCGTGTTTACCCGTACGATTTTACCCGCACAGTTAAAACTGCCGAAAAAGAACAACGTCTGTGGCCCCTTTAGAGATACGAGGCGCGCAAAAACTGCCGTTTTCGAAAAACGTGCGGGCGGCGAAGCCTCCATGTCCAAACCATGGTAACGACTGAAAATGGGGTGAGTGGGCGGACACAATGAGCCCATCCCAGGTTCCTATCCCTACCACAAGAGATGTAGTCAACCTTCCAAACTGCACTGTTTGTTTTGCCCTGTATTTAATAAGTTCATTGCACTTCTTTTAAAATCTGCCAGAGGTTTACTCTCTTCACCCTAGACCGACACAATTTTTTTTTTTTTTTTTTTTTACGTAAACTCCACACATTAGTGAGACCCCAATTAATTAATAAACATTCCCCTTTTTTAATAATTTATATATTTTTTAAACATCATTTCTCATTTGTCATACTAACTATACCATTTAATTTTGACCAAAACAAATATAGGCCAAGCGCCAAAGACTTTGAACTAGAAAAAATTCGGGGAAAGCTGAATTTTGGTTTATGGCTTTATTTTGGTCCCCTGATGAACATGAACATACTAAGTTTTCCCCCTCGAGGGAGGTCGGCGTTGGCCGCCATTTTGAAAAAAAAGGGACCAAAATTCGGTTATTGGCAAATATCTTCGTTCTCATCGATGATACGACTAAAATAGTTATTATCAAATTTGTAGGTTCAAAAAGTCAATAGTTTCGAAGCTATAGCGCTATATTTTGTCCCTCAGAAACAATAAATAATATGACAAGCAAAACCGGTAGGAGTAAAAATACGTAAATATACGCTAAAAGTGTCACACTCCGCTGCGCTATAGCTTCGAAACTATTGACTTAAGCGTATAATGACATCTACCTTTTTTGTAGACAATTAAAAGCCCTACAAATTTGATAATAAATATTTTTGTCGTATCATCGATGAGAACGAAGATATTTGCCAAAAACCAAATTTTGGTCCCTTTTTTTCAAAATGGCGGAGGGAAATGGAGGGGGAAAACTTAGTATGTTCTTCAGGGGACCAAAATAAAGCCATAAACCAAAATTCAGCTTTCCCTGAATTTTTTCCCTTTAAGGGCCTTTTTTGAGCTAACGCTCTTGGCCTAATAAGAATTTTAAAATTAAATAGTATACATATATATTTTCATCAACATTTCTTTAGAAAAATTTGTACTTAAAAAAAAATTATATAAAATTTAGTTTTCGTTAGATTGGGTTAATATTTTTTTCATATATATATATATATATATATATATATATATATATATATATATATTAAGAGTTGTTTTACAGAAAACAGAAACAAAAATTATGAAACAAATTATAGCCTTTCTTACATATATTCTGTCAAAGTTAAGCATTTTTTGCCTTAGGTAAATCTTTACTTAGATCCACTAAACCTTCAACTTGACAGAAGTTATACATGTTTACTAATGTATAACTTAAAAGTATTATCTTGGAACTTTTGACAGTCTTAAACATTTCAACAGTCAAACAAAAAATATAAAATAAGTTTTTTGATACAATAAAAAAATAAGACAATTAACTATGGTATATGAAACAATTACGTATGGGACCCCAACTCTAATTCAAATGAATACTAAAAAAAACTATTACTAATAACATAGGTATTGTTATCAGTATATACACAGAAAGGTTCAAAGGTAGGTAAAGGTGGTGAGTCTAAGTTTAGAGAAATACAAAAAAAACTCAATTATAGTTTGCATGGGGTCTGTGGGACTCCAGTGTGTTGTTCTAGGGTTAAGATGTTAAAAGTTCCCACAATATTACTCCTCACCAGCCTAATATTTTTTCCCCAAAATTCACACAATTACTCTATGTATAAATGTAAATGTCATCCTGTTTTTTTTAAATTTAGTAATTTTTTTTTCTCACATTTTATTAGGGTCCGTAGGCAAAACCAAGGACCCTTATATTTTCCTGCGTGTGTCTGTCCGTCCGTCCTCTCGCGTGCTCTCACAGCTACACCTTTCGTCCGATCTCTTTGAAATTTGGCATGTATGTGTCTTGTACCTACCCACATATTTTAAAAATATAGCGACTTAAAAAAATATATTTTTCAAAAAAATTAGGGTAAAAAAACTAAAAGGTTAAATTTTTTTTATTTTTTTTTTGACACCGTGAGGGGTATCATATGAAAGGGTACGTCGAGCTGATTACAAAAATATATAATTCTTTGGATATAACTTTGATAGGGCGAGCGTAGGCAAGTTTGAAGTGGATGTGAAACGTGTCCCCCCCCCCTCTATCTCGCTTATGTGAAGTGCAAAAAATCTGAAAAAATTTCTTAACATTCTTCGACCAAAAGTAAAGATACCACTTTTTGGAAATTTCGAAAAAAAAATTATTTTATTTTTTATTGACAAAATACGCTTTTTTAAAATTATGGTATTTTCGATGTATTTATATGGTTGTAGTCCGGTTCAGTGGCAAAAAATACTTTATGGGAAGTTTGTTTATGTGTTTTGAGAATATCAGACCCATAGGATAGTTCAAAGTAAGCTTTTTAGCATTTTAAAAAACACCATCAATAGGGTACTACTTAAACTATACAGTGTGGCCTACGGACCCTCGCTGTGGGCTGACCAGCACACACTTGACCTGTTTATTTATTATCAAAATAAAAGAGATAAGAACAAACAAAACCTTAGTACCCTCTGACTTTTCCTAAAGTACACGTATTCAAATTTTCATGTCTCTAGGTTCAATAGTAAGGTGTGAGGTTATGGAGCGTGTGTCGACTCCCGTTCCCGTGGAGCCTTAATAAAGGTCTATTTATGTTAGAACGGGACGGGACGTGAGCTGTCCGGGTACTAGTAGAGTGTTTATGCTATACTGGGCCACATACGGGGATAGTTTGGATTGTTGTCTTTCATATGGGAAAAGGGGGAAATTATTTTTTGCAGTTTAAGGCACCTCAGCAAAAAACAAAAATAAAGTTGTGGAAAAAGTCCGAGTTGTGAGATGCAGATTCGGTTAAGACCCAATGGCGCGGGGTGCCGCACCAAAACTCACCGTGTGTGAGGAACTCAAAGGGTCTGGTGTGGCTGCGCAATGCGCAAGCCCAGCTGATTTTTCGACAAGTTTAAAATCCACGACGCCGCGCCATAGATTCGAGGCTCGGCCTTCCCATGTGTGGCTGATCCCTGCGCCGAGCTATAGCTCTTATATTTTGAACCATCGTATCTTAAAAACTAATCTCCGATTTTAATTCTTAAAAACATTCTTTGGCTCCGAAACTACTGGAAAAGGTTGGTACAAAATCAATTTCGGGTTATTTAATTATTGTTTTTCTTCAATAACTTATAAAATAATTTTTGGGTTTATTAAGGGGCTCTTGTACATCTCGCGAAGTTTCTACTGATAGTTTTAAGACTTTTTTTTATCAATCACTTCACAACACTTCACACTTCAATCACTTTTATCAAAGCCCTTGAAAAATTGTTGAAATAAGAAACCTTTTCACGTTGAGAGCTTGTTCTCACTCGATCAATTTTTCATCTTCCATTATTTAAAATATCGAAACAAAATGATTGAATTTCTTCTGGCTAGAATAGAAACCGCTCTGAATCTGAACAGCCCCGGACAGATGGCGTGTCTCACTCGTGCTCTTGACGTGATTGACAACCTAAATAGACCTTAAATCCTTCACCTACGAATAAGATCCCTACGGAGGGTCCTCTAGCAGTCAGTGGATATTGGATATTTAATGCATTTCTTTATAATTAGCTATAGGTTTTATCGAAATTCAAAAGGATAGAAGTTCTTAAAATATAATAAGGGACAATTTAGAAAAAAAAGAAAATGTGTGGTGTCGCGGGACACCCGGTAGGAACGAAGTTCATTACGCTTTTTATTAAATATAAATGATAAAATCACACTACTCAGTATACGTTGCTAACTACTTATACAAGGCGGAGTTAGAAATGAGACAAAATTAAAAGTAACTAATTGTTTGTACTTAGAGGAGTTAAGGCAAAATTAAAAGATAAGCATTATTTTTATCATTGAAGCAAGCATCTTGTTCAATAAATATGTATTGAATATTGAGAAACAAGTTATTCATGATGAGTTAAAGGTACATTTTCCTAGACGCGACTCCAGCGATAGACGTTGAGCGACAGTCGTCTATCGCTGGAGTCGCGTCTAGGAAAATAAAGCTTTATAGTTAAAGAGTATGGTACCTACCCGGCCTTCTGCTTGAATCAGGTTGAAATTGTACATGCTTGTTTCAGTTGTACTTTTAGCTCAGTCAATAAAGGCCAAAAACAGGCTGTACCCGCAACTAATTAGGGGAAATCTGGATTTTTTCCTAATGATAGACCATGATAAGAGGTACATTCTCTCAAAAGTCCCCACTTCTCCCCCTTGTGCTTCCCCCCCCCCCCTACCCCCTCTTAAAATCAAAATTTACTTATTTTTCACTTTTTACGCAAAACTGTTTATTTTTTTAAGAGAAGTGTTATTAACAAAAATATTTCTCACATAATTCTGCACAAAAAAGGTCCTATGCATGTTTGAAGTGAGACATACCGTTTTCGAGATATTGTTGATAAAAATTCCAATTCTTTATTTTTTTCGAACCAAGATGTGTTAAAAACAACACTTCTGATTTTAATAAAATTTGGATGGTAGGTCATACTTAGCCTATTGTTGATCCCATATAAATTTCAACCCTCTGCGCCCATTATTTTATCTTGCACATGCGCACAAACATACATTTATTTAGACCTTTATCTTCAATAGTACTCAACTGATTAATATGAAATTTGGATGGTTTGTCGCAAGTAGCCTGCAGGTAGCCCCAACTTAATTTCATCCGTCTGCGCTCTTTACATTTTCTAAATTGGTTCCCTTTCTGTCTGTATGTTGATCAATTTTTTGTCTGTCTATTATGAATTAATGTATCAATTTAGCAAAATTTAATGAGCGCAGTCGGTTGAAATTAAGTTAGGGCCATCTGCTCATACTTGCGACAAACCATCCAAATTTCATATCAATCAGTTAAGTACTTTTGAAGATAAAGGTCGAAATAAATGTATGTTTGTGCGCATGTGCAAGATAAAATAATAGGCACAGAAGGTTGAAATTTATATAGGATCAACAATAGGCTAAGTATGGCCTACCATCCAAATTTCATTAAAATCAGAAATGATGTTTTTAACATATCTTGATTCGCAAAAATAAAAAATTGGATTTTTAATCAATAATATCTCGAAAATGGTATGTCTTACTTCAAACATGCATAGGACCTTTTTTGTGCAGAATTATGGGAGAAATATTTTTATTAATAACACTTCTCTTCAAAAAAATAAACAGTTTTGCGTAAAAAGTGAAAAATAAGTAAATTTTGAACTTTAAGATGGGGTAGGGGGGGGGGGGGGGGGGGCAGCACAAGGGAGAGAAGTGGGGACTTTTGAGAGAATGTACCTCTTATCATGGTCCATCATCAGGAAAAAATCCTGATTTCCCCTAATTAGTTGCAGGTAAAAACCTTTATTAACTGGGCTATTTAGACAATGTGTATGAAGTTTGATTAAAATCGTTATGTTAGAACGTAAGATTTCGGTAAAAGCATTGTTTTCTCTATTTTAAGGATTTAGGCCCGCTTTAATAAATTTAGCGATCTTTATCACTTCATAGCGGTGTCGTTGTTAGTTTTAATAAAAACAATTATTTATAAAAGTTGTTTCTCTCATTGGATAGATTAAGTTGGAATTTTTTCTGGTCCTAAAATTCCAATTTTACATTTGAAGTTTACGTTTACGCGATCGTTGCGCAAGAACGCTTGGGCGGATAACGTTGTCCAACGAATTAATCCTGGGCATTGGTAAAATAAACGTGTGTACCAAATTTCAACTAACTCGGTCATCTTTTACTCAAGTTATCGTCATCGGTCGATTTTGTGACGGTTGGTTTAATGACAGTCGTTTTTTTTGGATTCACTCGTGGGCTCCACACGGTGTAACGTGCCATAAGGAGAACTTCGTTCCAAAAACTTCAAATCAATCGGACAATTAGAAAAAATGGATTGCCAAGGGCAGATTTATCTTCTTTTTTTAATCTTAAAATACAATAGCCGACGTTTTGTCAAAATAATAGGAGGGAAAAGACCTGCGAAAATCCGCGCCATCTCTGGAGAGAAGTTGACAAACACAAATAACACCAATGGGCTCTTAATTTTTTTAAAAGTGACGTATTTTACGTAAATAACTCAAGAAAGAAATTTCAAAGTTCGTTGTTTAAAAAGATTTAGATTTTATTCGTTTAGTTATTCGTACACATTCGTAAATATTGTAAATAATTTAGGTTGATTGTAGTCCATTTTGTTTGTATCAATTACCTTAAGATATGGCAGAAGGTGAGTGTATATTTTTTTAACATTTTCTGTATTAGTTTCACTTCCGCTAATCGATGTCTTAAGATGACGGAATTTTTTTTAGAATGAATCCTGGTAACACTGTTTTAGCAATCTTTCCGCCTTTACCAGCTATCGAATCAGTGTTATCAGTTATCAGCGACAGTTAAAGAACAATTTAAGAATAAGTTATAATATTAAACTTTTGTGTATTTAGATATGAATAAAAAAATGTTTTTTAAGTAGGGTAAATAGAAATGTAAGTTCATAGTACTCTTTCTTTAAAGAATACCCTAGTGGCTGAACTGGAAGTTAGTATAGTTCCCTTAGGGACGGGGGGGGGGAAGAATCATCCCCACTCCTACCTTTAGTATAAATAGGGTGCAAGCATGCTGATTCCCTTGGCCATTTCCACTTCTGTCTTCCCTCGGGAAACACTTACAGCTAAGGCTTTGTTCTTATTAAAAAATTTTCCCATGTTTTTAACTACTTAACGATTTAAGTTCTAGCACGCCCGTTAGACGTTGAGCAGCATCTACCCCCATTAGAAACATAAACTCAAGTACTCTGTTTCTTTATCTAAAATATTGTTATCACCGTGATCGTGATAACTCAGCTTCCTTATCTAAAGACGTGTTATCACTTATGATAGTCGCCATGTAGTTCTAACATAGTAGCAAGGATACTGAAATAAATATCGAATGAAAATAAGTTAAATTTTCAATAACTAATGAATTACCATTATAATTCTACATATGTATAACCAATTGATTTTTTATTTTTTTTTTATTTTAACATATAACTGGCACAGTTGTATTATATAATAAAAAAAAAAAAATGTATGTTCAAACCCATCAATCGGTTATATATACAGCTTAATAAGTAAAATGAATAGCTGTTTTTGGAAGCAATTTTGGTCCATCAACTGTTTGTTTCTCCAATGTGTGATATTTACTCATCATCATTTTGAAAGGAAAATAAAATAAAACTTTTAGTCTTCACAAAAAGTATTTGTATTGACAAATAACCGGTTTCGGCTAATTATTAGCCATCATCAGATTCTTGAATGGCTTCTAGTGGTTGGCCACCACCTGCATTCTATCATTGATAGCGCTACGTCCAGGCTCCATTCCCTTAGGTCTATCTATTCCTGGTTTCATTTTAGCCTTCTCTGCGGTGAGAATAGCTTGGAGCCTACCTACAAGATCTTTTTTCTTACCTTTAGACTTATAACCTCTTTGTTGGAGCTCGTTTTTCAAATCTACTGCCGTCATGTGCTTTAAATCTTCTCCCTTTTCTTCTTTTCCTACCACATCACTTTCAGTCTCACTCATTAGCTGACACAACAACAAAACCAATTAGCAGAAAGTCTGGACTTTTTATTTTTTTACCTATCCCACGTTTGACACCAAATTTTGTTGTAAAAGTAAAAGACTTTTACTTTTACTACTTTTACGTTTACTTAAATTCTTTACTAAACACACTCAACTTATCAACTAATAAGCAATACACCTGGACAACATCTTCAAATGCACCAAAAAATGTAATATCAAAATGTGCCTTATAATCTCTATATGTCCTTCTCAATCTTAAGCTAAGCTACATTCATTTCACATTTCACTCACAAACATACTGGTGCTCCCCTCAGCCCCACTGTCGGCCATCCTGACAGGGTTCTTGTTCTCAAGAACAGGGTTGTCAACGAAGCTCAAGAATGGTTCGTCTTTTTCGCTGTCTTCCATATCTAGGCCTCGAATCATAGGCCAGTCTTTCATTTTATCAGATGATGTGGAGGTGATGTTTGGTCCCTCTACTCTCCCTGCCTTAATCGCCTGGTAAAACAGCCCTGCTTAAACAATCAGCGTGGATGCTTCATTTTCCCGTTAGGCCAATGTTCAACTTTTTAAGTATACTCTTCATGAAGAAGTGTTAATCGTGCTATCTTGACACATAAATGTACCTTCGGTGACGTTAACTGGAACGCTTGACAGTCCGTGACTATTTTGAAAGGAATACCTAGAAAGTAAACTCAAAACCTCTTGAGAGCCTTCACAACATTAAGAACCTCTAATTCATAGCTCGAAGTACTTTTCTTCAGCTAGAGATGTTTTTCCCCTTGTATAATACACCGGGTGAAAACTTCCGTCAACGACACTTCGTTAAAGGAGGATGGCTCCTCCTAAAGATGAAGCATCTGCATGGAGTTGTTTGAGCTTGAGCAAAACTATTAAAGTCACCTAATGCTACCGATATTGTAGGCTTTGACTTGTAGCTGGATTCAGTTAAGTACACCCGTTTGGTATTTTCATGTTTTACTGGACAGTTAGCAGAAATGCGGCCAAAATTTGGGCAACCAAAACATTTAGAACCTTTGGATTAAAAAATCAATACAACTGGAGTTCATCTAATTCACCAAAAAATATAACATTCAAACGTGCCCTAACCTCTATATTTATGTCCTTCTCCAATCTTAAGCTCAACTCATTCATTCCACATTTCACTCACAACCATACTGGTGCTCCTCTCAATCCCATATAAATGCATATGTATATATTTATTTTTTGTGGTTTCAGAATTCGGTTACCTGTGGACTGATGCTTTATTCTCGAAGCCACTTAGCCTTGAAAAATTCAGACATGGTCTAGCCTTATTCTTATCTGAAATGTTAGGAGTTTGTTTATTCGTTAATGTGGGTTGTGCATCGCTAGTTTCAACTACTCTTGTACCGAGTATACTAGATCATTTTAATTCAACGATTGCTTTTATCTTTGGGATAGGAATGTCTGTGTGGGTAAGTCTTTAGATCATTTCACTTTCTCATATATGTAGAATATAAATGGAGAAAGCATTCCCATGACCCAAAAATTCCAATTTAATGGATTAACAGGTTTTAAGGTCCCCTTAGTAAAAAAAACTACAGACAGTCTGTAAATATATATTAATTTGAGAATCGCGAGGATCCACTAATCTCCTAAGGCGGTCTTCTCTAAAAGATCTAAATTTATCTTTAAAAGATCTAGATTATTTGACTAGTTTTTTTTTTTATCTAAAAAGGGTTAACCTTTTATAACTAACAAAAAAACTATTTTAATTTAAAGGATAAAATGGACACTAAAATTGAAATTGGAGTTATGTATAAAATAGAATATAATTAATGTCCAAAAGCATATATAAGTCAAACAAGGCAATTATCTAAAAATAGAATAAATCAGCATATTTCAGATGTGAAATATAAAACAGAAAAATCAGCCTTAGCAATACATGCAAAAAATATAATTAAAAAAAAAATTATGAAGAAGCAAAAATAATAGGAATATCAAACAGATTCATTTTAGAGTTAATATAGGAATGGAAGAAAATTGATGAAATAATATAAGAGTAGATAAAAAATAAATAAATAAATGTTATATTGTCAAGGGAGAATCAAGTTAAATTATCATTTTAAATTATAAAATGATATTTTATTTCTCAGTGCATGTAATTTAGTGACAGGTATTTCGTTTAACATTTCTTTAAAAAATAGTTATTTATTCAATGAATCTTCTATTGTATAACCAGGTATTTATTAAATTTGAATTAATGGATGAATTTATTACTTTTATAAATTTAATGTTAAACTGTTTCTGTTAAAATGTTAATTTTGTAGCCTGAAGAAGCCGGAAGTGTAGGGTGAAATATAGCACAATAAAAAATAGAAGATTACAACAAATAGAACTCTAATAAGGCACCAAAAAACATATATACATTACAATGTTTTATTATAAAAAATAATATTATAGGGTTCAAGAACTGTTAGAGAAAAATTTTTAATATTTTAAAAATCCATTAAATTGTATGTATTTCTTTACAGATAACTAACCCCATAAGTAAGTCAGTTTTGAATCCATCCTTGACTATCGCTGCTGTAATTCTCAAGCATCTTTCAATAATGAGGTAAAGTTTAGTCAATTTTTATTATTAATTATGTTATCAAGAAACCATATATTGGATAGTTAATAGTCATTTTTTTAATATTTGTAGTTAAATAAAATTAAAACTAATAAGATTACAAAATTAACACCAAGAGAGGTCCAGGTCCGTCCTATGCTCTATTACTGTAGGAACAATACCTTAGGCCTTAAGAAATAAAGTGGGGCGAAGTTTGGCCTCAAAGTTGAAAAGTCTTAATTCGTGTTAAATCTTAACAAACCTCGTTCAATTAATCTTAATGGGAATCTTATGAGCAGAAATAACTCGAATTAAGATTTTTTTAACTTTTTGATCAAGTTTCGCCAAATAGCGAATATATAAATGTTTTCAATTAATTGGGTTACATTTTCAGTTGTTCTCAAACTTATTTAATACTTGGCCCTTTTACTTTTGGTAATACTACTTACATCAGGAATGTATTGTGTTTATTGAAGTAGAAATTAAAATACATTTTTCTGTGGAGAACTCATTCTTTGGAGGTGGCCAAATCACCTAAGATGGGCGTTTTAAACCACACTCTTAATTGTTTATATTTCCAGTCCAAGTTTTATGGTATTCATTAGCTATCTCTTTTTGATTTTCCTGCTACCTTTCTTAGGTATTTCTAAGAAAGGAATTCGTTTTTTTTGTAATTGTCCAAGATCGCAATTTATCGATTTTTTGTAATTGTCCAAGATCGCAACAGTAGGCGCAATGTCAGTGTTGGAAGATATATAGTCTTAAGGACCGTATAACTTTAGTCTTCATAAGGGCTTTGCTGGTAAAGCCTCTATTCATAGCATGGAAGAGTCTGCCCATAGCTGCTATCCTGGTTTTCAATTGTTTTTAGCTGTTTATCAGAACTAACCACGACTCCAAGGTATTTAAACCTGGATACCTGCTCGAGCTGTTGAGAAGATTCGTGTACTTGCATCTGTCAACAGGTATCAATAACAGTGTCATTTTAGAAGCGGCGCTACATTCACTTTCTTTCGAACAACACCTGCTAGACAACACCGACGAAGGCAGTACTTGCCTGATTGCATCATTCCGACAAAGGGTTAATCCGAATGAAGGAGCCCCCAGGAAATCTAGGTACAATCTACGTTCAAGAAACCCAGTATAAATACGCCGTTCTTCTCCAGTCGTCAGTATATCTTGTTGCTTAACATCACTACACGCCACACTCCTGAAGATAGTCCTCAACGTCGGACTACACACCCTTCATGACGGAAATTTCCCCGGAAAACCAAGCTATTCATTAGTACACAAGGTAGTTTAATTGTATTAATTCAGTATATTTGTATTAATTTTTAATAATTTATGATTTCAGAGCCTGTCTGTACATAGCAGGTCAGCTTCTCGGTGGATTTTTGGGCGTATTTATCAATTATGTGTGTTAAGTATTTATTTAAAATTCTCTCGTTTATTATTATCTCATTACATTTTATCTCTATATCTTTTATTCAAGTATTTTATCTGCTGGTCAAAGTCTTTTCTCTATCTCACTCATATACAACTCTCACTCTTATGACAATATATCCAACGTTCCTCCCTTTTTCCTAGCACTCTCTGGTCAAACTTCAAACATGTAACATCCAAGGAGTTAGAAAGATATAGGAGGTGTGCAATCCAGTCTCCAGCTGTAGGGCCTTCCCCTACCGCTCTTGGTAGGGCCGAGAGAAGTCGAAAAGAGTTACACTGCTACCAGGAAGTTAGAAAGTTGCAGGAGGTAGTTCGTAGCAGCACAGTATAGTCTAGTCTAGAGGGTTGTAGAGAGAGCCTTCAGCCTTCCCCCCGCGGGCTCACCGTCTTAGGGCGTAATCTTCACCTTGCGTGGTAGCTATGCAAGGAGAAGATAACTCTACGCCCCGACTTCGATTTAATTCCTAATATACAAACGCAAAAATCTTTACGCTCAATTTTTTTGACATTTTCATGTCTTTACTTAGGCACATAAGCTCGAAAAGCGTTACCAAAAAACGACAACTACAAGCGTTACATGAAAATGTCTCACTGTCTTGCAGACTCGTATGCAAGCAATTTTAATTTTTGTTTAAATTTCTGAGTTACTATACTATTTTTCAAATACAGTCCAAATTTTTATTTTAATCAATCTTTTCTTTCTAATTTTCCTACACCTCCTCATCAGTTAAGGTGGGACAGGAGTGGAGACTCCTATCCGGGGGAGTTGTTGATGGAGCACAACAACTCCCCCTTCGCTTAAGAAAGTGAGTAGATTTTATGAATCCAGACTTTTGGAACCCTAACTCAAATTAAATGCTCTACGAGGTTTGCTTCAAGGTAGTCAAGAAGCGTAGTTATTGAGAATTATAACGATGGATGTAAAAAACTATGGTTTTTATAAACATCTCGAAAACGTAACTACTCCGGGCCTATGTTCATAGAACTGTATTGTTCAATACAGAACACTATATATATCACTAAATACTTTATTTTACTATAAGATGCCAAAGTCTGGCTTAACATTATAAAAAATTAAAAACGTAGTAAAGCAACTTTCGTCGAACTGAGACCAAATAAGGTTTGTATTGTACATTGTACGCCGCGCCATCCAAATATAAAGTACCTAACTAGCTAAAACTTGAAGCATGAAGCCACGATTCCCGGTTTGTATGGGCCACTGTCTTTCCGTCCACATGCATAGGCTTCTTCGTAGAATTGTTCAAGTAGGTAAGTCTTCGGTATAGAGCGTGTAAAAGAGAAGAAAGTCCAAATTTAATTAAATCATTGGTAAACCAATGATTGGTCAAATCATTCTGGTAAACATTTTCTCATTGAAAGATTTATTGCAAGAAACTTTCCTTAAAAATAATCATTAACTATCCTCGTTATTTATCATTAAACTCGAAAAAAGAAACTGACATGTTGGAATTGGCACAAACACTTTTTACTGCTCCATTTCAGTTAAAACTAGATTTGAGTAGATATTAAAAGGCAATTCTAGTTCTGACTAGTGAATATCGGTAATGGCTAAAGCTCTTTGTCAAAACTAGTTTGTCTGATTTTGGGTTTTGCCAGTTACATGACTATGTTCTCGTATATAAAAAAGTTTTGTTTTTTTGGGCTGATTATTATTTATTGTTTCAGTTATTGGTGCCAGATTTACATTCCGACTACTGCAGACTAAAGCGTCATCCTGAGGTGCAACCTTTGATTGCTTATTTATACGAGGTTATAAACACAGCTCTTCTTGCATGGGCATTGTGCGCACTCGTAGATAAAAGACGTATTGGCTCCATAAAAAACCTCACTGTGAAATTCATTGTCGTTCTAATACCCATCATTCTTAATATGGTATGTTATAAAAATATTTATAATTTTATTTTAAATGTTCTATAATATCTCTAACAACTTCAATTTAAAAATGGACCCACCTACGCCGTAATTATCTTTAGGTTTATACAATTACGCAGTACCCTCGCCAATTTCTTTAGGTTTAGAACCCTTACCCAGTACCGTTGTTGGTGTAGCACTGAGGTAGACTGCCTCAAGGTGCCAGCTCACTGCGAGTACAAAAATACACTACCTATTTTATAAAATTATCATATACAGGGAATGCAAATATGAGGGTCTAAAAATTCTAATTCTTCCTTTTGCAACTTGAAAAACGGAAAGCTTCTCCACAAAATGAATGTTTATTCTATTGACATCAACTCCACTTGCGTTCTTAATCTTTTAAATAGATTAACTTGTGACGTTTAGAAAATCGTTATATAAGCCTGGCTTACACGATCTACCAAGTATACTTGGTCCAAGTCACTTACTGACATAAGATAACAGCTGTTTTTGCAGTCTTTTCTCTGTTATTGGAACGAAGTTCCTTATGACGTGTTATAGCGTCTGGAGCTCAGGAGTGAATCCGAGGAAAACGACCGGTAATTTAATTGACCACAAAACCGACTGTCTCGACATCGGCCAATGACGATAACTTGAGTAAAAGTTGACTGATTTAGTTGAAATTTGGTACAAAACATGTTTGTTTTAGTATAACCAACACCGACGCCGCTATGAAGTGTTGGAGATCGCTCATACAATTTATATGCGTACCTAAAAATTTAAAATAGAGAAAACAACGTTTTTACCGATATCTTACGTTCTAACGTAACGATTTTAATAAAACTTCATAATTGAGGATGTATGAATCAATTATGAAGTTTTATTAAAATCGTTACGTTAGAACGTAAGATAGACTAGAACGTAAGATGTACTTTGATGCAAAATTTCAACCTGATACAAGCAGCGAAGTGATATATTTTATAATATTTTAAATGAAGTAGGCGTGACGGTTAGGAAATAGCCCTGTTCCCACACTACTCGGCTTTTTACTACAATAATCCTCTTTAACTATCAACTCATCATGAACTATTTTCTCAATATTCAATACATATTCATTGTAAGACGCTCGCTTCAATGATAAAAAAAAAATGCTTTTCTTTTAATTTTGCCTTAACTCCGCTAAGTACAAATAGTTAGATACTTTTAATTTTTGTCTCTTTTCAAACTCCGCTGTGTATAAGTAGTTAGCATCGTATTCTTATTTAATGAAAAGTGTAATGAGCTTCGTTCCTACCTGTCCTACGACATCACACGTATTTTTCATCACTTTATGAACTTGCTCTCCCCAATCTCAATGGTCTTGTTACCTAACAAGTAAAGAAACCCTCCTTAAAAAGTGTGTAATACCTACTCTGCATACTAGTTAATAATCCCAGGATATGAAAATTTGCACTTTCGTGCTTCTCACGAATGGGGAAACGATATGTGCCTTGTACCCAAAGAATAAGGGATATTGAAGTAACCATTTATAGATATACTAAGAACCCCCTCATTTTTTTTACTTTTAAGGGTACATACATCAAGGGGGATATTAAAATTGTTTTCCAGAGGACACATTATACCCAGGGGATGGACCTCCAAATTTCAGGCTTCGGAATTTAAAATGTCAATGTATATTGTTATTTTTTTTTTTTTTTAGACAGCTCTGTTTGGTAGTGGAGTAAATCCAGCCGTTGCTTTTGGTGGTGCTATGGTGAGCCAGAACTTCACCGAATTTTGGGTAAAACAATATTCTATAGTTCTTGCTAAGATTTCCGTTAGTTGAAGATTAACCACTATGGTAAGATATAGATTATATAGCTAAAGCTGCTGGATCCCTTTACTTAAAAATTATGAAGAAATGAGGTTGCAGGTCAGATCCAGGGTGAGATTATGTATGTAGAATGATGTGTTGAATCTTAGCGTTAAAATGTCTTGCTGCTGGATTCCTTTACTTGCAAATGATGTAGAGATGAGGGATAAGGTTGCTGGTGATAGATCGAGGATGAGTTATGTATGTAGAATGATGTGTTGAATCTTAGCGTTAAAATGTCTTGCTGCTGGATTCCTTTACTTGCAAATGATGTAGAGATGAGGGATAAGGTTGCTGGTGATAGATCGAGGATGAGTTATGTATGTAGAATGATGTGTTGAATCTTAGCGTTAAAATGTCTTGCTGCTGGATTCCTTTACTAGCAAATGATGTAGAGATAAGGGATAAGGTTGCTGGTGATAGATCGAGGATGAGTTATGTATGTAGAATGATGTGTTGAATCTTAGCGTTAAAATGTCTTGCTGCTGGATTCCTTTACTAGCAAATGATGTAGAGATAAGGGATAAGGTTGCTGGTGATAGATCGAGGATGAGTTATGTATGTAGAATGATGTGTTGAATCTTAGCGTTAAAATGTCTTGCTGCTGGATTCCTTTACTTGCAAATTATGTGGAGATGAGGGATAAGGTTGCTGGTGATAGATCGAGGATGAGTTATGTATTACTACGTTCACACATCGTTTTGAAAACGTTTCGGATCCAATTCGTTTTCAAATCGATTCCCGTTCACACAACAAAAAATACAGGTGATCGAAATATTTGTTTTCGAAATCTCGTAACGGTGACGTCACGAGTAAAACCTTCTTTCTTGTTACTAGCGTTGGGACAACCGACTAGAAAAAACAACCGAATGAATAAGTCGATTCGGGAATAAACAGTCGATTGAATTCAATCGACTGAAAACAATCTCATAGCGGGTATAGGATATACGAATAAAGATATAGACCGAGACTGAACCCGCAAGTCGAATGTTTCAATCGAATGGTTTTTTTTATATATAGGAGTAGTACGGTGGAGGCCGTAAAGGCCTCAGAGCTGAATGGCCGTTAACTTGGAGTACACCATCGTCCGATTTGGCTCAAAGTGGTCTCATAATTTTGCACTATTTTTGCACATTTTTGAGACGCCAAGAATGAATTTTGCGACGCCTTTTAAATCACGATTAATCGCAAGTCAAAGTTGTGCTTCAAGTAATCGATGGAGTACACCATCGTCCGATTTAGCTCAAAGTGGTCTCATAATTTTGCACTATTTTTGCACATTTTTGAGACGCCAAGTATGAATTTTGCGACGCCTTCTAAATCGCGATTAATCGCATGTCAAAGTTGTGCTCCAAGTTAACGCTGGAGTACACCATCGTCCGATTTGGATCAAAGTGGTCTCAAAATTTTGCACTATTTTTGCACATTTTTGAAACGCAAAAAATGAATTTTGCGACGCCTTCTAAATCGTGATAAATCGCAAGTCAAAGTTGTGCTTCAAGTTATCGCTGGAGTACACCATCGTCCGATTTGGCTCAAATTGGTCTCATAATGTTGCACTATTTTTGCACATTTTTGAGACGCCAAGAATGAATTTTGCGTCGCCTTCTAAATCGCGATTAATCGCATGTCAAAGTCGTGCTACAAGTTATCGCTGGAGTACACCATCGTCCGATTTAGCTCAAAGTGGTCTCAAAATTTTGCACTATTTTTGCACATTTTGAGACGCAAAGAATGAATTTTGCGACGCCTTTTAAATCGCAATTAATCGCAAGTCAAAGTCGTGCACCTAGTTAACGTTGGAGTACACCATTGTCCGAATTGGCTCAAAGTGGTCTCAAAATTTTGCACTATTTTTGCACATTTTTGAGACGCCAAGAATGAATTTTGCGACGCCTTCTAAATCGCGATTAATCGCAAGTCAAAGTTGTGCTTCAAGTTATCGCTGGAGTACACCATCGTCCGATTTGGCTCAAAGTGGTCTCATAGTTTTGCACTATTTTTGCTCATTTTTGAGACGCAACATATGAATTTTGCGACGCCTTTTAAATCGCGATTAATCGCAAGTCAAAGTTGTGCTCCAAGTTAACGCTGGAGCACACCATCGTCCGATTTGGATCAAAGTAGTCTCAAAATTTTGCACTATTTTTGCACATTTTTGAAACGCCAAAAATGAATTTTGCGACGCCTTTTAAATCGCGATTAATCGCAAGTAAAAGTCGTGCACCTAGTTAACGCTGGAGTACACCATCGTCCGATTTGGATGAAAGTGGTCTCAAAATTTTGCACTATTTTTGCACATTTTTGTGACGCCAAGAATGAATTTTGCGACGCCTTTTAAATCGCGATTAATCACAAGTCTAAGTTGTGTACCAAGTTAACACTGGAGTACTCCGTCGTCCGATTTGGATCAAAGTGGTCTCACAATTTTGTACTATTTTTGAGACGCCAAGAATGAATTTTGCGACGCCTTTTAAATCGCGAATAATCACAAGTCAAAGTTGTGTACCAAGTTAACGCTGGAGTACACCATCGTCCGATTTGGCTCAAAGTGGTCTCAAAATTTTGCACTATTTTTGCACATTTTTGTGATGCCACAAAGTATGAATTTTGCAACTTGTTTGATGCGTCGCAATTTACATTTTCACAGTCTACTCCAAGTTAATGCTGGAATCTCCATCAACCGATTTGGCCCAATGTGGTCTCAAAAAATTGCACTAATAATAATTATCTATAATCTTATTTCCATTTTCAAGCTAATAAAGCGGAGAATATAAAGTGATAGTAAGACAGAAATTGTCGTCATTTCTATGAAACTAGCGATGCGACGACTCCTTTATAATTTTTTTAGAAGCCAAAACATACGAGCGTTAGGTGTTAGAGGTATACTTTCCTAACCCCCTTTGCCTTTCTTTTCACTCCCTCTCTAACCTTTTATTGCTAATATCACGATTTTGATTCTTTTATTTTAAATCAGTTTACACTACACAGTGAAGAGACCTGAAGAAGGACTGGTCTTCTTCAGGTCTAAAAAAATAATATTTTTGTATAAAAGTTACTCGTGAAATATTGGGTTTATAAAAAAAAAAAAAAAAAATACTAAAAAGAGTACAAATGTAATGACAAATTACTTTTTTTTTTGTTTTTTTTTGGAGTACCCAATATTTTGCTAGTAATTGTGATGCAAACACGCACATTTTTCAACTTAACTGCCTTATAACAGGCAACATTTTGATTTTTTAAAAAAATGCTAAGAGGAGAAATCTTATATTTTGTTACAGAGAGAATTTTATGGCACAAATTTTTAAATGATAAATTAGGGTTTACCTATCAAGTGAAAAATATAACATTTACCCCAAACAAACCCCTACAGTATACATCTATTCCAAAATAGCGCCCGGTCATAAAATGAAAATTTTGTGTCTATGCCAAATAATTACGGATGAAATATTGAATTTACAAAAAAATCACCTAGAGTAAAAAGAACAAATAAAACAACAAAAAAACAAAACAAGAAATACGAAACTGTAAATAAAATTAGTTAATGGTGTTCTTCAAAATAAATCGTGATACATTTACTAGTTGTAACAATTTTTTAAAACAAAAAATAATAATAATTGTTATGTATAAATATTAACTTTAAAAGTACCTTTATATATATCGAGTTGGATGTTGGATCCTTCAAGGGTATAGAAAAAACCATGTTATTTCATTTTGTGTTCAACACAAAATGAAATAACATGGTTTTTTCTATACCCTTGAAGGATCCAACTCGATATTCGATATATATATAATAATTATTATAACAATTGTTTTAAATTTAGTATTTCTTGGTTCAAAATAAGACAGTTTTTGAGGCAGAAACACTTTCTTCTTTTAATAATGGCTTTAATTAATAATTTATGTTATAAATATTATTATTATTGTTTAAAGCTTGCCAAGAACCGTATTTTGTAGGAAAAATAGACAAAATGTGTGTGTCAATAGTTATATTAATGGAGAAGGGCGTAAAAGTTTAGTAGCTAATATGTAATGGGGAGGGGGGGGGATGGACCTAAAACTTTTTGTAGCCAAGAGCGTTGAAAAAGCTAAACGCGCCACTGACCTCTAATTACATTAAAAGGAATTGTTGTGGCTACATATCTTTCGCCTATGTCTCGTAAAACATGATGCGTTTACGTTTTAAGTATTTTTATAAAACTACCTTTAAATTTCAATGTATGACTGCATTAATGCATTGGTTCACTGTGTAAATGTCTTTAATTTCAATGCATGGCTGAATACCTTTAAAATAATACCCAACTTCGAATTATTAATAATAAAAATATTGGGGCTCCCGAGATACGACCCCCTAAAATTTCTTAAATTTGATTTTTTTATATCAACTTCCAGGAATATTATTGGACCGCAGAGATGCATATATTTGTATTTTTGCCTAATATTTAGGACCTGTCCCCGTTTTTTTAATTTTTTGAGGGATAAAATGATCGCCATTTTGTAAACACAATATATTTTTGTGAACCAAATTTCAATACCTTTATAATGATACCCAACTTCGAATTTTCAAAAATTTTGGGGCTTAATAGTTGCGGTCCCCTAAAATTTTAAAAATTTCACTTTTTTAGTTCAACTCCCGAAAAATCATTGGACCACAGAGATATATATTTATAAAATATGACCTATCCTAAAGGGGTAGTGCAGAGGGGGGGGGGGTACATTTTGGGTTTGTTTTATTTTTTGGGGGGATAAAATGGCCGCTATTTTGGAACGCGATATATATTTGTAATCTACATTTCAAAATCTTGAAAATTACAAAAAATATAAAATATTGCGATCTATTCGCAGATCGCAGGAATTTTGAGTGTTTAAGTCCGCAATAGTTTTTCTGTTTTTGGACAAAAAAAAATATCTTACCATATTTCAAGTCTATTTAATACCAAATTTAATATGGTCAAATTTACAGTCTGTCTTATGAAAGAAGACGTGCGTTGACAGCGCGGGAAAGTTTGACACATTGGGGGGAGAGCCAATGAGAGCTCGAGATTTTGGCGGGCAATAGGTTGAGCCAACTAGGTAAAAATAAAAATCTCTAGTGGAGGGGCGCGGCCCTTGGGATAACCGTTTAAAAAGGGTTCGTAACCTCCACCCCTCCTACATTTTCCTTCTCCTTGTTGTTTAGTTATCATCGTGATGAAGAAAAAAGAACTCTTAGAAGAAATATTGAAATATATTCGTAATAAGATGTGAAAATCTATAGACAACAATAGTTAAAAAGATCGCGATTTGGTACGAGGAACATAACCTTCTTTTGTTTACAAACAAGTTAACTGCCCCACCCTCACCCACAGACCTAGTGGCTTTATTTTTACCCTCACATAGGTTGGCCAATCTGAGTGTCATCTGATTTCCCGCGCTGTCAACGCACGTCTTCTTTCATGAGTCAGACTGTATACAAAATTTCAAGTCTATAGCTTCAGTAGGTCGGGAGATATACTCCAAGATCGGACGGACGAACTACCAAAAGCCTAAGGGTTTCAAAAACGACCTACACATCGCTAGTTTCATAGAAATGACCATTTTTGTCATACTATCACTTTATATTCTTATCGCTTTATTAGCTTGAAAATGGAAGTAAAAATTATAAATAATTATTATTTATTCATAAATATTACAAAATTAATTATACAACCTCTAACCACTATTTAAACTTTATTTAATTAATTCGATTGCGTTCTTAAAGCTAACCGACTTACCTTTTTTGATAACAATGTGTCATGGTGCCTAAGAAGGCTGCCATGATACTCGCGGTAAGTTGGTTAGCTTATGAACGACTATTTTCAGAAGTCGGTTAGTTTTGATTCAGGTTATAATACAAATGATTTTATTTTCATAATATTATAATTTATATTGATTTGTGTTATTTAAAGTGTAAAAATCCTTCATAAAAAAATAGACTGTGTGTCAAATCGGACGATGGTGTACTCCAAGTTAACGGCCATGATGAAACCTTATGTAATCCCTTTTTCGTGGGTCCCTTAACATTACCGCCTCCGCTCCGTCTTGCTTAGCGCCAGCTGCAATCCATTTTGCTGCATCCATATGTTGATTCTTAGCAAGGACTGGTTCACCCTATGTACCAGCTCCTCCTCGTCCTCTGCCCTTACCACCACTGCTAGATCGTCGGCAAATCCAATCTGTTTTGCCCCTTCTGTCAGCTCCAGCTTTAATACACTGTCGTATATTACATTCCAAAGTAATGGCCCAAGTACTGAGTCCTGTGGTACCCCCATCTTCACCTCCATAAATTCCCCCTGGCCAATCTGAATCATTCTGCCACTCAGGTAGCTCGCAATTATGTTTTGCAGATACTTAGATATTCCTCTTTTTGCAAGCTCTCTCCTTATTCCACTCCACAGAGCTGTATTGAATGTGTTTTTCACGTCCAGCGTTATTAATACACTCCACCTGCGTTACCCTCCTCTAACGTGTTGCAGCACTGCCTCCACTGCTTGTATGGTGGACCTCCCTTTCCTGAATCCATACTGATTTTCGGAAAGGTCCCCTTTTTCCGCTAGTTCTTCTTCTAATCTCCTTTTTACCGATGCCTCGAAGATCTTGCTTCCCGTGTTATGCAGGCAAAGTGGTCTATATGAACTTGGTCCTTCCGGGCCAACTACTTTGGGAAGGAGCACAAGCTTTGCCACTTTCCAGCTCTCAGGGAGCTGCTGCATCCGCAGTACTTTTTTTTTTTTTTTTTTTAAATTTTATGATCCATTTATTTAAGCAATTTAAATTCACAAACAATAAGAAATTATTTATCTCCTTCTACTATAAAGAAATGTCTCTTTGAGTCGTAGAAGGAGAGTAAACCATTCCACAACAATAGTGATAACAACCACTAATAATCTAACAATGCTTGTTGTTTTTTCTCTCTTATCAATATATCTTCTTAACAATACACTCGTAAATAAACAAATGAGACAAAATATTGCTATACATTTACCAATACACTTATATTATTCTATACATATTTTAAATTTTGTCTAAGTTTTTGATTTAAAGTAATTGAAGTTTCCTAGATTTGATTTAAAAGTATAGTGTTTTAAAAATGGTTAGTTTTATAATTTTATAGTTAAATGAAGCTGTTATTCATTGGTATGTTTTAGAATATTTATTATTGTAGCTTTTTTTGTTTCAAATATAGTGTTATTTTGAAGCAATATTAATTATTTTTATTTTTATTTTATTATTATTATTTTTTTTTCCACTTGGTTGAAAACTTTTAGCATCTATTCTGGCTTTATCATGGCCGTCTCCTTTATTGCTTCTATTGGGATGTGGTCCGGACCCTACGCCTTTCCTGCTTTAGCATTCTTCGTCGCCACTATTAGTTCCTCCACCGTGAAGGGACTTGCTTCCACCACTTCTTCTTTTTCCTCCCTGGAGTCTTTTATGTCTGGAAAAAGCCCTCTGGCTATTTTCCGCTTTCTGTCTATAGTCAGCTAGAACGCCTTAAGCCCACCAATCTTCTTTGTCACTATTTTATACCCGTCTCCCCAGATATCTTGATCGAGCTCCTTGCACAATTCCCTCCATAGGTATCTTTTGGTAGGTCTTATTTTTCTCTGAAGGTCTCTTTTTAAGCTTTTGTGCGTCGCCCTTAGTTCTCCTATATCTCCCTGTCCTTTCCTCGCCGCTCTCGTGACCCTTCGTCTTGCCGCCAGACATTCCGCTCTCTTGCTTTCTATATCTGCGTTCCACCACTAAGGTACCTTAGCCCTACTTCTGCTGGCTTCCTTGCATATCTTTAACGCCTTTTTGATTACCGAAAAATCTTCCGTTTCCTGTTTTCCTGTGGACAACCTTTCTAATGTTATCTTAAACACCTCCCAGTTAAAGTTTGCTATCATTTTGTCCATCCCGGCACCCCGCCTGTTTCCTATCTGCACTTCAAACTGAATGTACTGATGCTCTGTCATAGTTTCCTCATCCAGTACATCCCATTTTTTTACTCGTTTTGCCATCTGCTGAGTGAAACAGGTTATATCTATATGTGATTCACTCGTCGTCATCATCATCGTGTCATCATAATGTCGGCATTATGGCGTCATCATGTCGTCGTCGTCGTCATCATGTCGTCATCATGTCGTCGTCGTCAGTCGTCGTCATCGTGTCGTCGTCGTTTCGTCATCGTGTCGTCGTCGTTTCGTCATCGTGTCGTCATCATGTCGTTGGTGTCATCGTCAGTCATCATCGTTGGTTCATGTCGTCATCATGTCGTCGACGTCGTCATCATGTCGTCGACGTCGTCATCATGTCGTCGACGTCGTCATCATGTCGTCGACGTCGTCATCATGTCGTCGACGTCGTCATCATGTCGCCGACGTCGTCATCATGTCGTCGTTCGTATAGTCGTCTTCATGTCGCCATAATGTCGTCATCATGTCGTCATTGTGTCGTCATAATGTCGTCATCATGGCGTGTGCGTCATCATGTCATCGTCGGTCGTCATCGTCGTTATCAAGTCGTCATAATGTCGTCATCATGACGTCGGCGTCATCGTCGTTATCAAGTCGTCATAATGTCGCCATCATGTCGGAGGCGTCATCATATCGCCATCGTGGCGTCATCATGTCGTCGTCATCATGTGGTCGGCGTCCGTCGACATATTGTCGTCATTATGTCGTCGTCATCATGTCGTCGTCCGTCGTCATGGTCGGTCGTCATCGTCGTCATCATGGCGTCATTATGTCGTCGTCGTCGTCATGTCGTCATAATATCGTCGGCGTCATGTCGTCGTCCTATCTTCATCATGTCGTCACAATGTCGACATAATGTCGTCATCCGTATCAGTAACTCGTATCAGTATCCCGTAGTATCCGTATTAGTATCCCGTATCAGTATCAATATCCCGTATCAGTATATACAGGGTCGGGATATTGATCCGTATTAGTACCAGTATCCGTATCAGTATCCTGTAGTATCCGTATCAGTATCAGTATCCCGTAACAGTATCTATATCAGTATCAGTATCAGTATCTGTATCACAGTCACCCGTAGTATCCGTATCAGTAACCATTAGCAGTATCTAGTTGAACGAGCGTAGTGAGTTCTTCATTTCAGAGACTTGGGATTTGAAAAGTTTGTTTGTTTGTTTGTTTGTTTGTTTGTTTGTCTAACGATAACTGAAGTAAAAATTGATCAATTTCAGCGAAATTTGGCACGTAGATGCATCTCAGCATTTTTGAGAACTGTATAGTTTTTGAAAATTCCTCACTAATTATTTCCAAGATGGCGGCCAATATGGCGGACGACTAAAAAAAAAGTTTTAAGCCAGCATAATGTGTTATACATCGTTTTGAAGGTATTTAAGAGAAGAAAAGGAATATGTAACTAATCAAATTTCACACTTCATATTTTCAAGATGGCGGCCAATATGGCGGACGACTAAAATAAAAAGTTTTAGTCAGCATAATGTGTTATACATCGTTTTAAAGGTCTTTAAGAGAAGGCAAGAAAATTTAACTAATAAAATATCACAGTTAATATTTTCAAGATGGCTGCCAATATGGCGGACGACTAAAAAAAATGTAAGTCAGCTTAATGTGTTATACATCGTTTTAAAGGCCTTTAAAAGGAGGAAAATAATATTTAACTGATAAAATTTAATACTTCACACTTTCAAGATGGCGGCCAATATGGCGGACGACTAAACAAAAAGTTTTTAGTCAGTATGACATGTTATACATCAATTTAAAGGTCTTGAAGTTTAGGAAAGGAATATCTAAGTATTAAAAATGTCACACATAATATTTTCAATATGGCGGACTATTAAAAAAAAATTATCTGCTTGGCATGTAATACATTAATCTAAAGGTCTATAAAAGTAGGAATATTGTCAATAACTTTTCAAATTTCATAATTTATATTTTCAAGATGGCGGCCAATAAGGTGAATGACAAAACATTTTTCGTCAGTATGGCATTTTATACATCGTTTTAAAGGGTTTATAAGTAAGAAAAGAGTAAATAACTATTAAAATTTCACTCTATATATTTTCAACCAATTGTAGATAATTATTATTTAATATAATTATTGCATACGAAGCAGTTTAACAGAAAAATTATTTAAACGTTGTTTAATAGAGGTATTGCAGGCTCGCTATAATCGCACGTTTATACAGGAGTTGTAATAATGTTATTGTTGGCTCCCCCTGTATAGACAGCACTTAAAATTGGTTTTCATTTAACTGGGTATATTGAAGGTTCGCTAGGCTCACCAATTTATTTAGTATATCTAAATAAAGTTATGCCGTATAAACTTGCGAGCGCAGCGAGCCTGAATTAATTATATTAAATAATAATTACGTACAAATACTTTATAAACAGGCGAGCGTAGCGAGCATACAATAACTTTATTTAATTAATATTTACTACAAATTCTGAATCAAACAGGCGAGCGTAGCAAGCCTTCTTTAATTTATTTGATTAAATAATTAGTATATTTACTGTATAAAAAGCGAGCGTAGCGAGCCTTCAATAACTTTATTTAATAAATATTTACAACAAGTTCTGAATCAAACAGGCGAGCGTAGCGAGCCTACAATAACTTTATTTAATAAATATTTACTAAAAATTCTGAATCAAATAGGCGAGACTTCTTTATTTTAGAAAATAATTACTATATTTACTGGGTAAACAGGCGAGCCTGCAATAACTTTATTTAATAAATATTTAGTACAAACGCTAAATCAACATGCGAGCGTAGCGAGCCTACAATAACTTTATTTAATAAATATGTACTACAAATTCTGAATCAAATAGGCGAGCGTAGCGAGCCCTCTTTATTTAAAAAAATAATTACTATATTTACTGGGTAAACAGGCGAGCGTAGCGAGCCTGCAATAACTTTATTTAATAAATACTTACTACAAACGCTAAATCAACAGGCGAGCGCAGCGAGCCTGCTATAACTTTATTTAATACATATTTACTACAAACGCTAAATCAACAGGCGAGCGTAGCAAGCCTACAATAACTTTATTTAATAAATATTTACTACAAATTCTGAATCAAACAGGTGAGCGTAGCGAGCCTTCTTTAATTTGATTAAATAATTACTGTATTAACTGTATAAACTGGCGAGCGTAGCGAGCCTGCAATAACTTAATTTAATAAATACTTACTACAAACGCTAAATCAACAGGCGAGCGCAGCGAGCCTGCTATAACTTAATTTAATAAATACTTACTACAAACGCTAAATCAACAGGCGAGCGTAGCGAGCCTGCAATAACTTAATTTAATAAATACTTACTACAAACGCTAAATCAACAGGCGAGCGTAGCGAGCCTGCAATAACTTAATTTAATAAATACTTACTACAAACGCTAAATCAACAGGCGAGCGCAGCGAGCCTGCTATAACTTTATTTAATACATATTTACTACAAATGCTAAATATAAATTCATATTTACTAGAAATGCTGAATCAAGAGGCGAGCGTAGCGAGCCTGCGTTAATAATATTAAATAAAGATAATGGACAAAATCATTTTAATGATCTTTTCAGGTTAAATAAATGTCAGGTTTTACTGAAATATTATCCTGATATCATTATTGAGAACATAGTATGGCTGTATAAAAGCACCATTCTACGCGAGTTCTTTATGCACCGCATCACTAGTAGTATCCGTATCAGTATCCCATATCAGTATCCGTAATAATATCCCGTAGTACCCGTATCAGCATCCCGTATCGGTATCCATATCCCGTATCAGTATCTCGTATCAGTGTCCCGTAGTATCCGTATCAGTACCCCGTAGTATTCGTATATGTATCCCTTAGTATCCGTATCAGTAACCGTATCTGAACCCGTAGTATCCCTATCAGTATCCGTATCAGTATGTCGTATCAGTATCAGTATCCGTATCAGTGTCAGTATCCCGTATCAGTATCAGTATCTCCTATCAGTATCCAGTACCCCGTATCAGAATCTGTATTAGTATCCGTATCAGTATCCATTAGTATCAGTATCAGTATCCTGTATCAGTATCTGTATCACTATCAGTGTCCGTATCAGTATCCATTATCAGTATCCCTTATCCAAAATCCGTATCAGTATCCGTATCAGTATCCGTATCAGTATCCGTATCAGTATCCGTATCAGTATCCGTATCAGTATCCGTATCAGTATCCGTATCAGTATCCGTATCAGTATCCGTATCAGTATCCGTATCAGTACCCGTATCAGTACCCGTATCAGTACCCGTATCAGTACCCGTATCAGTACCCGTATCAGTATCCGTATCAGTATCCGTATCAGTATCCGTATCAGTATCCGTATCAGTATCCGTATCAGTATCCGTATCAGTATCCGTATCAGTATCCGTATCAGTATCCGTATCAGTATCCGTATCAGTATCCGTATCAGTATCCGTATCAGTATCCGTATCAGTATCAGTATCCGTATCAGTATCCGTATCAGTATCCGTATCAGTATCCGTATCAGTATCCGTATCAGTATCCGTATCAGTATCCGTATCAGTATCCGTATCAGTATCCGTATCAGTATCCGTATCAGTATCCGTATCAGTATCCGTATCAGTATCCGTATCAGTATCCGTATCAGTATCCGTATCAGTATCCGTATCAGTATCCGTATCAGAATCCGTATCAGTATCCGTATCAGAATCCGTATCAGTATCCGTATCAGTATCCGTATCAGTATCCGTATCAGTATCAGTATCCGTATCAGTATCCGTATCAGTATCCGTATCAGTATCCGTATCAGTATCCGTATCAGTATCCGTATCAGTATCCGTATCAGTATCCGTATCAGAATCCGTATCAGTATCCGTATCTGTATCCGTATCAGTATCCGTATCAGTATCCGAATCAGTATCCGTATCAGTATCCGTATCAGTATCCGTATCAGTATCCGTATCAGTATCCGTATCAGTATCCGTATCAGTATCCGTATCAGTATTAGTATCCGTATCAGTGTCAGTATCCCGTATCAGTATCCAGTATTCGTATCAGTATCCGTATCAGCACCCGCAGTATCCCTATCAGTATCCTGTTGTATCCGAATCAGTATCCCGTATCAGTATCCCGTATTAGTATCCGTATCAGTATCCCGTATTAGTATCCGTATCAGTATCCTGTATCAGTATCTGTATCACTATCAGTGTCCGTATCAGTATCCATTATCAGTATCCCTTATCCCGTATCCGTATCAGTATCCGTATCAGTATCCATATCAGTATCCGTATCAGTATCCCGTATCAGTATCTGTATCAGTCTCCCGTAGTATCCGTATAAGTATCAGTATCTCGTAGTAACTATCTGAATCTGAATCTAAATTTAAATCGGAATCGGAATCTGAATCTGAAACAGACTAGGAATAAGAATCGGAATAGAAATTTGAATCTGAATCGGAATCGGAATCTTATTTTGAATTGGAATCAGAAATGAATCTGAATCTAAATCTGAATCTGAATCGGAATTGGAATCGAATTCTGAATCAGAATCGAAATCTGAATCTGAATCCGAATCGGAGATGACGACGACGACGACGACGACATGATGACGACTTGATGACGAAGACTGCCGACGACATGATGACGACATTACGATGACGATGACGCCATGATGCCGACACGATGCCGACATGATGACGATACGATGCCGACATGATGACACGACACAGATGACGGCACAGATGACGACATAATGAAGTCGACGACAACGACACGCCATGATGACGACGACATGATGACGCCACGATGACTACATGATGACGACATGATGACGACAACATGATGACGACAACGACATGATGGCGACTACAACGACATGATGACTACCCGTTGACGACGACATGATGACGACACGATGACGCCGTGATGACGACACGATACGACATAATGATGACGATGACGACACGACGAGGAAATGATGACGACATTTTGACGACATTATACACTCATAAACGAGTTCATAACACATACCCCAACATTTTGAATTTACTAGTTTTCGTAGGTAAATTTAATTATTATTGAATATTTTATGCAAATGTATCACCTACCCCTACACCTATGCCTACCCCTACACCTACCCCTACACCTACACCTCACCTTCACATATACCTACTTCTACACCTACACCTACTCCTACACCTACCCTTACACACCCACCTACCCCTACACCTACACTCATAAACGAGTTCATAACACATAGCCCAGCATTTTGTATTTACTAGTTTTTGTAGGTAAATATTATTATTATTGAAGTATCCGTATCACTATCCGTATCAGTATCCGACGACATGACTATATGAACGACGACATAATGACAACATGATGACGACATGACGACATGACGACATTATTACGACATTATGACGACACGATGAAGACACCATGATGACGATGACGACACGACGACATTATTACGACATTATGACGACACGATGAAGACACCATGATGACGATGACGACACGACTAGGACATTATGACGACATTAGGACGACATTATGCCGACATTATGACGACACTATGACGACATTATGACGACATGACTATATGAACGACGACATAATAAAAACATGATGACGACATGACGACATGACTATATGAACACGACATGATGAAAACACGACATTATGACGACATTATGACGACACTATGACGACATTATGACGACACTATAAAGACACGATGATAACAACACGACGAGGACATTATGACGACATGACGCCGACATTATGACGACAATATGACGACACTGTGACGAAATTATAACGACATTATGACGACATTATGACGGCACTATGACGACATTATGACGACATTATTATTATTGAAGTATCCGTATCAGTATCCGTATCAGTATCCCTATCAGTATCCGACGACATGACTATATGAACGACGACATAATGACAACATGATGACGACATGACGACATTATTACGACATTATGACGACACGATGAAGACACCTTGATGACGATGACGACACGACTAGGACATGCTGACGACATTAGGACGACATTATGACGACATTAGGACGACATTATGACGACATTAGGACGACATTAGGACGACATTAGGACGACATTAGGACGACATTATGACGACATTATGCCGACATTATGACGACACTATGACGACACTATGACGACATTATGACGACATTATGACGACACTATGACGACACTATGACGACATGACTATATGAACGACGACATAATGAAAACATGATGACGACATGACGACATGACGACATGACGATATGAACGACGACATGATGAAAACACGACATTATGACGACACTATGACGACATTATGACGACACTATAAAGACACGATGATAACAACACGACGAGGACATTATGACGACATGACACCGACATTATGACGACATTATGACGACAATATGACGACACTGTGACGACACTATGACGACATTATAACGACATTATGACGACATTATGACGGCACTATGACGACATTATGACGACATTATTATTATTGAAGTATCCGTATCAGTATCCCTATCAGTATCCGACGACATGACTATATGAACGACGACATAATGACAACATGATGACGACATGACGAAATGACGACATTATGTCGACACGATGAAGACACCTTGATGACGATGACGACACGACTAGGACATGATGACGACATGACGACGACATTATGACGACATTATGACGACATTAGGACGACATTATGACGACATTATGACGACATTATGCCGACATTATGACGACACTATGACGACATTATGACGACATGACTATATGAACGACGACATAATGAAAACATGATTACGACATGACGACATGACTATATGAACGACGACATGATGAAAACACGACACTATGACGACATTATGACGACACTATGACGACACTATAAAGACACGATGATAACAACACGACGAGGACATTATGACGACATGAGGCCGACATTATGACGACAATATGACGACACTGTGACGACACTATGACGACACTATGACGACATTATAACGACATTATAACGACATTATGACGACATTATGACGACACTATGACGACATTATGGACACTATGACGACACTATAAAGACACGATGAAACAACACGACGAGGACATTATGACGACATGACGCTGACATTATGACGACATTATGACGACAATATGACGCCACTGTGACGACACTATGACGACACTATGACGACATTATGACGACATTATTATTATTGAAGTATCAACAAATCAAAAACACACAAATTAAAAATGTAGTATGTAAAAAAGATTTTAATAAGCTTTGATTTAATCTTATCTTTAGATGATTATCTAAGGTAGATAAGAATTCCAGGTGTCCCCTAGTGTTTTTAGACATAGTGTTTTTATCACTTTCTACCTGGTAGAAGTCCTACTGTTCTATTACCTTCTCACTTATTTCTCAACTTTTACTCTGTCACTTATTTCCATATCTGCATTTTCATCCCTCTTATCTCCCTTACTACACACCCCTCCGATTTATTTTTTTTATTTAAAACTCAAAAACACAGAATGATTTTGCGGTTCCGTTTACAGTTCATACTAATATTTCTGCTGCAATTATTTCTTACTGCTTCCCGTTATTTTAATTTAATATAATATTATAATAAATATAATATTATATTTATTTATTTCACTATTTTTAAATTTTTAGTTTAAGCTACTTGCAAAAGATTGCTAAACAAAAAATGTATAATGAATCTGCCGGCTTCGCCGGCGCCTCGTCCTAGGCTGCGCCACATGCGGCCGCAAGTCTCGCATGGCCCTTGCGCCGGCCCTGTCAGTATCAATATCCGTATCAATGACAGTATCCCGTATCAGTATCAGTATCTCGTATCAGTATCCAGTATCCGTATCAGTATCCGTATCAGCACCCGCAGTATCCCTATCAGTATCCTGTTGTATCAGTATCAGTATCCCGTATCAGTTTCCCGTATTAGTATCCGTATCAGTTTCCCGTATTAGTATCCGTATCAGTATCCCGTAGTATCAGTATCAGTATCCGTATCAGTATGTCGTATCAGTATCAGTATCCGTATTAGTACCAGTATCCGTATCAGTATCCCATATCAGTATCCGTATTAATATCCCGTAGTACCTGTATCAGTATCTGTATCACTATCAGTATACGTATCAGTATCCATTATCAGTATACCTTATCCCGTATCCGTATCAGAATCCGTATCAGTATCCATATCAGTATCCGTATCAGTATCCGTATCAGTATTCATATAAGTATCCGTATCAGTATCCCGTATCAGTATCTGTATGTCTCCCGTGGTATCCATCAGTATCTCAGTGGGGTATCAGTATCCCGTAGTATCCATCTGAATCTGAATCTGAATCTGAATCTAAATCTGAAACCGAATAAGAATGGGAATCGGAATTTGAATCTGAATCGGACTAGGAATCGGAATCGGAATTGGAATCTAAATAGGAATCGGAATCTTATTCTGAATAGGAATCAGAATCTGAATCTGAATCTGAATAGGAATCGGAATCAAATTCTGAATCTGAATCGGAATCTGAATCTGAAACTGAATCTAAATCTGAGATAACGACGACGACGACATGATGACGAAGCCTGCCAACGACATGATGACACGATGATGACGATTACATGATGACGTTATGACGACGACACGATGCCGCCGTGATGACGACACGATGATGACACGATAATGACGATAACGACACGACGAGGACATTATGACGACATGACGACGACATTATGACGACATGACGCCGACATTATGACGACATGACGCCGACATTATGACGACATTATGACGACATGACTATATGAACGACGACATAATTTCAACATTATGACGACATGTCGACACTATGACGACACTATGACGACACTATGACGACACTATGACGACACTATGACGAAACTATGACGACACTATGACGACACTATGACGACACTATGACGACACTATGACGACACTATGACGACATTATGACGACATTATTATTATTGAAGTATCAGTATCCGTATCAGTATCCCTATCAGTATCCGACATTAGGACGACATTACGACATTATGTCGTCATAGTGTCGTCATAGTGTCGTCATAGTGTCGTCATAGTGTCGTCATAGTGTCGTCATAGTGTCGTCATAGTGTCGACATGTCGTCATAATGTTGAAATTATGTCGTCGTTCATATAGTCATGTCGTCATAATAGTCATGTCGTCATAATGTCGTCATAATGTCGGCGTCATGTCGTCATAGTGTCGTCATAGTGTCGTCATAGTGTCGTCATAGTGTCGTCATAGTGTCGTCATAGTGTCGTCATAGTGTCGACATGTCGTCATAATGTTGAAATTATGTCGTCGTTCATATAGTCATGTCGTCATAATGTCGTCATAATGTCGGCGTCATGTCGTCATAATGTCGGCGTCATGTCGTCATAATGTCGTCGTCATGTCGTCATAATGTCCTCGTCGTGTCGTTATCGTCATTATCGTGTCATCATCGTGTCGTCATCACGGCGGCATCGTGTCGTCGTCATAACGTCATCATGTAATCGTCATCATCGTGTCATCATGTCGTTGGCAGGCTTCGTCATCATGTCGTCGTCGTCGTTATCTCAGATTTAGATTCAGTTTCAGATTCAGATTCCGATTCAGATTCAGAATTTGATTCCGATTCCTATTCAGATTCAGATTCAGATTCTGATTCCTATTCAGAATAAGATTCCGATTCCTATTTAGATTCCAATTCCGATTCCGATTCCTAGTCCGATTCAGATTCAAATTCCGATTCCCATTCTTATTCGGTTTCAGATTTAGATTCAGATTCAGATTCAGATTCAGATGGATACTACGGGATACTGATACCCCACTGAGATACTGATGGATACCACGGGAGACATACAGATACTGATACGGGATACTGATACGGATACTTATATGAATACTGATACGGATACTGATACGGATACTGATATGGATACTGATACGGATTCTGATACGGATACGGGATAAGGTATACTGATAATGGATACTGATACGTATACTGATAGTGATACAGATACTGATACAGGTACTACGGGATATTAATACGGATACTGATATGGGATACTGATACGGATACTGGTACTAATACGGATACTGATACTGATACGACATACTGATACGGATACTGATACTGATACTACGGGATACTGATACGGATACTAATACGGGAAACTGATACGGATACTAATACGGGAAACTGATACGGGATACTGATACTGATACAACAGGATACTGATAGGGATACTGCGGGTGCTGATACGGATACTGATACGGATACTGGATACTGATACGAGATACTGATACTGATACGGGATACTGTCATTGATACGGATATTGATACTGACAGGGCCGGCGCAAGGGCCATGCGAGACTTGCGGCCGCATGTGGCGCAGCCTAGGACGAGGCGCCGGCGAAGCCGGCAGATTCATTATACATTTTTTGTTTAGCAATCTTTTGCAAGTAGCTTAAACTAAAAATTTAAAAATAGTGAAATAAATAAATATAATATTATATTTATTATAATATTATATTAAATTAAAATAACGGGAAGCAGTAAGAAATAATTGCAGCAGAAATATTAGTATGAACTGTAAACGGAACCGCAAAATCATTCTGTGTTTTTGAGTTTTAAATAAAAAAAATAAATCGGAGGGGTGTGTAGTAAGGGAGATAAGAGGGATGAAAATGCAGATATGGAAATAAGTGACAGAGTAAAAGTTGAGAAATAAGTGAGAAGGTAATAGAACAGTAGGACTTCTACCAGGTAGAAAGTGATAAAAACACTATGTCTAAAAACACTAGGGGACACCTGGAATTCTTATCTACCTTAGATAATCATCTAAAGATAAGATTAAATCAAAGCTTATTAAAATCTTTTTTACATACTACATTTTTAATTTGTTGTCAGTTTTATTTAATTAGCCCTCCCGCTCGTTAATATCGTAAAATCTTTATTCTATTCTTCTACATTTTTCTATTTTTCGTAATTTTTTTTAAGTGTTACATATTTAATTTTATTTTCGTATTACACACAGAAAGTGAGTATGTGTTTCAGAAGTGACTCAGCAAAAAGTGTTCTGTGTCCTAACCTTCTAGTACAGTGTTAATAAGTGCAATAGAGATATACTCCAGTTCCAGTGTTAACCAGTGCAATAGATACACTGATACACACCAACTGTCAGCTCTTTCTGTCTGTCTGGTTAACATGTCAGGAAAAAAGAAACCTTCGGGCATGTTTTATAGAAAATGTAAAGCAGAAATAGAAAGAGAAGACCGAAAGCAGGCCAAAGCAGAACTGGCAGAAAACCTGGGAATCAATCCAGAATTCAGTGATGAATTTGTGGTAAGGCAAAGAATGAGAAAACCAAAATTTTTTTACAAGGGTAGAGATGAACCTTTGAAGTCTGGGAAGGAATCATTTAAAGTCAATTTCTTTTTGTCATCCTCGACACTGCTATAAATTCTATGACAGAGAGGTTTGAACACATGGAAAACCACAGCAAGCATTTCAAAGTTCTCTATGACATTAAAGAATTAGAGCAATGTGAAAAAGATTTCGATTGAAAATATTTGGATAAATATGTTTTACTAAAAAGAAAAACTCATAAAGTTTTGTTTACATTGGTTTGGGCAAGTATCAGCTGTTTGTTGTCAATTGTATTCAGTGCTGTGTAATGGCTAAATTTAAAGACAGGAAAACATTTTGTGTTTGTGTGCTGGATTATCACATTAACCATTCAGTTATTAGTGTGCAACGTCACTTTAAAAGAACCTCCTAGCATTCACGCTATTCGCATGAGGTACTTAAATTGTAAGAAAAATGGCTGCATTTGTAAAAAAAAATCAACTGGAAGTGAGCGCCAGAGCTTGACTACAAGTTTGACGTCGTGTCACAACCGGCCCTGGATACTGATACGACATACTGATACGAATACTGATAGGGATACTACGGGTTCAGATACGGTTACTGATACGGATACTACGGGATACATATACGAATACTACGGGGTACTGATACGGATACTACGGGACACTGATACGAGATACTGTTACGGGATATGGATACCGATACGGGATGCTGATACGGGTACTACGGGATATTAATACGGATACTGATATGGGACACTGATACGGATACTGATACGGATACTAATACGGATACTACTAGATACTGCTAATGGATACTGATACGGCTACTACTAGATACTGCTAATGGTTATTGATACTTTACTACGGGATACTGTGATACAGATACTGATACTGATACGGATATTACGGGATACTGATACGGATACTGGCACTAATACGGATACTGATACGGATACTACTAGATACTGCTAATGGATACTGATACGGATACTACTATATACTGCTAATGGTTACTGATACGGATACTACGGGTGACTGTGATACAGATACTGATACGGATACTGATACTGATAAAGATACTGTTACGGGATACTGATACTGATACGGATACTACGGGATACTGATACTGATACTGGCACTAATACGGATACTGATACTGATACGGGATATTGATACTGATACGGGATACTGATACGGATACTACGGGATACTGATACGGATACTAAGGGATACTGATACGGATACTAAGGGATACTGATACGAGTTACTGATACGGATACTGATACGTGATACTGATACGGATACTAAGGGATACTGATACTAATACGGATACTGATACGGATACTGATAGGGATACTTCAATACTAATTAAATTTACCTACAAAAACTAGTACATACAAAATGCTGGGCTATGTGTTATGAACTCGTTTATGAGTGTAGCTGTAGGGGTAGGTGGGTGTGTAAGGGTAGGTGTAGGAGTAGGTGTAGGTGTAGTTGTAGGTGTAGGTGTTGTAGTTGTAGGGTATATGTGATACTACGGGATACTGATACTTATACGGATACTACGGGAGACTGATACAGATACTGATACGGGATACTGATACAGATACTGATATGAATACTGATACGGATACTGATACGGATACTGATACGGATACTGATACGGATACTGATACGGATACTGATACGGATACTGATACGGATACTGATACGGATACTGATATGGATACTTCAATAATAATTAAATTTACCTACAAAAACTAGTAAATACAAAATGCTGGGGCTACGTGTTATGAACTCGTTTATGAGTGTAGGTGTAGGGGTAGGTGGGTGTGTAAGGGTAGGTGTAGGAGTAGTTGTAGGTGTAGGTGTAGGAGTAGGTATATGTGAAGGTGAGGTGTATGTGTAGAGGTAGGTGTAGGGGTAGGTATAGGTGTAGGGGTAGGTGATACATTTGGATGAAATATTCAATAACAATTAAATTTACCTACGAAAACTAGTAAATTCAAAATGCTGGGGTATGTGTTTATTTATTTATTGTTTTATTAGGGTGTCCGACAACAAGGTCATATATACAATACACCCAATACAAGGCATCAATTAATACAGGAATTAGAACGATAAAACTAAAAAATAAAAATAAAATAAATAATAATTTAAATAATAAATATTAAATAAATTAGTAAAAATAAAATATAAAAATAAATTATCAAATAATTAAAAATTAATCCAATTTGAAGGTGTCTTTAGTGCAGATCGTTTAAAGCTATGGCAAAGAGATGATTAATGTTTTTTTTTTTTTTTTATAAATAATTTTGTTTAAGTTAACTCTTACCTAAATTTAAGATTATTATTATTACTATCATTATTACACTATGAATGTGTCAAAATTTTATTTGTAATTTTTTTGATTGATTATTTGTATTATCTTTTGAAAATGTATCTTCATGATTCTGACTTTTAATTATTACTGGATTTGACTAATTTTAACCAAGATATTGAATAAATTATAAACTGATTTCGACAAATACTTATGATTATATTATGATTCTGGTTATTGAGGAACCAAAAATTTATGTGTTTTATGTTTATGTCATTATGTTGATCATTAGTAATGATCTTTATTTATGTTAACTCTTCTTAAGCTGTCGCTTACATTTATGTACTGATTTTGATCTTTAATTGTTATGAGAAAAACTGATCTAATTGTGATGAAAGTATGAAAGTATTCACCAAATTTGACTATTTTAACTGATTTTGATTTTTTTAAATAGTTACAAGTAACTAACTCTATGTGATGAAGTATTCACTGAATTTGACTATACATTTTTTTCTTGTTGTTTTGTTTTGTATAATTTTAAATTTATATTCCTACTTTATTATAATTCATTTGGCTAAATTTTATTATGATAGGGACTATCATAAGTCAGGATGGTCGAACTGTAGGATTAAGTATGCCAGACCCGCACAGCATATGTGCAGAGGATTCTGGATTAACAATATGTATATGAGAGTGGAGGACTTTGTATTTTAGAGATTCATATTCCGGAGGCAAACCATCGCGTACTTATTGCTTTTCTGTTTCTGTGTTTAAGTGTTGTTTATGTACTTTTATTTTTATAATAAATAATTACTTTACCGATTCTTAAGTTTTGTTATTAATATTGCCTCAACAATATTGTTTGTCCTATTTTAACTCTAAACCTCCGTTCGGTCAAAAAGTTTTTAATAAAGGTTGGTAAATGGCCCTAGAATCCTCCTTTCTTCAGCTGCCTTAAGATGAGGTAACGCCAAGTCTTATCGTAGGCTTTCTCGCAGTCAAAGAATACGCCCACCGTTTCTTCCTTCTGAATAAACCCGTCCTTTATGTAGGTTTCCAACCTTACCAGATTGTCTATAGTGGATCTTCTTTTCCTAAAACCACTCTGGTGTTTTGACAATAGATTTCTCAATACCAGCTCCCACATGAGTCTCAAATTCACCATATTTTCAAGCAATTTGCTTAGTGTGTTGGTCATCGCCATGGGCCTGTACGATTCTGGGAACGAGATGTTCTTTCCCGGTTTGGCAATGGGTATTAAAGTCGCTTCGCGCCAGCTGTCTGGGTAGGTGTGTGTAGTCCATACGATGTTATAAAATTTCAGGATGTACTGTCTAGTCTAAATGACGCTGGTAGGTTTTTGAGCATAAGGTTATGAACTTGATCAGGACCTGGTGCAGTTAATTTCAACGTGCTTAATGCCGTTTCAAGTTCCCAGAGGCTAAATTCCTTATTGTAAAGCCGAGAACTAGCGTTGTTGTTGTTGTTGTCGTCAAAAGAGATGTCGTTTGCCTCAGTATTAGCTTTGATGTTTTGGAATTCCTGGGTATAAGAGGTGTTCGAGTTAACTGCGAAGAAGTGGATGGCCGTTAACTTGGAGTACATCATCGTCAGATTTCGCTCAAAGTGGTCTCATAATTTTGCACTATTTTTGCACATTTTTGAGACGCAAAGAATGAATTTTGCGACGCCTTCTAAATCGCGATTAATCGCATGTCAAAGTTGTGCTCCAAGTTAACGCTGGAGTACACCATTGTCCGATTTGGATCAAAGGGGTCTCAAAATTTTGCACTATTTTTGCACATTTTTGAGACGCAAAGAATGAATTTTGCGACGCCTTCTAAATCACGATTAATCGCATGTCAAAGTTGTGCTCCAAGTTAACGCTGGAGTACACCATCGTCCGATTTGGATCAAAGTGGTCTCAAAATGTTGCACTATTTTTGCACATTTTTGAGACGCCAAGAATGAATTTTGCGACGCCTTTTAAATCGCGATTAATCGCAAGTCAAAGTTGTGCTTCAAGTTATCGCTGGAGTACACCATCGTCCGATTTGGCTCAAAGTGGTCTCATAATTTTGTACTATTTTTGAGACGCCAAGAAAGAACTTTGCGACGCCTTTTAAATTGTTATTAATCGGAAGTAAAAGTCGTGCTCCTAGTTAATGCTGGAGTACACCATCGTCCGATTTGGCTCAAAGTGGTCTCATAATTTTGTACTATTTTTGAGACGCCAAGAAAGAACTTTGCGACGCCTTTTAAATTGTTATTAATCGGAAGTAAAAGTCGTGCTCCTAGTTAATGCTGGAGTACACCGTCGTCAGATTTGGCTCAAAGTGGTCTCAAAATTTTGAACCATTCTAAATTTTGACCTATTCTTGGCGTCTCAACCAAGAATAAATTTTGAGTCTTCCGATTTTGATGAAATTTGGTAGACATGTTCATTTTACCAATGCCCAGGACGAGTTCGTTGGACAACGTTATTCGTTCAAGCGTTCACGCTCGCTTAAACGTGAACTTCAAATTTAAAATTGGAATTTTAGGTTGAGAAAAAAATCAAACTTCATATATTCAATGAGACAAACACTTTTTTCAAATACAATTTTTAGTAAAACCAAAAAATTGTACCGACCGCAAAAATTGTTGTGACACCGCTATGAAGTGTTTAGGATCGCTAAAAACTTTTTATAGTTTTTACACAATAAAGTACATGATAGGACGCGAGAAAGCTATGTGCCGCACTAATTGGCAGTCTATTTTTTTATGAAGGATTTTTACACTTTAAATAACACAAATCAATATAAATTATAATATTATGAAAATGAAATCATTTGTATTATAAACTTAGAGTCAGTGACTAGGTGTCAATCAGGCAACCTCGTATGACTCACCTTTTAATTTTTTCTGACGAATTAACTTTATAATGATTTAATTCTACTTATACTACTTTCAAGGTTTGAAGATGTTCCGAAATTAAGGGACGAAATATTACCTTATAAAGAAGTTTTTTTTACCCCTTTGGACACAAAAGAGATTATACATATTCAAAAATAAGGGGACAACATATATTTATATTATATATATATGTAAAATGGATAATTATTTATAATTTTTATTTCCATTTTCAAGCTAATAAAGCGATAAGAATATAAAGTGATAGTATGACAAAAATGGTCATTTCTATGTAGGTCGTTTCAGAAACCCTTAGGCTTTTGGTAGTTCGTCCGTCCGATCTTGGAGTATATCTCCCGACCTACTGAAGCTATAGACTTGAAATGTTGTATTAAATTTGGTAACAAATAGACTTGAAATATGGTAAGATATTTTTTTTTGCCCAAAAACAGAAAAACTATTGCGGACTTAAACACTCAAAATTCCTGCGATCTGCGAATAGATCGCAATATTTTATATTTTTTGTAATTTTCAAGGTTTTGAAATGTAGATTACAAATATATATCGCGTTCCAAAATGGCGGCCATTTTATCCCCCCAAAAAATAAAACAAACCCAAAATGTTCCCCTCTGCACTACCCCTTTAGGATAGGTCATATTTTATAAATATATATCTCTGTGGTCCTATGATGTTTCGGGAGTTGAACTAAAAAAGTGAAATTTTTAAAATTTTAGGGGACCGTAACTATTGAGCCCCAAAATTTTTGAAAATTCGAAGTTGGGTATCATTATAAAGGTATTGAAATCTGGTTCACAAAAATATATTGTGTTTACAAAATGGCGGTCATTTTATCCCACAAAAAATTAAAAAAACGGTAAAAAATGCCTCCCCCCCCCCCACAAACATTGTTGTAACAAAAATTGTTACAACTAGTAAATGTATCACGATTTATTTTGAAGAACACCATTAACTAATTTTATTTACAGTTTCGTATTTCTTGTTTTGTTTTTTTTACTCTAGGTGATTTTTTTGTAACTCAATATTTCATCCGTAATTTTCATTTTATGACCGGGCGCTATTTTGGAATAGATGTATACTGTAGGAGTTTGTTTGGGGTAAATGTTATATTTTTCACTTGATAGGTGAAAAAAAATTTATCATAAAAAAAAAAAAAAAAAACCTAAATAATTTATCATAAAAAACCCCTAATTTATCATTTAAAAATTTGTGCTATAAAATTCTCTCTGTAGCAAAATATAAGGTTTCACCTCTTAGCATTTTTTTAAAGAACCAAAATGTTGCCTGTTATAAGGCAGTTAAGTTGAAAAATGTGTGTGTTTGCATCACAATTACTAGCAAAATATTGGGTACTCCAAAAAAAAAAATTTAAAAAATCGTAATTTCTCATTACATTTGTACTCTTTTTAGTATTTTTTTTAGGGTTTCGTTGGTAAAACCAAAAAAAAAAGAAACCCTTATAGTTTCGTTCCTGTGTCTGTCTGTCACTCTGTACGGTTCCAATAACTTTTGAACCAAAAGAGATAAAAACGTGAAACTTTCCAGTATAAAAGATCGTTTTGACGCGCACACAGAAAAAATATAGCGAACTCAATATTATTTTTTTATAAACCCAATATTTCACCAGTAACTTTTATACAAAAACATTATTTTTTAGACCTGAAGAAGGACTGGTTTCACTGTGTAGTGTAAACTAATTTAAAATAAAAGAATCACAATCGTGATATTAGCAATAAAAGGTTAGAGAGGGAGTAAGAAGAAAGGCAAAGGGGGTTAGGGAAGTATACCTCTAACACCTCTAACCATGCTCGTATGTTTTGTCTTCGAAATAAATTATAAAGGAGTCGTCGCATCGCTAGTTTCATAGAAATGACGACAATTTCTGTCTTACTATCACTTTATATTCTCCGCTTTATTAGCTTGAAAATGGAAATAAGATTATAGATAATTATTATTAGTGCAATTTTTGAGACCACATTGGGCCAAATCGGTTGATGGAGATTCCAGCATTAACTTGGAGTAGACTGTGAAAATGTAAATTGCGACGCATCAAACAAGTTGCAAAATTCATACTTTGTGGCATCACAAAAATGTGCAAAAATAGTGCAAAATTTTGAGACCACTTTGAGCCAAATCGGACGATGGTACTCCAGCGTTAACTTGGTACACAACTTTGACTTGTGATTAATCGCGATTTAAAAGGCGTCGCAAAATTCATTCTTGGCGTCTCAAAAATGTGCAAAAATAGTACAAAATTTTGAGACAAATTTAAGCCAAATCGGACGATGGTGTACTCCAGCGATAACTTGAAGCACAACTTTGACTTACGATTAATCGCGATTTAAAAGGCGTCGCAAAATTCATTCTTGGCGTCTCAAAAATGTGCAAAAATAGTGCAAAATTATGAGACCACTTTGAGCCAAATTGGACGATGGTGTACTCCAGCGATAACTTGAAGCACATCTTTGACTTGCGATTAATCGGGATTTAAAAGGCGTCGCAAAATTCATTCTTGGCGTTCCAAAAATGTGCAAAAATAGTGTAAAATTATGAGACCACTTTGAGCCAAATCGGACGATGGTGTACTCCAGCGTTAACTTGGAGCACAACTTTGACATGCGATTAATCGCGATTTAAAAGGCGTCGCAAAATTCATACTTGGCGTCTCAAAAATGTGCAAAATTATGAGACCACTTTGAGCCAAATCGGACGATGGTGTACTCCAAGTTAACGGCCATCAGAGCTGAGGGGGGTGAGAGTGAGAAGGCGCTTGACACTCGTTATCTCGTCCCAAACTACAGCCTGCTACGACATCGTTTTCATTCGAATGAAAAAATATAGACTGAGAATGAATCCAGTCGAATTTTTCATTCGAATGTTTCATTTGGATGTTTTTTGGTTTTGGGTAGGGAAAAGGAACGACGGTGAAGGGCTCAGAGCGGAGGAGGGGTGAGAAGGCGCATGACACTCGTTATCTCGTTATACATATACACTTCCGAATTACAACTAATACAACTCCAAACTATAGACTGATATCAGTCGAGTGAAAACTAGATATCCACAACCGAATGAATGAATATTTTAAAACAACCGTTTAGTCGACTGTTTTCAATCGATTGGTTCCCAACGCTACTTGTATTACCTAATATGTCCGCGAATTTTTACATTTTATTTACAAGTTATTAAAAGTTGTTACAGGTTTTTTATAGTATTAAATTTTGTTTAAAAACGATTTTGCAGTTTAAAAAAAAGAAACGGAAGCTCATGAAAACTTAAAAGCTTCAAGAATTTAAAAAGTGGATAAGAGTAAAATAACCTGATATCTCGATCCCCTCCACGACCTGTTCATACGAGCGTTTTAAATTTAGATCCCACGTTCCGATCACGTATTTTTGGTGGAGCAGATCTAACCCGATTCGATCCGTCGATCTCCGTTCGTACAGCGTTTTGAACTAGCGGATCGTTTTCAAAACCGTTTTCACAACGATGTGTGAACGTAGTAAATGTAGAATGATGTCTGTGTTGAATCTTAGCGTTAAAATGTCTTGCTGCTGGATTCCTTTACTTGCAAATGATATAGAGATGAGGGATAAGGTTGCTGGTGATAGATCGAGGATGAGTTATGTATGTAGAATGATGTGTTGAATCTTGGCCGTTAAAATGTCTTGCTGCTGGATTCCTTTACTTGCAAATGATGTAGAGATGAGGGATAAGGTTGCTGGTGATAGATGAGGATGAGTTATGTATGTAGAATGATGTGTTGAATCTTAGCGTTAAAATGTCTTGCTGCTGGATTCCTTTACTTGCAAATGATGTAGAGATAAGGGATAAGGTTGCTGGTGATAGATCGAGGATGAGTTATGTATGTAGAATGATGTGTTGAATCTTGGCCGTTAAAATACCATGTACTTTAATAATCTAGAATGTCAAAGGGTTTTTGTTGAGACTGTTTTCCCTTTATTTAATTTATTTATTGTTATCAAGTAGTAAGTAATGTAATTATACTTATAATTAATACTTACTTATAATTATACTTAATAATTTAATACTTTTACCTATAATTATAATTATGTATACTTATTATTGTCATTGCCCCAAGGAAAAAACAAAATTCAGTTTGGTACTGCGTTTGCTACAAAATGTATTTATTAATATGTAAATCTGTATATGACTACATCAATAAAGACATTTTTATTAAATTTAAAAAACTACAGATGTAAACGTTTGTTTTTTTTCTTTCAAACTACTGTTACTAAACTACACTATTAATAAACTACTGTTACTAAACAACACTATTAATAAACTACTGTTACTAAACTACACTATTAATAAACTACTGTCACTAAACTACACTATAATAAACTACTGTCACTAAACTACACTATTAATAAACTACTGTCACTAAACTACACTATTAATAAACTACTGTTACTAAACTACACTATTAATAAACTACTGTTACTAAACTACACTATTAATAAACTACTGTTACTAAACTACACTATTAATAAACTACTGTTACTAAACAACACTATTAATAAACTACTGTTACTAAACTACACTATTAATAAACTACTGTCACTAAACTACACTATAATAAACTACTGTCACTAAACTACACTATTAATAAACTGCTGTCACTAAACTACACTATTAATAAACTACTGTTACTAAACTACACTATTATAAACTACTGTTACTAAACTACAGTTACTAATACTAAACTAATGTGATCAAACTATTATTACTAAACTATATCATTACTTCACTATACTGTTACTAAACTATTGTTTGTTTCTATTCAGATCTTTTTCTGTGGACCAATAACGGGGGCTTCTACATGGGCTATATTCTATCGACTAATGTTTGACCCTTCAGTAGAAGAGAAATCAGAAGCTAAAACCCTTTATAACGTTGTAGAATAGATATTCACTGACAAAAAAAATCTTCTAATTATAAATTTATTTTTACAGTTTAATAATTTTATAAATTCTATTTTAATTGTTTATTAGTTATAATAGTCCAGTAAAATTGTCGTAAATAAGGGGGTTACCTTGCATCAAATAAGGTAGTTCTGATTTTTTGATAATATGTTGTATATGATGAATGGCTAATGATAATGATACATCTAAGTTTTCGACCTCGGCAAACTTCCGGATCATTGTGAAATACTTGAAAAACCATAAAATTTTCGAAGTTTTTTAGGTTTTCATCAATTTTGACCCCCAAGGACCCATTTTACGATACAAAAGACTGTATTGTCTATTAAATAAAACTAAATTTATAACAAAATGAGACCATAATTGTTTCTCTAAACCCAGTACGTTTTAAGATACAGCTGTTCGAAGCTTCGAACATTTTCCAAAATAAGCCGATTTTAGAGGTTTATTCCAGTTTACACCGCTTTTGACACTGAAGAACCTATTTATCGGCAAAAATAAGCATATACATTTTTTAAGTGGACTAAATTTTCAATAAAATAGGACCAAATTTGTCTTTGTAGACCCAATACTTTCCAAGATACAGCAGTTCGAAATCGACGAATATATGTCAACAAATTTTAGAAGAAAGGGCCAAATATCGGGATAAAACAGCCCCCCTACGAGAAAGTTCATAAGGACTAAAGGTGTATTAAATTTAATTGGCTTCCTTTTTAGTGCAAAATGAAGTCTGTAGGTCCACTAGTTCAGTTGCAACCGTAAAAAACATAACAACGGAATATTATGCCAGTCAAATTAGACCTATAACTCGCAAAGCTTGATGTAGTTATGATTTTTTATAATGTTGTAGAGATCAGTTAGTGTTGTGTAATCCTAAGTTTGCATCTTAAAAAAACCTTTGCTATCTGCGTAAAAATGTTCTAACTTTTCTAACTTTTTGCCATATAACTCGTAAACTATGTGTTTTTCGATGTTAGACGTTATTTCTATTTTTGAAGTACAGTAAATTTACAGCAGCATAAGCTCAACTGCATTTCTGTACGTCCAATAGTTTCTGGAAGCTGGAGAGAAGCATCTGGTCGCTCTGAATGGAGGGGACGCATCCGCATCGACACCCTAACGGCCTTCGGTTCCGCCTATTCGTCAAGTCAGCAGCAAACGCGAAGGTAAACTAGACACGGTTGTCCACAACCAAAGAGTCAGCTTCAGCTTCCTTCCATTCATATCGCACATACCACCAAGTGCTAAAGTGGCTAGGGGTGGAGAAGGATAACACAGATTGGGGTTGGATGAAAAGTTCCCGTGTTTAATACCAATAACATCATAATGTAAACTAGCCCCAGCAATCCTTTTCAAATTGCTCTCATGTAAGTGCAAGAAGGGAGCATGCACTTGCCGGAAAGCTGGGCTTAATGTCTCAGCTTTGTGCACAATCGGCACCGGCACTACGTGGTGTGACCAGACTTGCCACAACGTCCCTATAGTTTTAATAGACGAGGATGAAGACGCCCCGACGATCCCCCCCCCCCCCCCCCCCCCTTCAGACGAGCAACCCAACATAGACAAAATTCCCCATCAACTTCCTTCAGTCTCGGAATACGACCGTCATCAGCCATCAGCCTCGAAAAAATTAATACGTTAACCGCTTTGATTGCTAATACTTTTTATAAGAATTTACATACATGTAATTTCACTTTTCCATCTTTAAACATGATTCTATGAATTTTTCTTCAGTCGAATGCCCAAAACTTGTTATAAAAAGTGGTTTAGATTCATTTCTTAAAAAATTACAATTTTCCTTTTTTTGTTCTTTTTACGATTGCAATAGAACTGTTTTGTCTACAGGCTTCATTTTGTGCTTGCATAAAAGCCAATTAAATTTACTACAACTTCTTTTCTTATGAATTTAATCGTAGGTGGGAGATGTCGATATTAGGCCCGAAACGAGAGGAATTCTTAAAATTTCGATTTTTTGGAAAATTATAGTTTGTTTTTAAGTATCATATCTCGGTAACTATTGGACGTATAGAGTTTCCATTGGACTTTAAAGGAAGCCAATTATATTTACTACAACTTCATTCCTAATACATTTTCTCATAGTTATGTTTACGCCGATATTCGCCCCGAAACGAGAGCAATACTTAAAATTTCCATTTTTTGAAAAAAAGTCCAATTTTTAAAGTGCCATATCCCGGAAACTATTAGACGTACAGAGTTGCCATTGGACTTAAATTGTTGTAAATTTACTGTACTCAAAAAATAGTAAGAACAACTAACATCGAACAACGCATAGTTTACGAGGTGTATAGCAACAACTGAAAAAAGTCCGACAATTTTTCAGTTTCCACATATTACGCAGCTAGCACAGGTTTTCGAAGCTGCAAAATTAGGATCACACTAGCCTAACTGGTCTGAACAACCTATAAAAAAAAAGTAACTACATCAAGCTTTGCGAATTATAGGTCTAATTTAAATAGCCTAATATTCCGTTGTTGTGTTTTTTACGATTGCAACTGAACTAGTGGGCCTACAGACTTCATTTTCCACTAAAAAGGAAGCCAATTAAATGTAATACACCTTTAGTCCTTATGAACTTTCTCGTAGGGGGGCTGTTTTATCCCGATATTTAGCCCTTTCTTCTAAAATTTGTTGACATACATTCGTTGACTTCGAACTGCTGTATCTTGGAAAGTATTGGGTCTACAAAGACAAATTTGGTCCTATTTTATTGAAAATTTAGTCCACTTAAAAAATGTATATGCTTATTTTTGCCGATAAATAGGTTCTTCAGTGTCAAAAGCGGTGTAAACTGGAATAAACCTCTAAAATTGGCTTATTTTGGAAAATTTTCGAAACTTTGAACAGCTGTATCTTAAAACGTACTGGGTTTAGAGAAACAATTATGGTCTCATTTTGTTATAAATTTAGTTTTCTTTAATAGACAATACAGTCTTTTGTATCGTAAAATGGGTCCTTGGGGTCAAAATTGATGAAAACCAAAAAATTTCGAAAATTTGGTGGTTTTTCAAGTATTTCACAATGATCCGGAAGTTTGCCGAGGTCGAAAACTTAGATGTATCATTAGCCATCCATCATATACAACATATTAATAAATCAGAACTACCTTATTTGATGCAAGGTAAAATGTACCATTTTACTGGACTAATAAATAAATAGAAAACTATTGTTTTAATACTAGTCTTAATTGATTTGATATTAAGAATGTTATTGAAGTGAAGTAACTTATAATATAATTTTGATTTTTAAATTGAAAATTACGACTTCAAACCCAAATAGGACAATGATTTTTTCCATGAGATATTTGTAGGATCAGTCACTTTGTCTTGTGGCGCAGCCCATAGGGGGTTGAAAGTTAACCTATGGCTTTTTATATTAAGGCTTACCCTGATGTTCACTGTTCTAACACCCAGAGGCCGTCCATATCATCTCCAGTAGGAACAGGTTTAGGATGTATTCTGGATGATCAAATGTAAATATTTAAAAGAATGGACACTAGGGACAGCACTCTATAAAATAATCAGTTAGGTCATCTAAACTAATACCTCTTGATGAAAGAAGATATATCTCCTAAATGACTGCTTCCAGCAAAAATGTGTTTTCTGTCATTTAAAAGAGCCTTTGTTTACAGAATAATTTTGATCGCTGTGACAAATCTTGGTGAGTGAGATACAATAAATTAGATCCTACAAGATTCTAGCAAACTGAAACGGTGGATTGAAGTTAATTTAGCTGGTGTGAAGGTGGAAACAGAGTTTGTTTACATTTGAATAAAAATCGATGTGCCCAATCTTGGTGAATCAGATTATCCTTGATTTAGATTTATGAAGATTCTTTCAGGGTGAAGGGTTTTTTTTTATATAATTAATACGTACCTGATTCACCTTGATTTGGATTGATTTAGATTTGTGAAGATTCTTTCAGTGTGAAAGGGGCCTAACGCCTCCTGACACTCGCTTGACAAGTGCTAATTCTGCACCTGGGGCACAGATTGCTTTGAGTGCCGCTTGACTATTCAAGCATATTACAACCTTTTGGGCTATTGCTTCTACCACCTCTAGGACGGCATAGACTTTAACCTGGAAGACTGTGGTAGGTATACCTAATGGAAAACTCTTGGGTGCCGAACGTTTCTAGGTAGAATCCTGCTCCTGACATACCCTTTTCGTTCTTCCATGATTCCCATCCGGCTCATGATGGGATTTCTACCTTATATTTTCCTCTTCAGCTTTAGCTGATAATTCACTCCCTTATAAAAAAAGCAGCAGTGTGATGCAATAGCCTCTCCTTTGATCCATAACCGAAGTGGGAGATTCCTACCCGAGCCTCTAAGGATGCCGTAGGTGCAGTACTGATTGCTCCTGTTATACTACGGCAGGCTAACCTCTGCTAAGCCCCCTAGCCAAGCTGGTTACCTCAGTTCTAGGCCACCACACTAAGGATCCATAGTGAATCCTGGGCCTAATAACTGCTGTATACAGCAGTTGAAGGATCTTTGGGGACAAACCCCCTGCTTCCTTCCCCACTGCTCCAAGTTACCAGAAGGTTATCGTAGCCTTTTCTACCACCTTATGTGATTTCCAGGATAGTTTTGGGTCAAAAGTTATACCTAGGTATTTCACCTCTTTTGCCAATGTAAGCTCATGGCCCAGTAGTTTGGGAGCTTTTAAATCCACAAGTTTCCTCTTTTTGGTGAAGATTATCATCTCAGTCTTGGATGGATTAATTGAGAGCCCAACCTCTTTGCACCATCCTTCAAAAATCATACAAGCTCATTGCATCCCTTCACAGCAGGTATTTAGGAACTTGCTTCTGATCAGGATTAGTCCATAATCTGCATAAGCATGCAAATAGAAGTCCTCTTCAGTCATTCTCCTTAAAAGCACTTGTGGTGCCTGGTGATGGATGGACTTTCGCCACTGAAAGCTGGCTTTCCCCATGAAAGGCAGCTGCCCTAAGGGCAACCTTCTGTCGCCGTTGTGGTAGCTTTTGAGCTGGTCATTGATGAACTAACTTTCATCCCTTTTAGGGAGGACATTATCCAATTGACAATGACAGGGGGTGTTCCTTTGTGTCAATCCCTTGTCAAAGGCTTTCCTCCTTTGCCTTGTCAAAGGCTCCTTATACATCAAAGAAGAGAGCTAAAGTGTAGACTCCTTTGTGCATTGCCTTTTCTATTATAGATGAGGCCGTATGGGGGGCAGTTTCTGTTGATTACCCTCTCATGTTGATTAGCATGCAGCAGCTTCCTAACCAAGCAGTCTATAGTTACGTAATACAGTAACTACTAATACAGTGTATAATAAAATATAGTTTTATATTTAAATTTGTAAAACTTTTAACTACTATGAGAAAGTTTTGTTCGATTTATCAGACTGATTTTTTACAATTGTCCATGCTACGAAAAAACCATATCAAAGTGAGTAGCACTGTGTCAAAAACACTTTTGACGTTAATATGTTAAGGAAAAATTCAAAATTAGGCAGGCAGGAAGTCTTAGGAAAACAAAAATATTGGCAAGGTGTCTACGGGGCAATAAGGTTTGGGATTCTATGGTCTATTACATATTGTGACTTAATTATTTGTTTTAATAAAAAAAAAGTTATTAAAGAGTAGATTAAACATATTACTTTATCGTCCCTACTCCATCTGTCCCCAAATGCACAAACAAAGAGGGTAAAGAAAGAGAGACGGGTAGAGGTGAATTTTGTAGATTATTCATTTATTTATACATATTTTTAAGAGTCCTCAACAGCAATAACGCCAATAGTGAGGCACTCTTTTTGAGGCATAATTATCAAAGTTGAGGAAGGATTAGAGGGGGCTTTCTTTAAAGTTGCAGGGGGGGGGGGGGGGGGCAGATACCTTAGTTGTGCCACTGATTCACATTCATGTTTTGCCACGTTTTATTTGTTGTGTTTAGCTCCTCATACCTGTACCCCAGGGGTTAATTATTTTTTAAGTCCAATTTATTTTTAAATAAATACTGTTTGTGGTGCAACTGCAATACACTGGCAGATAGTTGTGGTAAAGTATATTAATTCCTTTATTAATGAATAAAGAGATAATCAATGTAAATATGTTGTATGTTTTGAAGAAGGACTTATGCAGATCACCAATATAATTTTTTTATAAGTATATATTAATAAGAATGATGAGTATACAATCATTCTATATATTATCTCTCAAACCTATATATCGATGGCGAAGGTTGCCAACCTCCGATGTCAACCCTATATAGGGTTGACATAATGAATTAAATATATTATATTTAATTCATTCCCCAGAGAAATAAGAAGAATTTTATACTAAAGATTACATCAAGTACACTATAGGGAAGCTTTCACTTAGAAAATACAGGGGAAAGAAGACAAGAGATTAGAGATAGAAGACAAGATCTTCACTAAGGAGGCATGAGTTGATTTCTTTTTGGTGTGAAAACAACATTAGTATTTAACAATAATTTATTGGATCAGTTCAGTGAAATGAAGATACATGTCTCCTGTCACTTGTCTTCTCACTTCTGTTCCCTGTCTTTTTGGAGTGAAAGTTGCTTAAGAGTCTATCAAACATTAACACAAAAAAACAACAAAAATTATTGAAAAAAAGCGTTTCTTTTTTTGTTTGTATTTAATATTATCAATAAAGTACATAAATAAAATTTACTTCTTATTTTACAAATATACAATCGCAGCAACGAAGATTCTCAAAAAATAAAAAAACAATTTTTCATACAATAAGTTCAAAAAAAAATTATACAAGTTAAAAACAAAAAAAAACATGAAATTGACAAACTTTTAGTGAATGATGCAATGTAATTACATTTGTTTTACCAAATTCAAAAAGAGAGGCAAATAAACAAGTACAGCTTTACATTTATAATAGTATAGAACCTCTATATTGTATCTTTAGCTGAAATATGGTTAACTATCACTATTTTTGAGTAATGCATAAATCTATCTGCTTCAAATGGCTGTTTTTTTTATATTAAACAGAATTTGAAAAGTTAGATGACAGGCTAAGGAGGAGGTTAAGGGAGGAGAAGGTCAAGGAAGGAACTGGCCTTGTTTTAAGAGAGAGTAGATCATGTACTGACCGAATAAACACAGTAAGGTTTAAGCAGTGGCGCACCCAGGGGAGGGGGACTGAAGGGGCTAAAGACCCCTCCCCAGAGCCTTTAAGAAAATATACAGACTTTAGAAAATACTATTTACTTATAGGAAATGCTCATGAGGAAAACAATGAAAGTGTATTTTTAATACTTATTGCTCATAAAACACATAATAAGTTCTAATATTGACAATACATCCCCCCCCCTACTTCCCCCTCTGGTCACTATAACTGTTTATAACTATAATTTTATAACTGTTAGGGTTCCAGCCCCTCCCAAAAAAAAATCCAGCTCTTAAAGTACAATCATCACTTAACATGGTATTTGTAAACTTTGAAAAAGCTTTTGATAGACTCAGCGGGAAATATATCGATGGTGTTGCGCCAAAAGGGCCAATCTGCAACTAATATCACGTTTTTTTTTTTTATATAAATAAAACAACAAACGACATTAAACAAATATTTTATAATTAATAAAATAAATTTGGTTATTTTGAATTATTAATTAGTTATCTAAGTATATTTTAAATGAATAAAAATATAAATAAGGCATTCAAATATCAATTTTTCATTAAAGCTTTTCAAGTTTTAGAATTCAAATGCAAAATGCAGATTGGCCCTTTTGGCGCAACACCATCAATATTTGAAAGACCTGTGGTAGGCAAGTTAAGATTGAACAAACTGATGAAGGCATTATACGATGGATATAATGAACAAGTTTATTGTACGATTGATATAATGAACAAGTTCATTGTATGATGGATATAATGAACAAGTTCTTCATGATGATGCCACAGTCAGAGCCCTCTAAAAGGGGGGGGGGGGGGGGGGGCAAGAACACTTTTATCCCCAGTATTATTCCTCGTGGTGTTGGACCAGGAAATACGAGATAAAGCTAAAGGAATTTAGTGGGGACTTACTCAACTTCATGAAGATCTAGAAAGGGCCAGATTTAGGCCTAGGCCAAGGAGCGGTGGCCTATTTAGGATACCATGAAGACTTGTAGTTTGTAGTAGTAAGGGGAGGACAAACCACTTGTTTGAATCTAGCAATTAGGCCACTTATTTAGGGTCAGTTTATCCAATTTAGCCACAAAATTTAAAGTATAGAAAAAATTGCAGCCCACTTCAGTTGACAAATCCAGTTAAGAGGCAAGGAGAGTGACAGCTAGATTTTTCTATAATAAATGTTTGTCAGTCAATTGGTTTTCTAGTAACATAGTATTATCAATTCATCTAAAACTGGGGGATATTTGTAATCTGTCTGCATATATAACCCAATTGTGTAAAAAAGTTTCAAAACAGAATTATTCTCTCTCCACCTTTTTCACTGAATCTTTCTCTTTCTCATTTCTTCCTCTTATTGAGAACTGCTTCCTGAGTATCACATTGGGCCAGATATAATATTAAACACCAAGGCTGTCCAAGAGGAATTAGGTAAATCAAATTAAGCAAGGAAAATTAATCTGGATGAGACAAATTTACTGTGGTAAAATATACAAGGGTTGTACTCTGAGAACTAGGAAATAACTGAGGTAGGACATTTTAAGGACTAATATAATACAGTATAGAATCAGATATACATTTATAGTGAATAGTGAAGATGCAGAACTAAATTAGAAAATTTTGACATTTGGCATAATTGTTTATTGATGCTTGACAATGAAAAATAAAAAAATAGTTTGCCAATTAGTGTGGCACATAGCTTTCTTGTGGCCTATCTCCTAAACCTACTTATGCTTTTGCTTAACTTGTGTTTTCATGTCTATTTTATTAAATAGATTCCTTTCTTTTATATTAATTATTAAAAATTGTTTTGTTTTTACATGAATAAAAAGCATCACAAGAATAAAATGTGTCCCGACGCTTAAAATGAACGTGGAACCATCTGTGAGCTTCTTTCGTCAAACCAGCCAATTTTTTTAAAAATCAAATGATTAATTTTAAATATATAGGTATTAATAAAAAAAGTTTTGCGCATGAAGAAATTAAAATGGGATAATTATGACCTACTATCAAAATTTCATTAAAATAAGACTAGAAGTTTTTAAGATATGTTGGTTAACAAAAGTGTTGACAGACAGACAGACAGGAGATCAAAAATGTCCTGTGATGTCGGAAACAAAGTCCTGTCTAGGAATTTTTGAAATAGGGGAAATAAAAAAATGTCATTACTTCTGTTATTTTTAGCACGCTCAGAAGCAAAGGTTAAAAATGCTTGAAAAGTTCTGAAGAGGTATGGTGCAATAGTATATACTTATTTCAATAAAATAATAAAATGTATATCAAACATAATTTCTAAAAGGAACTTTTCTCAGCATTAAAGTGCGTCCTATGCTTTTTTTTTTTTTTTTTTTTTCAAAGTTGCTAAGTTATTGAGTAAAATAGTCAAAACAATTGATGTCTCTAACGATAAAATAATATTGACTTCAAATCCATGAATATTACTATTTTTAGGTGTGTCAATTACGGTATAAATAGTATAAGATAACAACTCATAGTAGTTAGAACTATATGTAATGATGTTTTAGGCATGATTATGTCCCGGAGGGGGACGAAATATAGCCAGTTCTAACTACTATGAGTTGTTAACGCGTACTATTTTTACTCTAATTGAAAAAGATAACATAATAAGAAGAGATCTACACTGGAAATGTCCGTTCAAGTCCTGGCGCTGGAGTCTATTTTTCTCTGTCTGTCTCCCAGTGCTAATAATAATTATAATTTGATTTAAATTAAAATTTAAACTTTTCGTAGTATGAATTCAACCAAAAACTTAAAAATTGAATTTCTAATAATTTTTCTAGATATATATTTGTGAAAAAAAAATAAAGCAGTACACCCATTTTCCAAGGGCTATATAGCTCTCCCCAGAACTTTCAGGACTTATGATGGGTTCATTCTTTAAGCATCAACAAACAACACAGCCAAAAATAAAATCTTTTTAGATTTGGAACTAAATTGAAACTAAACCGGAACACTAAATGCAAAATACTTAAATCAGAGCTTTATAGAATGGACGATTATCATTTATTTATTTATAGAATATGCTTAGAAACTTTTCTTTGCATTAGAGCCCAGTAAGTTCAATAATATACCTGCTATGTAACAAGAGGAATATTTATTTATTTAAGAGGAAAAAAAAAAAAATAATAAAAACAACTTTGTTTTTTAACTAATAACAATTTTTCTCTTTTTTTTGTTTAAAAAAAGAAAGTAAATTATAATAATAAAAAATAAATAAATTAAAATGATTAGATAGTTAATAGGGTTAGTTTAAGTAGGAAAAAAGTAGATTGAAGTTTTAACTGTTTTTTTTTTCTTAAGGAAGGTTGATTGTGAAAATATTGAGATCACAGGTTTCAGCTTCCGGTCCATCATTGTAATCCTTAAACAGAAAAATATAACATCAAATTAGTCTAAAAGAGGAGCTGCAAGACGATCCACACAACAAGATTGAATAAATTCTGGATAGAGCCACGTATAGGTCTTCCGGAGGACGCAACGTCAGAGATTTAGTGAATCAAGAAATTTTGAACCCATTATAGAGATTATTCTCAAGAAGTTAGTAAGTCTGTTGCAAATGACTCATCATGATATTTTTTTACTTTCTCATATAAAGAGAAAGTATAAAGGATTTACATATTTCAGGTCTCCTGAGTCCAAAAAAGTAGTTTTTTAAAAATGTCTGTCTGCACAGATTCCTGAAGCCTAAACTACTGGGCCGATTTTACATGTTTAGAAAAATCATAACCCGTGGCAAAATCGAGAAATTAATTCTAGCTCCAAATTTGGTGGCCCTACCCTCCAAAAACTCTGAAAAAAAAAAATTATCTTGAAATGGGTTCTGACAATTTTGATTAAAAAAATCTAAAATGAAGTCCAATTAAATACAAATCTAACGATATAAGCTGTTATTTCCCGGGAAAAATCTAGTTCCTGAGAAAATAGCTTTCAACGCAGACAGATAGAGGCCTGGTTGGATTCCCCGCTGAGGAAAAGTTATGTTTATGATAAATTTTGATATAATGTTCAATAATAATTAAATGTACCAACGAAAACTAATAAATGGAAAACACTGGGCTAAGTAATTATGAACTCATATTTGAGAAAGATTGTTTGAGTTGTCTCGGACCGATTTTTCTATAAGGGAACACTACAAGATTTGAAAATCACTGAGGGCACATACTTTACAGATATTATAGATAATGGTCAACCTTTAGTCCAGTGAGTGAGTATTAAAAATCTACCAGGGACACTACATTACCCAGGGGTTTCAGGTTCCCTACCCCTAATTAGATTAATCAATGATTAGTTGCTAATGCCTCACATCATAAGAAACTCCCTTGAGATCTCTGTAGAGAGTTGGTGCCAAGAAATTTACAATCGATAGTCTCATGCAGTTGAATTCCTTTAGGTTCAGTAAGTGAACTTTCCTCCTCGGAATCTGCGCTCTGTAATATATTGCATCATACTAGTTAAATAGAAGGAGGCCTATTAATCTAGTTAGTGGCGGACAGATGAGTAGTAGTAGTAACCTCTGTTTTTCCACATCATCACCGAGTATTAAGGGAGTTGTTCATGATGTAAGGCATCAGCAACTAGGCATGGATTAATCTAGACCTTATTAAGGAGTAAAGCATGAAATTGTGTGAATCCCTTGGTTTCCAAATCGTTACAGAAAACTCTCAATGGAGTTGCTCATGATGTATTGTTTGGCAACTAGACTTGGAATGAACTAGATCCTATTAAGATTTACTCAGTACAGAGATCATTCTATGAGTTCTCTATTCTTACCTGTTGAAGATTAACAAGTCAGGAAAAATGTGATGAAGATGCTCTGCCACCTAAAGGATGAAGTAACGGTGATCTTTCTGATGACCTCATCCCTCCTCGTATCTGGTGATAACCACTCCGCCCAACTACCGTTCTAAGCAGACAAAAAACATTAAAATTTACTTTTTTTACAATTTTTATTGCTACTTACAATTTTTACATAAAAAACTTTCTTTATTCTCTACTTTCTTCTTTAAACATCTATATTTTTGTCTTCAATACAGTAACAAATCCAATGATAAAATTTTAACAATGCATTTGTTTATTTTTATCTTATAAATAGTGAGTTGGTTCAAAAGATTTCTTGAGAAGAACATTTCTATTGGATGAGTTTTAGAAGGCAACTTGAACATTTTTATCCCTTGTTTTTTTTATCCCTGGGAAAGCAACTTGGTTAAAATCAAACACCAACTTGGAAAGCAACATATGGTTGTTAAAACCTATGGGATAAATTTCAACAAATAACTTTTTTGCTCTGGTTTGTTTCGCTATTGGTGTTCTTTTAGTAAACTTTCTTTATTTGTAACCCGCACCATAGCAGAATTATATATTTTAAGTGTATTAAGGGTTTAAAACTAGATGTGAAAAGTAACCATGTGCAACAACTACCCTTTAAGCCCTATGTGCGTAAATTTACGTTTTCTAGTTTGGAGGCACGGTACTGTCAGTGTAAATTTATTTAAATATATCCAGAGCTATCTCTTGGCTGTCTGGGGTATTAAGATGTTCTCAGAAGAGCTTAGTAGATAGAGAGAAGGTTGAAGATAGTAAAGAAATTATAGACGAGATTTCGTCATCTACGGTTTGTAAAACCTGTCATCATTGTACCTTGTGCAGCTAACCCCTAGGCTAAGAGGTTTCCCCATTTGTGAAATTCCTCAGGCATTACGGACCCTTTTATAACTAATTTACTATAATATTATCTTAAATCAAATTATAATTATTATTAACTATGGGAAACAGACAGAGAAAAATACACTCCAGCGCTGTATTTGTGTAAATATCATCCTGGCGCTGGAGTGTATTTTTCTCTGTCTGTTTCCCGTAGTTAATAATAATTATAATTTGATTTAAATTAAAATTTAAACTTATGAACCGTATGAAAACTACTAAAACTTAAAAATTGAATTTATTATATTAACTAGACTTTACCCGGTTTACCCTACCTTTTCTTATACTAGCTTTTTACGTATTTATACACGTTGTTTTAAGTACTATATATTCTTATGTATATATGTACTCATTTTGCTACGGTAATTTTTAATAAATATCATTTTTATAAAAGTATTACTATAAAATAGGGTTTATAAATTGTCTTCGTGTAATAATATATTATAATTTAGCTTAATTATAGGCAGAGAAAACAGATGACATCTTTAAAAAAGTGTGATACATTTAGTGTGTAAGGTAGAAAAAACCTTAGGCCAGGGGAACAACCTTACAATATAAACCTCAGTGCTCAAAGGGTTGAGAATGCAGAAAAATTGAAAAAATATCTCATATGAAAAGATGTCAGAATATCTAACACCTTTTTATTTGTTACAAAGGTATATTCAACAGAAGAGCTTAAAATTGGCTAAAAAAAACAACACATATTCAACAAAAGAGCTTGAAATTAGGTTAAAAAAAACCTATTAAACAAAAAAGAGCTTTACATTAGCTAAAAAAAAAATAATAATAATAATAATAAATATAAATTTGTTATTAATATAATAATTTATAATAAAAGCAAAAAAAAATTAAAAGTATAATTTTGAACTCACGTCTGACTGGGTTCCATCTAGAAATGCATCCTAGAAGGAAGAAAATAACGAGAAACTGGTGATTTTTCTACTTTTATTTATTATTTTAATTAGATATTACTAATTTATATTTATGTTTTATTGTGTAGGTTCTGATAACACAAATCTTTATCAAACTCCTCCCTTGAAGAAAAAACTTAATATTTTTCAGGTGTGAAACATGAATCTAGCCGTCTTCTAGTACCCAAACATTTTTTTTCAGGAAAAACATAATTTTAGGGAATTTTTTAATTTTTGCCTCTGACTTACTAAAGATAAAGGAATCTAAGTGATTGCTCTAAAGAACAAAGTCTCAGATTTTAAAAATTCCAAGACAGAAAATTGTCAGACATCAGGGAAAATGATTGGTCCCGAGTTAGTCTGTCTGTCATTCTATTGTTGCGAACCAACATATCATAAAAACTACTCATATGATTTAAATGAAATTTGGATGGTGGGTTTGGGTTTTTCCCACCCATCCGTGGATTTTAAAAAATAGTGCAACTTATTTTGAGACACCCCTCGTATAATTTTTACTGCAATATTACAGGAACATCTCTTTCAGACGGAGTTTAGGAAAAATCTCACTAATTCAGGTTAAAATTTATCTCTAAAAACACTACAAAACAGAGAAATATAACTATACTTACTTGTGGTGAAGATGATGAAGATAAAGAGCTGTAAGGCTCATATCTATTGCAGTCTGTTCTTGGGCTTCACCGGGCAAAAATAGCGATTGCTGTTGAACCCCAAACACTGAAGCACCTAGAGATGGAGCCACCCTGTAAAAAATTAGTACGCATAAGTAAATAAGAAGTGAAATTAAACCACGAGAAATATATTTAATTCTTAGGCAAGAAGCACACTGAGGAAACTAGTAGCATAAAACTAGTTCATAGAAAGAAATTTCATGCAACTATTTGACCCAAAAAAGCAGGGGCTTGCACACTCACTGGGTTTCATGAAACTCTGGTTTCGTATTACAAAACCATGTGGTTGGTTAGAGAGATCTGTATTTCTTAAATTCTCATTCAATTTGTTTTATCATGAAACTAACTAAAATGAGTTTCCTCAATGTGCACGCATGCATGAAACATGTTCTATACAACTAGTTTCCTCAGTTGACACTACTTCACTTTAGGCTGAACTACATTCTAGTGGGGAATTTTAGTGATTCTATTAATAACCTTACTTCAAAAAGATGAAGAGATAGGAAAATAGCCATCTTTATGGTGAAAGGGTAAAGAATTTAAATAGAGGAATACTAACGGAGGTGGGTGAAGGTGGTGCAATCTTGGTCCTTCAGTGTGAGATGTGTGCATCTGATATACAGGCTGCCCTCCAGCTAAAACAGCTCCATCGTCTATGCTTGAACTTTCACCAAGTCGAGGCAACATAGTGCCAAGCTGTAAATACAAAAAAAGAGATTAATATAGAAGAATAAATTGGTAGATTTTGTGCATTTGGGTAGAAAAAGTTGGCGAGAAAGGTGATAAAAAAGAAGAATTAGAGGAAGTTGCTAACTTCATGTATTTGGACAGTGGTGTTGGTGTTGAGGAAATTTGGGTTTTTTTCCTGATTAAAAAAAAAACACTATATATTAAGCAAACTAGATAATATGTTTAATGTACAGTATGAGACAGAAAATGACAAACTGTAATTTTGTCCAAAAAATACTTACTCTCCACCCACTTTTTAAATTTATAATTTAATTTTCTTTAATAATTTTCAAAATTAGTGGTCAATTTTAATATAAATGGCCCACGAAAACTAAAAATATTGATAGCTTGAATGTCATTGGAAATACGTAACTTATGAAAGTTTCAGCTTTATAGGTAGTGGAAAAGAAGATTAACAATTGATTAAAAAAATGTGTTGCTCACTAAAAAGTGAAGTTTTAAGTTGATTAAAATTTTAATAATAATAAAAGTTCCATTGTATATAAGATTAAAGATGCTTACGTTAGCAGCTATCATGGATAGTGACTGATCTTCAGTTTGGTTTACGAGGTAGTTCAAAGCGTTAGACCTGACTCCAGATAAGAATGGCTCTGCTTCTTTAGGAGGACTCCATCCAGGATTAGTAAGAGTGAAGTGAACCAAACTTAGCTCTGTCTTGCCTTCCTCAGCCTAAATACAAAGTAAATAACAAGAATTAATTCTCTTATGCCAGGCACCTTTAGGGAGAGGAATTTTAACAGAGGGAAGCTATTGGGCATTTAGTGACCCACCGTTTCAGACGCAATTCAGACAAGCATATAACTAATAAAAACTTATTTGCTAAGAAACTAGAGATTAAAAAAACATTCAAATATAATTTTTAACAAGATGCATACTACCTGTTGTTAATATAAGGAAAACACTTTTTTGTACTTGTAGCATTTGCAATATAACTTTAAGGTAAATACTGCTTTAAGATTAAATAAATATACAAATAATAAATATATAAATATTACTAAAATTTCAACCTAGTAGCGGTTGAACAAAATATTTATAATAGTTTGATTCAGCTTAATAAGCTCTTTTATTTCATACTGTTTATAAAAAATAATACATTTTTAGGGTTTTGTTGGTAAAACCAAAAAAAAAGAAACCCTTATAGTTTTGTTCCTGTGTCTGTCTGTCACTCTGTATGGTTCCAATAACTTTTGAATCAAAAGAGATACTAACATGAAACTTTCCAGTATTACAGATTGTTTTGACGCGCACACAGGAAAAATATAGCGAACTCAAAATTATCAGCTGTTCAAATCCAAAAAGGGCGGATAGTTCAAGTTACGGAAAAACATTTTTTTTTTTAAATTTTAAGTGGGGTATCAAATGAAAGGCATTGAAGAGTAGATTATAAAAATATATAACACTTGTGGATAGTGTTTAATTTTTCATGCCATTTTGTCAAAAAACATCTTTTACTAAATAATTTTATGTTCACAATACCAATGAAATCCTTTTTACGAAAGAATTCACGCACAACCATTTTTTTTCTTCTGTCTTGTTCTTCTTAGTGAGCTCATTCATTTAACCCATATGGGTTTAGGTTTTTGTTGAAGTAAGTCGTTCAAAATATGAATATGATATTTTATCAAACTATATACATTTCTAGAAAATTGGTAGATTTGACAGAGAATACATATTATTGCTGACAACCATAAACTAGAAGGTGTCAGCCTAATTAAACATAGTTTATCTTTGATTTCTTTTAAAAAAAATTAATTTATGCAAAATGAAATAAAGAAGAACTAGGTGTAATTAGGGTGGTAACTTCCATTAATTTATTGTAAGGGGAAGAAGATTTTCCAGAAATTTGGCATTTCCTAAATTCAAAACTTATTTTGGGTTCTTCGTCATCTTAAAAAGTAAGGGGGGGGGGGGGGGGGGGGGAGGGGTTCGAGGGAAGAGGAAATATATTTCTGAGTCCCGAACAAAGTGGAGAAATAGCAAAACATCCGCTCTGAATTATAGATGTCCATGTGTCAATTGTCCCTTTTTTGCTTTTCCCCTGAAAATTAGGAGGCTATAAACATACTAGAAGATAATTAACAAGAGGGCCTCCACAGGGTTTTATCTGTAACTGGTGGGGGGGGGGGGGGGGGCATTTATATATAGTTTTCTTCCCTTATTAATTTAATAAATATAATAAATAATGAAATCACCTTATGATACTGATTTTTATGTTGAGTTACAGCATCAGGTGACCATGTAGGATCACCATGAGCTCTAATATCCATTTGAGCAAATGCACAGACATCACCTACTCCAGCAACTTCAACAGTGAACGATCTATAGAAATCAACTATTTCGAGGCAACGTTTGCGCAAACAGAAGAAGAGTATTGCCGGTGTAACTAGTGGGCTCACTAGCTCCATAACTAAATAACTCTGAAAATAAACAAATAAAAATGTATGATTTAATATATATATTTAAACATAGGTGTCCCCAGTTGCTTTTGCTCTATGAAAGAGAAAGAGTCAGTCAAGTACAGCTTTTAGGGACAGATTATGTCTATTCTTAAACACACTAGGGTTGATATTGAGCATAAAACAGGGAAATTATTGATTAATAAACAATGGCAATAATAAACAATACATTAAGAATATAAGGGAAACATATCAGTGCAAGTGCAGTACAGCTTTTAGGCACTAACATTTCTTTTAGGTATTGATAATAATGTGTATTCTAGGAAATAGTAGATTTAGACTTATAGGCTTCTAAACCACTATTGACTGCATCAGGTTATGAAACCTTACTTCTAAAGTGTTTATTTTCTCCCTTATTTTAATTTGTTCCTAGAATTATTTATCTTATAAAATAGTTTTCTTCCTCCCTAATTTTTTGAGATTGTTTTAGATACTTAGCTCCAAACTAGACAAATTGTGTATTTGACACTTTTCAACCAATAAAATATTTGATCAAAGAATCTTTCAATTGTACTATTATTATATTCGTCGGCTTACAACTAAAACGGGCTAAGTCAGAAATCATCATTTTTGAGAAAACGTATTTGAAGTTTTTGACTACAAAAAATTGCATACATTCTTGACCCTCTTAGCAAATTCCTTCTTTTTTTTAATCAGCTGGACTCCAGCAGCTCTGAATATATAAAAAATATGATTTTTCCTAATGGCAAGCATTAAAATGATATGTTTATTTTTATTTTTTTTTTTTTTCCTACATGACATATAGTGACTTGGTCAATTTTTGCTGTAACATATTTGACATTTGACCGACTTGTAAAATTTTTTTTAATGACTATGTCGCGACATAGCCAGTTTTTGATGTCATGATAACTTAAAATTATGTATAACATAATTGACTATGTAGCGACACAGCCAGTTTTTGTTGTCATGATAACTTAAAATTATGTATAATATAATTGACTATTTCGCGACACAGCCAGTTTTTGTTGTCATGATAACTTAAAATTACGTATAACATAATTGACTATGTCGCGACACAGCCAGTTTTTGTTGTCATGATAACTTAAAATTATGTATAACATAATTGACTATGTCGCGACACAGCCAGTTTTTGCTGTCTTGATAACTTAAAATTATGCATAACATAATTGACTATGTAGCGACACAGCCAGTTTTTGTTGTCATGATAACTTAAAATTATGTATAATATAATTGACTATGTTGCGACACAGCCAGTTTTTGTTGTCATGATAACTTAAAATTATGTATAACATAATTGACTATGTCGCGACATAGCCAGTTTTTGTTGTCATGATAACTTAAAATTATGTATAACATAATTGACTATGTAGCGACACAGCCAGTTTTTGTTGTCATGATAACTTAAAATTATGTATAATTGACTATGTCGCGACACAGCCAGTTTTTGTTGTCATGATAACTTAAAATTATGTATAATTGACTATGTCGCGACATAGCCAGTTTTTGTTGTCATGATATCTTCAAACTTTGTAAAATAATAATTAATTTTTGTCGACATAGCCAGTTTTTCCTGTAATGAACCTTACTGATTTCAAAAATATAATCAGCCAAGTCACTTAACCAATTTAACTGAAGTAATATTTTATAATACGTCTTATTCATTATCAATAATTGCCAGCAACGGAAAATCTAATAAAGCTATTGACTTGTAAATTTTTTACAGAAAAGAAATGCTAAAATAGAGTTACTTGGTCATAATAACTCAAAATCCGAAAAAATTGACTTAGCCAGTTTTAGCTGTAAACCGACGATATGTCTTAAAACATTGTTATGTAAATATGATTTCAGATGGCTGATGAGGTGTAAAAATAATACGGAAAAGCTATTTCATTAGATGAAATGCAAGACCCTTATTATAAGGTCATTTTTAGTCGTAATTACTTTAAAATTAAAACATTCATTATTATAAAAAAAATCAACAATTCATATTTAATTTATAAATTAACAATTAATTTTTTATACAAAAGTTGTATTAAATTCATTAAATTTTGAGGGTATTAAATACAAATTGATGAACATTTTATAATAATGAATGTTTTAATTATAAAATAAAATGACGACTGAAGATGACCTTATAATAAGGGTCGAAACATTTCATACAATGAAATAGCTTTTTAATTTTATTTTCACACCTGATCAGCCATCTTAAATCTCATTTGTGTATCTTGCAAAATAATAATTATTATTAACCTAATTCTTATAACATTGTTTATTCAATTTTCTTGTAATTGAGTTGAAGTTAAATAGGTCCTAAACTATATAAATAGTATGTCTGTACTAATATGATTTTGAGCTCATTAACTTGTCAAGAAATAAAAATGTTGATCAAAGAATCTTTTAAGTGCACTTGGTTTCTTTAACAACTGGATAATGTTTCCAGCAAAACAAAAAAGATGGAAAATAAAACACTAATGAATTTACATTAATTTTTAGCATGGATCATCCCGGAATCTTAGACTAACTAGATAAGACTTAGGGTGGTTCATTTTAGAAAGACAACATTTCAAATTGATGGTAGAGTCCAAGGTACCCTCCAATTCGTTTAAACTTGTTAAATCAAGTACTCTGACAAAGATCGAACCTTATATACATGAAAAGATGGACTTAATAGTAAATAAACTTCATTTGACTAGAAATAGGTCTTACTTAATTTTGCTGGAATGGAGATTATTTAATATCGTATAATGCCAACTTCAAAAAATAAAAAAACTCACAAATTTGTACTGGAAGAGATGAGAGAACTGTTTCCTAACAGTTACAGTATGTGCATGTCCTCTCCACTCGGTAGGTAAGTAGTGTACATGAGCAAGTACAGTAGACATAAGATGTTCAGGATATCTCACCAAATTCTCATCTGGAATCAGTGCCCTAACAAAACAATATGTAAGATTATAATAACATTTATTCAATAATTTCTTACATAATAATTTATTTAGAACAGGAGAGTTGTTAGAGATATAACCAATGCAGGTAATAATGTGAATCTGTAACTATCAAGAGTTAATATGTCTCAGCATCGTTAATTTTAAAATTCAACAGTAACTTACTTCCCTGTACCCTGTTACATATTAATCCACAATTAACATAGTTAATCTATATCAATCAAGAGATGCACATGTAGGGAATCAACATGAATCTGTCCATCAAGATTATTTGTCACAAATATGATGATTTATAGTTCTTTTATCAATCAAGAGATGCCCACACAGGAATCAACGTGAATCTGCATAACTATCAAGATTTGATAAGTCACAACACTATTGATTTACAGTTCTTTTATCAATCAAAAGATGCTGAAGAAAATTGAGGATTATTGGAGCATAGGGGCAGATTTGCCAAGTAACTTGTCTTCGATTCAATACTTCGCTTAGTCAACCTCTCATGGTTCACAAGTTGAAGATTATCGTTTTTGTCGGCATTGACTTAACTGATCCTTGAGGCATAAGACAGCCATTGACAATGTTATGTCTATTTATTTGTTTAGACTCTTTGTGCAGTTCATCTGGAATCAGCACTCCAGCTTTCATTGCTGCACTTGATAGGTTCATAAGTAGGCGAGGCATGCAATAACTTTTTCTTTCCAACAACTTTGGTACCAACTTTGTTGGTGCTGCCAACCACCTTAAGGATTGTACCCATCGGTTTAACCACAAAAATGCAGTCTGCACTGGAGACTTGATTTGTAATGGAAATTTATTCCGCCTAATACACTGCTCTTAGGAGGAAGCTGGGAAGCAGGGGTGTGCTCAGCAAAGCATCTTATTAGTTCAGTTTATGGGGAAGGAGCATTTACTTTTGAAGAGCCTACTCTCTTTTTGAAGGTCGAGGCTATCTTTAATTCTGGACCAATTAGCCATCTCCAGTGATGTAGAGGATTTAGATGCTCTTACTCCCAGACATTTACTCATAGGAAGCCTTGATTACCATCTGACAGGCACCAAGGAAGGGATTTTAAATCGATGACATTCCGTATAGCAACATAACCAAGCCTTTTGGAAAAGATGGAAGGCAGAATGGCGCATAATTTACAGTTGAAAGGTCTAGTACTTATTAATGGAGAAGATATGTCTAGGAATAATTGGCCTCTTGGCCATGTGATATTCAACAGCTCATAAGTTGTTCTGAGTATCATAACAAAAAATTAATCAATTTAGCGTTCTATTTCATATCTCAGTAAGACAGGGTTATAAGTACCTGAATTGTAAAAATTATAATACGGTTATACAAAGCGAGTAATAATTACCTGAAAGTAGCCACTATAGTACCGAGGACTGTAATAGCAGTAAGAATATGTTCTACTGTCAGTACATCTTCATCATATACTGAAAGGACTACAAGTACTGCTAGGACTGCTCCGGCGATGAATACAACATTCCTACAAAAAAAAGATCACCATGAACAGCATTATTAATCTTAAACCAATTCATCTTAAATCCAAGTATTATTCATCTTATAATGGAGAAAAAAGAAAATTTTTATCTATTATTAAACCTTTTTGGACAAATTAATACAAAAGTGGCATGTATTATTTATGTTTTACAAATTTGTTAAATAAAAATTTATCAGGCGGAGAATAAATAATAGTATATTACAAGACAGTAAGAACAAAACAAAAATGTTTTATAAAGTTTTATTTCCTTCCTTTTTAGAAAACATGCGTTTGATTACTCCTAATGTAAAGAAGGCTTCTTTGTATTTATCAAATATTCCTTGTATTCAAGTTTACCACACCAATTCCCTGAATGCATCTTAATAGACCTACAAGTGACAATTTTTTATTTTATATAGGTATCTGCAAATAAGTAGAGTAGGTATGCAAATGTTAGAATAAGTCACAAATAAATTTTCTTGAATAAGCGAAGTTGTGAAAGTTATCCTCGCAAAAATGAAGAGTAACTGTCCATAAATAAAGTTAACTTACTTAGCTAATACGGTAAGTAGTGGAGACGTGAATATATTCATATATTTAGCGGCAGGTCTGTACGCTCTGTTGAGTCTAGCATGAAGTTCATGATCTAACTCATTAAAATGTCTCAGGTAGCATCTGCCGTATAAACTCCAACACCTTGAACCAAGGCTCCCTGGCTCTCTCTTTAACACCTGTATATTAAAAAATAATATTATAAATTTATATATACACTACTCAACATTTGAAGGGGTGCACCTTAAAATTAATAATAAGAAAAAGGGGTTCCTTTATTTATAAGAGAAAATTAGAAAAACTTATTTTCTGTTAAGAATTTATTTAATTAAAAAAAAAGAAAGAAGAAATCTATTACAAGCTGTACTTTTCTGGGAATAACTCTCAATCATTTACACACCTCATATTCTAAGAGAAGACTACAGGGTACAGGGTATAAAGGATTCAGAGTTATTTTGTACATTATGACTGATTAAAATTTGACAATTGGTATTCACTTATAGACTTACATTTAAAGAATAAAAACAAACAGTCTTTAGGCTTTGAAACATTAGGCAAATTGATGGTTACCTCATTTTAATCAGTAGAGGGCCAGTTACCCCTTTCATAGATAACTTTTGGTTGGTATGCCACTTGAAAAGTTGAATAAAAATGATGTATTGTTTTTAATATTTTTATACGGTCAATTAAGATCTTTAGGACATTAAATTCAAACTTGATTAAGAATTTATTCATTGTACAGAATGATAAAGTACAAGAATTTTTGCATGTAATAAATAGATTTTATCTCCAGTAGGGAGAAAAAGTAAAGATTAGTTTAGAGGGACTAAAGTAAGTATTTTCTTCCCTGAACTCAAAAGTGGGGAGAAAAAGTAAAAGTAGGGCGAAAAGTAAAAGTAGGGCAAAAAAGTAAGGTTTGCCAATTTAATTATTTTATAAATAGTAGAAAATGAATGGCTAATGTAATGAAGTTCTTAAAATCATGTTGGCGTCACTGCTTTTTCAACCTTGTTTATAACCTGCATCTAAATAACCTTCTATTTAGTTTAATTCCAATTATTATTTGTTTTTAATATTGAATCTAAAATAATAAATCAAATCTGTGCAATTGATGAAAATGTGTATTTTCTCCCTACTGGAGATAAAATATTGTATGTACCTTGTGAGAAAAGTGCCATTATTCCCCTCGCGATAATTATTTTCCTCGGGAGCTAATTAGCGTTATTCCCTCGGCTGTGCCTCGGGAAAAAAACAATAATTCCGTCGGCTTCGCCTCGGGATTTAGGGACCATGGTTCCTTCGGCTTCACTTCAAGAACCAACTTTTTTGCTCAGGGAATAATGGCTTACTTTACTCCCTAGGTGCATAAATAACTATTTAACTGATGTTCAAAGGGTATTTTTACTTTTAATAATGCAATGAATTTGTCTATAACGTAGTCTTAATTAGTATCATCGAAGGGTTTTGAAACAAAACTATTCAGAGATTTCATTTAATGGATTGGCTCCCATGATAACACTCAATATAGCCACTGATTCCTGGTTTGAGCTCAGAGCAGAGTGAAGACTAGTGGGATTTAAATTCGGTATCACCATGTGTATAATAAAGTTTTGATAGAGTTCGTCACATCGATATATTTTTTTCCAGCAAATTTAGATAGTAAGCATTCTTGAAGAATGGTCATAATTTTGACCATGTAACTTAAATTATTATTATTATTATTTTTTTTTAATAATAAAAGAAAAAAGGAGAGCTGTCGATCTAGTGCCAATTCCATTCTTAGTTTATCATAGCGTTTTGAATATGGCCAAAAATAAGGGACTTAAATAACTGTTTTATATAAATAAGATAAATTTTAAAGATATTTTTAGTTGTTACCTCAGCATAGTTAAAGAAAGAATATAATATCTGCCAAAGAAGTATAAGAGGAGATAAGGCGAGGTTGATAAGAGCTACTATGAGAACATAACGTGATAACGAATGTGCCAATTCCTGCCTCTTACTCATCTTCTTAAAATCAGCTTTCAGGTGCCAACTGTTTTCAAATGGACTCAGCGGACCCCCTAAAAAAATTAAACAAAATTATATATTATAAAACAACAAGTTTTTATCTTATCCTTGACATCCTTATGTTGACGCAATCGAGGAGGCTATTAGTTTCTCTTGGAGCCACAATATCCCAGAGAAATTGTGTTCTGGAGATTGTATCTGAAGCCAGCCTCTTAGGGTAAGAGGAATTTGGATTTTGGTCATAAACTTAAGATTGAAAATAAAATAATAAGATTTACTTACAGAACAATAAGAATTCAAAATTATATTTTAGGCCATGACTTAAGTAGGCAAGTTCACCGAAGAATGGAACTTGAAATCTCACTGGCAGCAGAGATTTGTTCACCATAGCAACTAAGTAGTTCTTATACCTATATAAAAAAAAAAAAAAAAATGTAAGTTGTTTAAAATGAAACACCACTTCAAAGGTAATATGTAGAATAGAGATGAGCAAAAGCCTATTAATAGGTTAAAATATAAAGCCATATTTAACCTAATTTCCAATTAATCACTACATCTTGGAAATCACTAATCTTCACCATTATGGTAAAAAGCTTTCTTTGATGATTTTGCACGCCCACAAAGGAGGAAGTTTTTGATCCAAAATTTTAAGAAACTAGGTGCTACGTGCTACTATATTTGATAAAATAAAAAAAGTGTACCTGAGGATCCTATGATATATATCAAGTTCAGTCAGGTCTCGTTTATGAATACACATTTGCTGTTCTAGCTGCACCTGACGTATTTTCTTCTGAACTTCGTGCCATGTTACATTGTCTAAATCATTCTGCAACATAAAACCTCATACGTAAGGTAATAAATCTTGGTCACATTCACAATCATTAAAGTGGAGTTTTACATATGTTACATTCTAATTTGTTGATAGTAATCATTATAGAAAAAAAAATCTAAAAACGTGATGAAAGCTAAGAAAGAAATAATAAGGAGAGAAGTGCTTAAACTGTCAAAATATCAAACTTAAAGATGCTTTCAACTCACCTATTCAGTAAGTTGTAAAGCCCATTAATAGAATAAAGAAGTATACCAAGTTGTTGATATATCATTAAAGTGGAGTTTTACATAATATGTTACATTCAACTTTGTCGATAGTGATCAGTACCTATAGAGGAGTATATGAACTGGTATTTAGGAGTTTTGGGTATGGATATAAAATAATTTTATTTGTGGAATGCAAATGTTTGGTATTAAGGCACTGAAGTGCGATTCTGAAATTTCAGTTGATAAATATTAAGTATGTTGACATATATCGAGGTTGAGATGAGATAGATATCCTAATGCCGTTAAGCTATGAATACACTGTAGATTTTTTTCCCTAGATTTGCTCCTACTAGATCCGTCAGAAGCTAAATCTATAAATCTACAAATAGATACAGCTCTAAGAGCACTCTAGGCGAAAGTTAAAATACAGTTTAGAGAGATTAAAGACAAATCTAGCTGAAGAGAAATGAAGATAGATCTTCTCTAGCTCTATTTATTCAACTAAATAGATGTTTTTTTATATACCTCAAGGATTCTTCTTAACTTCCTTTCCTTTAAAATACCCATCTCTGAATTCTAAAGATTTTTAAAATAGAGCATGTCATATCAAAGTCTATCGTTACTAGAAAATTTTAATTTTGGGGAATATCTACTCCTTAGAGCATAAACAGTGAAAAGGATTTTCAATAAAAAATTCTAAAGAGGACAATTAGCCTAAATTTGGGATTCAGAGTAGCCGTGGTAGTCACATTTGCTTGGCCATCAAGGTTGATGTCTCGGGTTCGATCCCGGCTTGGCTCACTACTGATCACACCTTATTCTCTTTGGGGGTACATCGGTGTGTCAAGTGGTCTAACTCCTAGGTTTACAAAAATGGTTTGTTCTCCTTGTTCTACTCCTATCGTCCTATCGACTTAAAAATAGTTTTTGAATCTTAAATACTGACATTTTGGAATAGGCTTTTCTATAAGCTCCCTCATCTGAAATACGACTCAGGTGGGTTTAAAATTAAGGAGATGAGAAGGAGTTGAGTATAAGTTTTGCTTAAAAACCTCTAGTGCAAACCTCTTGAAAATTCTTAGGATGGAAGTCCATACCTAAAGGATAGAAATATCTGACCAAAAACCACTTGTGTGGTAAAAAAACACCCCGGCAAGTCTGTGGTCCAAAAAAGTTGTGAAATCAACTTTCTGTCCCGCCAAGTGATGCTGGCACTTTCTCCTGACTCAACACTGTCAACTTAGATACTTATCAGCTTCTTCTCCTTGGCGGTGTGCCTGAAGTACTACCCAAAGTTAACTGGTTGTATTCCACGCATCCTCTGCAAAGAAAGTAGTAGTTGCATGGGGTCATTCCTTGAAAGCTTAATTAGGATATTACTTTTTTCTATTTTATTTGCTTTTTGATAATGGGAAAGATTTACAGCAACGCTGTATTCCACGCTGCAGACCCTCAAAAACCCTAGTTTGTCACCTACAGTATATATGCACTGGCAGCTTTTGTGAAATTTTGTCTTTTTGACTTGAGGAGGCGGAACGCTGCTGCGTTCCTAAATATTAAAGGGAATGAGTGGGCAAGCAGGACCAGCTTAAACCCCTAGGGAATGTGATACATCACGTGCCACTGAAAAGCACAGGTTGACGAAGGAAAGCAATAATTAATGAAGTTTATTTTTGAACATACTTACATCATTAATTTTGAGCGCTGTATTAAAGAAAGCTTTAACATCCCAATACTGGAATGTGTGGTAGAGAACCCTGAGGAATCTTATGAACCAGAAAAAACTGGCAACAGTAACCACTGTCCAGGATAATCCACCCATGTGACTTGTGCATACATCATAATCATAAACCACATCTGATATCGTTATTTTACTATCAGTATTGTTGTTTCTCTTATCCCTGCAACAAACAACAACAACAAATATAAAATAGACTGCCAATTGGTAAGGAACATAGCTTCCTCCCATCCTATCACGTACTTTATTGATTTTATGCCTTTACATGCCATTATTGTCTAAATTGTTTGTTTCCCCCATTTTTTTTAATCTGTCAAAATTGTTTTGTTTTTTTACAAGAATTAAAGTATCAATTTAGCAAAAGTTAAAGATCGCAGACAGTTCAAATTAATCTGGGGCTATCTGCGGGTTACTTTTGATAAAATATAAAAGTTTCAAACAAATCAAATAAGTACTTATGAAGTTATAGGTGTAAATAAATGTATGTTTGTGTGCATGTGGAAGAGAAACAAATAAGGGCAGATGGTTGAAACTTATATGGGGCCAACAATGGGCTAATCATGATCTACCATCCAAGTTTCATTAAAATCGGACATGTACTTTTTAGGACATGTTAGTTCGCAAAAATAGAGTGACAGACAGACACGGAACCAAAATTGTTCCCTGATGTCTGAAACGGATTTCAGTCATGGAATTTTTGAAATCGGAGACCTAAAAATATTTTGTTCTTCAGAACGATCGCGTAGCTTCCGTTACCTTCGGTAAGCTCGGAAGCAAAATCACATTCATACTAATATTTTTGACATATTAGAATAGAATTTTATTTTTTGATGGTGACACAGCAAGTCCTCATACCCTAAAAACTTAAGATTTCAGAAGACCCAAAAACTGATTTTCTTAAATTGTTAATAAAAAACATGGTTTCCATTAAACATGATTTTAAATTTTAAAATACTAATCATTCGAGATTTCCCAGCTCAAATAACTAGGATAAGAGTTTACACAATAAAATGGAAGACCACATTTGAACCTATTAAGAAATTTAGGAGTTTTCTAAAATACTCTGCCCATTAGTGTGGCACATAGTTTCCTCGCATTCTATTTTCTATAAATTGATGATTTTATACTATTAAAACCTATTATTGTCAAATTTATTTAAATTTCCCCTGTTTTTTAAAACTGTCAAAATTGTTATGATTTTTTACATTACTTAAAGTATCAATTTAGCAAAATTTAATGAGCGCAGACGGTTGAAATTAATCTGGGCCATCTGCAGGCTACTTTCGACAAACCATACAAATTTCATAAAAATCAGATAAGCCCTTTTGATGACCTAGGTGTAAATAAATGTATGTTTGTGCGCATGTGGAAGAGAAACAAATGGATGCTGAAGGTTGAAACTTATATGGGACCAACAATGATTTAATTATGACCTATCATCCAAATTTCAATAAAATCAGATGAGTAGTTGTTAAGATATGTCGGTTTGCAAAAATTGAGCACAAAAAGACCGACAGATAGACACGGAACCAAAAATGTTCCCTGAGGTCTAAAACTGAGTTCTGTCTTTGAATTTTTGAAGTCAGAGACCTAAAAAATGTTTGTTCTTCGGAACGATCATACAGCTTCCTTTACCTTCAGTAAGCTCGGAAGCAAAAAATAATAAGAGGGTACAGTTGGTAAACAGAAGATATTTTTTATGAAATTTTTATAAAACCTCAATAACACCAAATTTGAAGATAAATCACAAATTTATTAAAAAAAAAAAAAAATAATAATAATAATTAAATAAATATTAACTAATTACCCCTGAGGACAATTAGAACAGTTATAAAATGTTTTATGGTTCAATGTCTTTACAGAGGGCTGAACAGAATATTAACGGTATTTTTTAATTTCTAAAGAAAAAAAAAAAACCTCTTTAAAATGGTGCTTATCACAATTCTCCAGATGTAATAGTTTTTAAAGTTAAAGTAGATTATATTTTTAAAACGCAATTTAAGACTATAACTCCAGAAAGGGTCGTCAAAAAAAGCCGGAGTCTGTCCATAGCAACTTATTGGCTGTTTTTTTGGTTTAAAATTGCCTCCTCTAGTTTTTTTGCATCATGGTGCAGAATACCTGAATAATATTTAGTAAACTTAAGTATTAAATTACCCAAATAAAACAGGATAGTTGATACAGTTGAATAAGAAGAGAGAGAAGATAACGACGAATATAAACTGAACTAATTCTAATAACTCTTGGAGCATCATACAGGCAAATCCGTGCTTCTGATGATACTGGTAGATACGGACAAAGAAACTATCTAAGTCCTCGATATGATTCCATCGTGATGCTAAAACATAACAGAACAATTCATAATTAAATATATTTTATTTTTAACTATTAACAAAATTGACAAATTCATTGATATAACTAATAACACTCTGATTGCCTATCTTAACCCAAATATCCATGAACTAAAGTTTAACAACATTCTGATATTCATTTATACATTAATAGGTGTCAACTGTGTATTTATCCACAATCCTAAGTTACAGAATCACTATGACATCTAGCTCAAACTTGATAAAGATAAAAAGTCTAGGTATCAATAACTTAAGTTACAGAATCACTGTAAAATCTAGCTCAAACTTGATAAATATAAAGAGTCTTGGTATCAATCACTAAATTTACAGAATCACTATGAAATCTAGCTCAAACTTGATAAACATAAAGAGCCTTGGTATCAATCACTAAATTTACAGAATCACTATGAAATCTAGCTCAAACTTGATAAACATAAAGAGCCTTGGTATCAATCACTAAAGTTACAGAATCACTATGATATCTAGCTCGAACTTGATAAACATAAAAAGTCTTGGTATCAATCACTAAAGTTACAGAATCATTATGATATCTAGCTCAAACTTTATAAACATAAAAAGTCTTGGTTCAATCACTAAAGTTACAGAATCACTATGATATCTAGCTTAAACTTGATAAACATAAAGAGTCTTGGTATCAATCACTAAAGTTACAGAAGCACTATGAAATCTAGCTCAAACTTGATAAAGATAAAAAGTCTTGGTATCAATCACTAAAGTTACAGAATCACTATGATATCTAGCTTAAACTTGATAAACATAAAGAGTCTTGGTACCAATCACTAAAGTTACATTATGACTATGATCACTATGAAATCCCGCTCAGCCATGATAAAGGTAAACAGTCCTGAAATCTATCATGAAGATACAGAATCAATGTGGTATCTAGCGCAACCCATTTTGTTTCTCACTTTTATACGTAACATTGCTTTTTTTCACAGATTTGAAGCTTTTTATGTATATTTTCATATGGAAAAACTCCATAAGTTTCTGATAAGCAGAATTATTTTGAAGGAAAATATAAATTTATTTACTAGGTTAAATCAGGTGTTTTGTGGATTAGAATCACTTACTATTTTTTTCAAATAGGAAACAGAGGTTGTTGACTAAATGTGTTCTTTCACCAACCCCTCAAAATAAAATGGTATTTACCTACATCTTAAAATAAAACAACAGGCTTTATATTTATTAACTAAAGCTAAATAATCACAATGACATCTAACAAAACTTTATTATCTATTAAGATTATAATTAATGAGGTACCGTTTAATAAAAACTACATAGTTTCGTGTAATTTAGTTGGTTAAACTATGTAGTTTTTATTAAACCGTACCTCACTAATTATAATCCAAATTCATAATTTAACAGTAGCTAATTCATATCTTATTTATTATCTATCTCAACCTTGATATACATCACAGTATTGATAAATATCAACTAAAGTTACAAAACATTATACTAATATTACAATTAGTGTTTTCTCTGACAGCATGGAAAAATTGAAAATGAGCCAATAAGAGCACGAGATATTGACATATACAAGGTCATATGTCAAAATCTTAAGCTCTCATTGACTCTCTTCCTTCAATTTTCCCACACTGTCAGAGTAAACACGAATTGTAATGCATATTAGTATAGAATATGTAATAACTCTCTGATGGCATCTAACAATAATTTATTATCTATCTCAACCTTGATACACATCACAATATTGATACATATCAACTAGTTATAAAAACATTATACTAATATTAAAATTAGTGTTTACTCTGACAGCAAAAAAATTGAAAAATGAGCCAATAAGAGCTCGAGATATTGACATATACAAGGTCATATGTCAAAATCTCATGCTCTCATTGACTCTCTTCCTTCAATTTTTCCATGCTGTCAGAGTAAACACTAATTATAATATTAGTACATATATAGAATATGGAACAACTCTTTGATACCTACCTCAACCTTGATACACCAAAGCTGCAAAATCACAATGGTATCTAACAACACCTCCCTATCTGATTCAAACTTGATGGCATGTAACAAAATTGATATCTATCGACTAAAGATACAGAATCATCAGATCTATCAACTCTACAATTAATACCTAACAACTCCTTAATTAATACCTCCTATCACTAAAGAAGTTGATATGCAACGCTCACATAAACATGAACTTCTAATATAAAATTGGAATTTCAGGACGGAAAAAGATTCTATTATCGCCAATTCAATGAAAAGAACATTATTTTTTATTAAAACCTACAGTGACACTGCTATGAAGTGATAAAGATTGTTAAAACTAATAAAGCGGACTTAAATGTTTCAAATAGGGGAAAAAAACCTTTTTCCCGATAGCTTAAGTTTTAACGATTTGAATAAAACTGCATATGCATCGTCTAAAGTACAATTGGGACAGGCATGTAAAATTTCAACTTGATTAGTGAAGTGAAAATACATTTTATAATAGGTAAAATGAAGTTAGGCACCCTACTCCCCCACTACAAGGATCTCTATTACATTCATCCTCTTTAACTATCATCATGATTAACTATTTTCTTAATACGGAACTAGTTTTAGCAAAGTGCTATAGTCAAAACTGATATTTACAAGTCAGAACTAGAATTCCTTAATTAAATAACTCTGTGGAGGAGCAGCCGCTGCTGCTTATAATTATTGATAGGAGATCCCACACTCTCCTTTCTGAGCTACCAAGGCTCCACTAGAATTCCTCTATTAACTAACTCTGTGAGGGAGCAGCCACTGCTGCTTAACGTTATTAATAGGACAGCCCACACTCTCCTTTCTGAGCTACCAGGGCTCCACTAGAATTCCTCTATTAACTAACTCTGTGGGAGAGCAGCCACTGCTGCTTAACGTTATTAATAGGACAGCCCACACTCTCCTTTCTGAGCTACCAGGGCTCCACTAGAATTCCTCTATTAACTAACTCTGTGGGAGAGCAGCCACTGCTGCTTAACGTTATTAATAGGACAGCCCACACTCTCCTTTCTGAGCTACCAGGGCTCCACTAGAATTCCTCTATTAACTAACTCTGTGGGAGAGCAGCCACTGCTGCTTAACGTTATTAATAGGACAGCCCACACTCTCCTTTCTGAGCTACCAGGGCTCCACTAGAATTCCTCTATTAACTAACTCTGTGGGAGAGCAGCCACTGCTGCTTAACGTTATTAATAGGACAGCCCACACTTTCCTTTCTGAGCTACCAGGGCTCCACTAGAATTCCTCTATTAACTAACTCTGTGGGAGAGCAGCCACTGCTGCTTAACGTTATTAATAGGACAGCCCACACTCTCCTTTCTGAGATACCAATGCTCCACTAGAATTCCTTAATTAACTAACTATGTGAGGGAGCAGCCACTGCTGCTTAACGTTATTAATAGGACAGCCCACACTCTCCTTTCTGAGATACCAATGCTCCACTAGAATTCCTTAATTAACTAACTATGTGAGGGAGCAGCCACTGCTGCTTAACGTTATTAATAGGACAGCCCACACTCTCCTTTCTGAGATACCAATGCTCCACTAGAATTCCTTAATTAACTAACTATGTGAGGGAGCAGCCACTGCTGCTTAATGTTATTAATAGGACAGCCCACACTCTCCTTTCTGAGATACCAATGCTCCACTAGAATTCCTTAATTAACTAACTATGTGAGGGAGCAGCCACTGCTGCTTAACGTTATTAATAGGACAGCCCACACTCTCCTTTCTGAGATACCAATGCTCCACTAGAATTCCTTAATTAACTAACTCTGTGGGAGAGCAGCCACTGCTGCTTAACGTTATTAATAGGACAGCCCACACTCTCCTTTCTGAGCTACCAGGGCTCCACTAGAATTCCTCTATTAACTAACTCTGTGGGAGAGCAGCCACTGCTGCTTAACGTTATTAATAGGACAGCCCACACTCTCCTTTCTGAGCTACCAGGGCTTCACTAGAATTCCTCTATTAACTAACTCTGTGCGAGAGCAGCCACTGCTGCTTAACGTTATTAATAGGACAGCCCACACTCTCCTTTCTGAGCTACCAGGGCTCCACTAGAATTCCTCTATTAACTAACTCTGTGGGAGAGCAGCCACTGCTGCTTAACGTTATTAATAGGACAGCCCACACTCTCCTTTCTGAGATACCAATGCTCCACTAGAATTCCTTAATTAACTAACTATGTGAGGGAGCAGCCACTGCTGCTTAACGTTATTAATAGGACAGCCCACACTCTCCTTTCTGAGATACCAATGCTCCACTAGAATTCCTTAATTAACTAACTATGTGAGGGAGCAGCCACTGCTGCTTAACGTTATTAATAGGACAGCCCACACTCTCCTTTCTGAGCTACCAGGGCTCCACTAGAATTCCTCTATTAACTAACTCTGTGGGAGAGCAGCCACTGCTGCTTAACGTTATTAATAGGACAGCCCACACTCTCCTTTCTGAGTTACCAGGGCTCATTAAAATTTTACTGCTACTTGATTTTTTTTTTGTTTTTTTAATGATCATCCCTAGAGCCCATGAAGAAAAAGAATAATTAGAAAATTAAAGGATTAACCGAAGAATAATTAATTCTAGTTTGACTGAAATAGACAATTGGAGCAGTAATAAAAAAAAAAAGGACAATGAAAATAAGATGTGGAATGTTTCTTGCAACAAATTCTTCAGTTCAACTGAAGAATTTGAGTTAACTCACTATTCTGGAATGACACTGGAGACTTGCAATAAGTAGGCAAGGTAAAATTTAAAAAAAAAAAATAATCTTTACAATTTAGAGACAATTTTAACGATTCAATGTTACAGGAATTACTTTGTGGAATAAATAAATCTGCAGAAAAAAATGTTTGGTGTACCGTAGAAGCCCTCTTATCCGGTCTCGGTTCAACTGGCCACTAAGCTGACAACACTAAGATCAAGATGTATAGAATAGATTCTACTCTATACCACTTGATACTTGACTCACTTACATTTCTGGCATGGTAAGTCAAAGATGAAAGGTCTGTTAACCACTAGGTTTTGAAGATATTTGTTGACACCTGTCTATTGTGTTGGTACAATAGCTTGAATTTTGCTGAGTGGTATCCTCTAATGTCTTGAAGAATTTCTCTGTATTAATTTTCTTCTTACAAAAAATAAAAATTTGGTCTAACTGGCCGTTTTGTATTTTGGCTATGGGCTAAGATGGCCAGTTAAAAGGGATTCCACTGTAATTGAATCAGCCTATGTTGCAATAGGACATAGAAATTAAGAAATATTTGAATCATCTACCAAGAAAAATATACTTAAATGACTTTTAATCAATGTGTGAGAATGTCAACAAAAGATAAGAAATGGCTTAGTTTCAAAGCCCATTCTTCACAGAGAAATGAACAGCAGGTACCAGGTAGACCTTACAGATATGCAAGCACAATCTAATCACAGTTTATGTTCATCATGATTTACCAGAAAAATTCATTATTTGACCAAGACAATTACAATAATTTGGGATTAAATAAAGAGGTTTTTAGTTCATTCCAGTATCGACTAGTAATAAAGTGTTTGGACTCATTTCAAATTAGGAAAAACTGGTTTTGGCATTAAACATTTTGAAAATTCTAGTTCCAACAAGTAAATGTCAGTTTTGAAAAAAGCACTTTATTAAAACTAGTTCTGACAAGGAACATTAAAATTTTAATTGATTTAGGGTTTTGTCCAGTGTCATCCATGCAAAGATAGATCTAGATAGTTTTTTTGAAACATGGACCCTTATCGGCACTCTTTTACTTTGTTATCCACCTTTTTGTATTTTGAAATTGAGGTGAATTTGGTGGGTAATTTAGTGACTAATAATTAGAATATACCAAAAATAAAAGATGAAAAGTGTGATAATCCAGCACTTATTTACTTTAGCAATCCCCTTGGTTCTGAACAATAGTCTACCAGTCTACCCTATAAAAGTCTCAAAGGTTTGTGTGTTTGTCTCCCCAAGACATTGAGACTCCTGGGGAAGTTTTATTACGCTATTTAAAATTGAGTCTTATCACTCGTAAGACTAAATCTTATACAGGACAATGAGTGCTAGTTTTCTTAGAGTACATTTAATATTCCTTTTTCTTAATATTAATTTAGACTATAGACAAATATATACTACTCTGCATATGTTTCTTTGTCTAAATAACTATTAAGACAAAGGGATATAGGGGGGTACTTAAGTAAAAAAGTACCATAACTTTGTTCCATAGTTCATTAGACTAAACATACCTTTGTCCTAATAGTAATTTACTCTTCAGTCTTCCTTAGGTCTATAGGGTATTAATAAATTTTATTGCTACTCCATGTTTGGCTATATTTCACCTCCTTTGAGGCATATATTTACATAGGCATAGTATTTATGATAAGACTCAGTCTTATCATAAATACACTCAAGAAGTATTTTCTCTATGAGAAAATTAATTTTTTAATTGAAAATAACATTAAATAGAGAACAGTGGATCATGAAAAGAGGAAATGTGTAGATGCACGACGCACAGTTGAATAACTGGTAGTTAGATATTCAAAGAAAAATGTGTATTATAATATAATAGAAGGATTAAATAAAGCCCTGAAGATGCCTCAAAGGAGGTGAAATATAGCCAAACATGGAGTACCAATAAAATTTATTAATACCCTAAGGAAGACTGAAGAATAAATTAGATTAAAGGGTAATACACTACGAATATAGTAATTTACTTTGTTATAGTTGGGTAACAATCTAAAATAGAACCCCTGGCTGAAATGAAGGAGACGGTGTGGTCGAGGATTGCTTGGTGGCACAATTTTGCTTGATTTATGCACAGGAGATTATATCGTTTGTATGTTGTATACATTTAAGAGATTATTTCTGTATAATTTGTACACAGAAGAGTTGAATTTATCAATGTGAACAGTGCAGTGCAAGGTTTCATGAAGAAGATACTGCTGAAAGTCACATTAATATGTGTAATCTGAGTTTTCAGTTAAAGGAAAAAGGAAAGGGATGATAGCTATGTACAGATTTAACCTACAGGGGGGCCGCTGCAATATTTTATGCACTTAAGGAATCATTTCACCTTTACTTTTATCCTTCAATCTCACACCAAACAACAACCAATTTAAAACCTCTCTTTGTTTATAACCTTTTCAGTCGACTGCTGCCTTCAACTGGTCCCGTTGGGAAACAAAATTATTTTAAGCCACCATGACACTAAACACAACAAACTGCTGGTCGGCCGAGTGGGCGACCAGTTAGTGATTCCGAACACACCCTAAATCTACATGTAGATAGATAGTATATAAATGTTATCTCAGTATTAACCAATTATTCTAAACTATAATTTAAAACAAGGAAGATCAGCAGAACAAAGGACATTAAGCGATACTAATCCTAGTGTGTAATAACCTGTTAAGACAAAGGGATACTAAAGCACTTGGTAAAACTGAAGAATATAATATAATACGGTTTATAGAAAAGATGGCTGACTCTAACATATTTTGACTCTTAACGTATTTTTTTGACAAAGGGATATAAACCCTCCTAAGAACAAATCATACATATATAATTTCTCAAATGTTTAAATCATACAAATGTACTGTTTGACAAAGGAATATAATAGTATGTCGGGTACATGGCTAAATAAGCCAAAAAGCTGCACTTTTTGATTGGAATATGCCACTTTCTGTGGTCATAGTTGATGGCCAGAGGTAACTTTTCAGATAGGGAGCCACTTCAAAATCCGTGTAGAACACCAAAATGGCGGCCATTAAAGATGGCGGTCATTAGCCACCGTATTGACTCACTAAATGTTTCTGTATCTCATCTCCTAATAGTCCGATTTTGAATTTCTTTTTTTTGTTTTAAAGGTCTTTTAAAGAAGAAACTTTATTGTCCTTATACATTTATCTCTACTCCTGAAAGGTTCAGCACAATTTTCAAAAATATCAAATAATTTTTAAATATTAGGAGTTCTCAAAATCGGATTTTTGTGAATATCACATTAAAGGTCACATTTACAGAAAAATCATGTCAAATTAAACTTGTAGCTTGAAAAATTACCTACAAAAAAGATATTATCACTCTTATTGATAGGAGTAACCAGTTTAGAGATATCTCGATTCACAGAGTTTAACGAACAGATTGCACTCCTAATATACCTGTATAAAGGGTGTGGTAAAAGTTCGGCAACGGCTAATTATCTCCGTTAATGTTCAAGACGTATAACTGCTGTTTGTTGTAATCTTCATCATGCATAAAAAACTTTTTTTTTGGGTACCCATTTTCCCACCATTTTGGTTGCCGCCATATTGGATTCAACTTTAAAATTGGAAATTGAAACCGCTATACTGTGATACATATTTGAAAAGGTCTTGAAAAAAGAAAACATTTGCCGCAAACCAGAGCTTTTTATCTTTCACCGTTTCAAAATGGCGGCCAGTTGAAATTACAAAATTGACACTATTGACGTTTAATTACGGCCAAAGTAAAGATATAAGGGAAAAAATGCAAAAGTAAGTTTGTCTTTTTTAGGGTAAAAAATAATATATCAACGCTATTTTTTCCAAAGTTTTAATTTTATTTGGTAGCTATAGTACTTAGTACACATAGTAATTTTACTTTCGCAACCTAAAATGTAATTAAAATATTTTTTGAAACCAACTTTGAATTTTGAGTTGAAATAGGATAATTTTACTATTATTTATTTTTCTATTAAAGCCTTATTTTAGCAGCAAGAATTGAAAATGTCAATTTTGTAATTTCAACTGGCCGCCATGTTGAAACGGCAAAAGATAAAAAGCTCTAGTTTGGGGCAAATGTTTTCTTTTTTCAGCCATTTTGTTTTCAGAAACCGTTCAATGTACAAAAGAAAAAACACGTGCAATTTTAACAAACAAAAAACTTTAATTTTCACTTATTTTATTAATTAAATTCAACGGGCACACTTTAACAATGTCTAACTTACTGGGCATCATATCCTCTTGGTAGTATTATTAAATATAAGACAGTATTTAAGTTATTACATGGTTTTATTTCACAGAGCACATCTTTACAACACAACAGACAAATTACTACAAAAAAAAGGAAGATACATTCCTTGAATCTGTTTTGGCGGACTTATAAAAACATCGAATTTTAATATTTAGGTGGGGCAAAATCTGCAATTGCTTCGACTTTCCGCTGACCTGGTTGAATCCCATCCTTTGATACTACAAACCCTAAGTACTCAATCTTATTGGTCCCAAAGACGCACTTTTTCAGCTTTAACGTTAAGTTTGCCGAAGACAACGCCTGCAAGACTTTCTCCAACTTTTCCAGCATTTCATTTCAAGATGTAGCAGTAATAATGAGGTCATCAAAATAGCAGAGTACTACTTTATTTCTCAAAGTTCCAAGAGCCTTATTCATCAGCCTAGCAAATTCATAGAGGCATTAGTATAAGTCCAAAACCATCCTTGTGAATTGGCCTTTGTCATCAGGGGTGATGCCTAAATGCCGTATTCTCCCTAGCCTCTCTGGATAATGCACCTGTAAATACCAAGTGCTAAGTCTAAGACAGCGAACAAGGTTGAACCGGATAGTTTTTCAAGTAGGTCATCTATTTGCAGTAGTGGATACGGCTGTCGTACTGTGATGCTTTTTAACTTACGGAAATCAACTACAAGCCCTCGACCCTCCAGTCTTCTTCATCACTAACAACACTGGACTGGCAAATGATGATTCATCTTACTGATCTCAGTACGTTCAGGCCACGAAGCCTTGTAGGGGACACTGGTGCAGCACCTGGTTTAATTTTTACGTCCATCTCCGTAAGGTGAGTGTGTCCTAAATCAGATAGACTTTTGGAGAAACACTCCCTGTAATTATTTAATATTTCCATCAGTTCCAACTTCTGCATTGGGTTTACGGGGCCGGTTATCACTTCTTCCTCCAGAATTGCTTTCCTTGACTCTAAGCCTCTATTGCTGATCCCATTGCTCGCCTCCACGTTTCTAACCAATATAGTACCTGATTTTAAAAGTTTATCTTCTTTTCCTTCATTTCTTACAGGCACCTGTATGTGATGGCAATTAACTTTACCATCTACTATGCAAGTCGTTCCAGCGGCAACATTCACATCCCCTACTACCTCCAGATTTTCTGTGAGCTTATCGCTAATATCCATCGTACTGACAGGAAACTCTTCAGCATGTCTAATCTTAAGTTTACCATTTGTCTTTATATAACTAACACCAGGTGACTCGGTCCAAGTACGACCACCAATTAAATCGTAGGGCTGGCAAGAATCTGGTACAACATAGCCTTTGATCTCCCTAACTAAAAATCCATCTATTGTGATATCTAGGGCAACTGTACTCAGCGTCCTAGTTCTTGCCTCATCCCCAAATCCCAGAATTTCAATCTCCGACTTAAATTCAATATAATTTTGCAGCCTTAGTGCCACAGATGCCTTGCTTAAGCACTCACTGCTGCCAGAGTCAATAAAAACATACATTTGATGGTTATTTTGCTCAGTGATGGAAAATATTATATACTGACAGTTCACACCTGTCAAACCTTCATTATAATGTCAATAATATCAATTTTGTAATTTAAACTGGCCGCCATTTTGAAACGGTGAAAGATAAAAAGCTCTGGTTTGCGGCAAATGTTTTCTTTTTTCAAGACCTTTTCAAATATGTATCACAGTATAGCGGTTCCAATTTCCAATTTTAAAGTTGAATCCAATATGGCGGCAACCAAAATGGTGGGAAAATGGGTACCCAAAAAAAAAGTTTTTTATGCATGATGAAGATTACAACAAACAGCAGTTATACGTCTTGAACATTAACGGAGATAATTAGCCGTTGCCGAACTTTTACCACACCCTTTATACAGATATATTAGGAGTGCAATCTGTTCGTTAAACTCTGTGAATCGAGATATCTCTAAACTGGTTACTCCTATCAATAAGAGTGATAATATCTTTTTTGTAGGTAATTTTTCAAGCTAATCTCTAAACTGGTTACTCCTATCAATAAGAGTGATAATATCTTTTTTGTAGGTAATTTTTCAAGCTACAAGTTTAATATGACATGATTTTTCTGTAAATGTGACCTTTAATGAGATATTCACAAAAAACCGATTTTGAGAACTCCTAAAATTTAAAAGTTATTTGATGTTTTTGAAAATTGTGCTGAACCTTTCAGGAGTAGAGATAAATGTATAAGGACAATAAAGTTTCTTCTTTAAAAGACCTTTAAAACAAAAAAAAGAAATTCGAAATCGGACTATTAGGAGATGAGATACAGAAACATTTAGTGAGTCAATACGGTGGCTAATGACCGCCATCTTTAATGGCCGCCATTTTGGTGTTCTACACGGATTTTGAAGTGGCTCCCTATCTGAAAAGTTACCTCTGGCCATCAACTATGACCACAAAAAGTGGCATATTCCAATCAAAAAGTGCAGCTTTTTTTGGTGTACCCAACGTACTATAATCTCTCAAGTGTATAAATAAAGCTAAGTTGTGCCGCCAAGCGATTCTCGACCGTATCATCTCCTTCAGTTGAGCCAAGCACTTATATATACAGTCGAGATTGTATCTCTTTAACAGTTCTTTAGACAAAAGAATATAATATCTCCAGTGTATAGATGTGGTCATATTTGATAAATGTCTTCTTATACTCTGCAGATGAACCCAAAACAAATATAAATTAATATAATAAAAACAAACAATGTTAATAAAATAACATACCTTTACCGCATTCAGGAACAACATGTATCATTACACCGCTCCCTTGCGGTGTTTCTTCACTATCGTCTCCATTAGTAAATTGTTGGTAACTAGTATCAAAGGCAGCCATCATTTTTAACAATATTAAGTAAAATTCTAAGTTACTTACTTATATATTTAAAATAAAAAAAATCTAACAAAATTTTAAATAGAGAATAAGTATTCAACCAAAATTAATTTAAATTTTATCCAAAAAAAAAAAACAATCATCTATTATTTTCACCTAAGTAATTAAAAAAAATTCTAATTATTAACATTAATTTGGCGAAATTTTCTGTTATTTTCTTTACACAAAGTAAAATGAATTTAAACAAATTATTAAAATTTATGTAGATTACAATTTGAACATTAATTCTTCACATTATATAATAAAATTTAACTATTTTTAAAAATAGCTTTGATATTTCAGTTTAAAATCCCGAAAACTTTAAATGTATAATACATTTATGATGGCAGTTTCTTTTGAACAACATGATTATTTTAAATTATTTCGTTATTCAATTAATGTTATTTGAAAAAAAAATGTATTATTAGTTATAAAAATTAAAAAAACGTAAAAAAAGTCTTAATTTATCACTTAAAATATAAAAATGTATTTAGAACAGTCGTAAGAAAATAAATACGCAAAACACTCATTGTTTTCTTCTACAAAAACAAACAAAAATAGTTTTTTAGTTAATTCATTATCACAGATATTCGATAAAACGGGAGTTTTAAATATATCTTCGATTTTATTTTAAAATCCTCCAAAAAAAGTATAAAGGTATATAATTTTGTTATTGTGAAACTTTCGCACGTGTTTAATTGTAAATAAATTCATAGATTAAATTAAACGTAAAAAAAATTGTAGGTCATTAACGATTATATTAATCATTTAAATTAAAAATACAAAATTAAATAAACAATTGAACTGAGCATATAGAACTAGACTATTCATTTTTCTTCCTTCAAGATCTCCTTATATTTATTATTTTGCTTCAACAGCTGTTCTATTTACATCAGGTGATTCCTTGTTTTTCTCTTTATCAAGGCTAAAAGAACAAATGAAATTTTTATTTTTATTGTATTTAAAATTTGTAAATTAGGTATATAATAATTTGATTAAATATAAAATGATTATTTTCTTCATAGAGAAATTTATATGTTTAATTCTAGTTTTAATTTATAAGATTTTCTAATGTTTTAGATATTCCAGAAAGATCTAAATAAAGATGTATATGTTGTTTGATGCTTTAATTTCCCGCATTTTTATTTTTAAATATTATTACTAGTTTCTGATAGATGTGTTATGAAGTTTGAATGAATAAAATTTAGAATTATTAGATCGATTTTTGGAAAGAATTGATAATTTTACACTCTTATAATTAACTTTACATGTTTGTTCAGGACAAATCTTGTAATCTAATTTCGACCCACTTCTCGATTACTTACAAAACTGAACCTTTCACAAATTATTATTTCTGATGACAATACTATAATCAGTCATTCGTTTAACCAAATTATTAGTATTAGCGGCCGAACTGATGGAGATGATAGTGTCGAGATAGCTTGGCGGCACTATTTTTGCTATAATGTATTTTGTATATTATAATATATTTGTTTTGTTATTATAATTTATTTTGCTTTTTCTATAAACTGCCTCGTATTCTTCAGTTTTACCGTAATAGCTGATAAATCAATAAATTTCTGATAAATTTTAGAAAAATTGTTAACAAACACGACAGCTGAGACAGATAAGAGGTTATTTTGTTGGAAAAGATTTCGCTTTAGATAATAGGAAACTTGATTGGAAGCCTTTTCCATTCTCCTTGGGGCCACCTCTAGCCCATCTGAGACACCCCTCCATGCTTATAACCCCCCTCCCCACCCCTTTTTTTCCACACCTAAACATCTTTGTTTCACTCTACCTGTTCTACTGAGATGATTTTCCTCTAACAACTTTTATTATAATTATAATATACGTCCCTACAAAAAGTAGTGACCACAACTCTTTTCGAAGCATAAATTGTTACCCATTTTTAATAAGTTTAATCAACAAAGCTTCTAATTTGTATTTGATCCTCATCGAAATCAGCGATGACTCTGAAATTTGGCAGAGAGAAATGTCTGTTTGTATTAGCCGTTAAATCAATAAATTATCAGATTTATATAACATAAATTTTGACGTTAAATTTCAGGAATTCCACGACGACGACTACTAAAAGCTATAAGTGAGATTAGAATAAGTACCAGATTTAATGTGACGAAGACAAAAAAGTAGGAAACAATATATGTATTTAAAACAAAAATAAAAACATGCTTTTATAAAAGATGTACTAAAAAGGAGAAAACGATTTGTTTAACAGCCACAGTACTACGAGCGATCAGAATATGTGCGTATGTAACTAAAGATAAAAGTGTAGAATGCTATAAAAAGTTTTTGTCATTTTGTGTAATAGCGCTCCACGCTTTTATCTTTAGTGACGCATATACTCTGATCACTTGTAATACTGTGGCTGTTAAAAAAAAAAAAAAAAAAAAAAAAAACTTTTTAGAACACGTTTTATAAAAGCGTGTTTTTATTTTGGTTTTAAATGTAATGTTGTTGAGTATATACACAGCAAGTTTATAATGACTCATATTATGAGTATTTCCTTTTTAAAATGATCTCTGTGATGAGTTGGAAACCAAGGGATTAACAATACAATATACATACAGCATACTGTGAATCGCCAACTAATTTTATGAAGATCTAGATTAAACCATGCCTAGTTGCTAATAACTCACATCATGAGCAACTCCCATGAGTATGATCTCTGTAATAAGTTGACCAATTAGTTATAGAGCTAGAGAAGCTCTCGCAGAGCAATATGAGATTTTGTCTATGTGCTTTAACAAGATTTTTATTAATTTTCCCCAGACAGTACACAAACTCTTAGTAGTCTACTCTTAGCAGTATGTCCATAAGTAAATTGAGTTCGGGTACTTATTATGTTGGGCATCAGGGAATTTAAGCGATTACCTTTCAGCCATTTACTACATTTAAACAAGTACCTACTTTAAGAAAAGATTTTCTTATATTTCTCACAATAAATTTGAATTGCAAGTCTCCTAAAGATTAAAGATATCTCTGTAGAGTAACCAAAAGTTCCCCAATATATTGAAGTTGTTCTTCTAACAAGAGTTCATAATTACTTAGCCCAGGAGGAGCGCCCCAAAATTTGGAGCTGAAATTAATTTCTTGATTTCACCTCAGGTATGATGTCTGTCCCTGTATGCCAAATTTCGTCAAAATCAGCCCAGTAGTTTAGGCTCCAGCCGGACATTTTTAAAAAACAGTTTTTTGGACTCAGGGGACCTCAAAACGTGTAAATCCATTAAAATCTCAAAATCGAATTTTCACGCCATCACAAACTTTCTCTTTATATGAGAAAGTAAAAATAGGGTTTTTTTTTAAAAGTGTCAATTAATTAATTTTATAATTTAAATCAAATTATAATTATTATTAACTACGGGAAACAGACAGTGAAAAATACACTCCAGCGCTGGGATTTGAACTACGGGTCTCCTGTATTCCCGTAGTTAATAATAATTATAATTTGATTTAAATTAAAATTTATACTTTCCATAGAAAAAATTGAATTTCGAATTAATTGTACAAGGTACAGGTACTAATTGAGTACTTTATAATTAAGCGTTAATTCTCGGTTTAGTTCTAATGTCATAAATATTGACTGTTTAAATGTGAATGAATATTGAAAGCTTGGATCCGGGAATAGTTATCGATTACGGCAGTGAAAAATCATTCTCCTGCGTAGCTTAGTTGGCAAGAGCATCTGTACTGGAAATACAGGAGACCCATGGTTGAAATCCCGGTGCTGGAGTGTATTTTTCACTGTCTGTTTCCCGTAGTTAATAATAATTATAATTTGATTTAAATTGAAAACAAACTAATATAGTTTTAATATGAAAACTACCTAAAACTTAAAAAAAAAAAAATTGAATTTTTAATTTTATAACATTAATATATTTTTAATTATAAAATAGTCGTAGTACCTAAAATATTCGTTCTTGAAGCTTTGTTATCTACTACTAAGAGGTTATGGGCTATATATACTTCTAAGAATTAATATTTTTTACTGTTAATCTTTGAACTCCAACTTATTATTGATAAATAGGGTTCAAATTTGGTCAGAATACTTGTGTAACAGGGAAAGCCGTGTAGACCTTAGCTAGCAAAGGCTCGAATTTCTGTCTAGTGGTGCTTTCCCCCACCAAGAATCTCACAGACTAAGCCTAGCATAGAGTCACACGGGGAGTCCGATCTTAGCTCTGGAGGTGTACACATCAACAATCACTCACATACAATCGTATACAAATAAATATAAATCAGACATTTATTACTTTCCCTTTATTCCAGTTACCAAATCCCTGTTACACTTGATTCAACAAGTGTAAAAGAATTGGAGGGTACCTTGAACTTCACCATCAATTTGAAATGTGAACCAAAAAAAGTGAACCACCCTAGTGTACACCTTAGTAAAGTTTAGAATAATCCATGCTCTATTTCTTGGATACTTTTTTATTTAATCAGTTTTTATCTGCCAATCGCCACTGGTTTAACTTTATAGGCTCGGAACAAAGTCCATTATTTACAGTGGTGTGCATTAACAAGTGGTTTTTTTTCATTGAGTAGAACTGAAGTTATGATATAAAAGATAAAAAAAGTTTTATTTTTATAAATACATGCTTTGAAAATTTTCATATCAATCGAGGGTACTGATTCTTTATATCAAAAATAATTTTTTTTACAACACTATTTTCTATCACTTACTTTGTATCCTTATGCACTTTTATCTTGTTTACTTTGTCGTGGGTTCTTCTTTTAAAATAATTAATTCTGAACTACTTTGAGGACACCCTGATAATTAATCAAGATATACATAGTAAAAAAATATAAAAACACATTAAGATATAGAACATCTATATTTTACACAGAAAAAAAAAATAATCAAAAACATTAAAATTACATCGAAATGTTATAGTCCAAAATGAACATCAAAAAATAAGTAAGTGAAATTCATATACTTGTCAATTTTTATACATACATATATATATAACAAAATAACATTAATCACAACACGAATTACATAATATTTAACTAACAAAAAGGAATGAAAAAAAAATCGAATAAGTAAATATAATTCTACTTAATTTTTTCCTTTTTAAACAGCCATTTTTAATACAAGTAATATAATATTATAAGTAACAGAAAAATTATACTTAAACATTTACATGTATTTAACACTTACATAATACATTTTAATTACAAATAAATACGAATTGTTAGATTAATTGTAAGAAGAAATTGTTAAAATTATTATTTGTTAAATAATAAGAGATTATGAGCATATTTTGTTTTTTAAAAATAATTATATCTTAAGGGAATGGAGTCTTTAGAGTGGGCGTGCTAATGAAAAATAATAGTAATCCGTACCTTAGAAGCCTGGCAAGGGCTGTTGCACCATGTTGTTACCAAAAGACTTATACAACTTATGTATAATAGGTAACAAGGGGTTCCATCAGCATTGTAAACTGTATAAATGGATTGCTTTTATGTGGGCGTTAAATTTCTTATTAAAATTTATTAAATTGATTATTTACACCTACGCTTAATGCTCCGATGTAAGGGAGAACTCATCATAAAAGGAAGAAAGGATGGCTTCGAGATAAATTAAATATGAAACAAAGGAGGTGAGAATAAATTGAAGATGGCAAGATGATTTAATTATTAATACTAAATGGATAGATGAGTTAAAAAAATCAAATATCTTGGCAGTATAGTTTCCAAAGAAGAAGAACAGGTGAAAACATACAGCAAATGAAGTGTTTTAATGACTCAGGACAATATGACCGTGTTGTAAGAATTGTTACACCAGTGTTAGAACACATTTTGAATCTCAGCCATCTGTCGACTTTCTCAACTAACACTTTTGTACATGTAGGCTGAGTTACAGCTCATTGTTCTATCTTATCACTTTAGTATTATACCACATTTTAATTGAATCTCAGCCATTTGTCGACCTTCTCAACTAACACATCTGTACATGTATGCTGAGTTACAGCTCATTGTTCTGTCTTATCACTTTAGTATAATACCACATTTTGATTGAATCTCTACTGTCTATCTACCTTCTCAACTAACACTGTTGTACATGTAGGCTGAGTTACAGCTCATTGTTTGTCTTATCACCATCACTTTAGTATAATACCACATTTTGATTGAATCTCTACTGTCTATCTACCTTCTCAACTAACAGTGCTGTACAAGTTGGCTGAGTTATAACTGATTATTCTGTCATCTCTTTCGAGTTAGGCCACATTTTGTTTTAATGTCAGTCATCTATCGACCTTCTCAACTAACACTTCTTCTTCTAAATGTAGACTGAGTAACGGATTGTTCTGCCTTATCACAGAACATATTTTCTTAGTGTTGCTTGTAGCAATGCTCAATCCCTCACACTTGCTTTCTCTTAGCTACAAAATAGTTTAAAAAACTAAAATAAAAATAAAAATGTCATAACATTTTCATAAACATGTATCTTCATTTTTATTAAATACTGTTGTATAGATTTTTTTTAATTAATACAATAATTACATTATTATAAAAAAAAACACAATAATTTCATAAAATACTTACAATATAATATTGAACACTTATTAAAAATCATGTATTTCTTTATACATATAAACATCTAGGATAATGTTTTAAAAATATTTAACAAAAAATATTAAATAAAAAAATAATATACAAAATTTACATATATACGCTGTAAATAAGAAAATATTTATATATTTAGAGAGAAAATAGAGACAAGAGAATAAATTATAATTAGTTAAAACAACAAAAATTGAGAAAAGGAAGTTTAATTTTGTTGACATATATCAGTAAAAATTAAACATACAAAAAAATCCTCAGCCAAAGATGATTTTGCTTATAAGCAAATAAAGCATTATTGTGGAGGTTTCCTTCCACGATAAGTTTTATGTTCCTATGTTTAGATTATGTTCTTAATTTTAATTTTTTTATGTCCATGGGTTGGTAGTGAATCTGGTTGCAGCAGAAACTAGAACAAAATTAGAAGATAAGAGGAACTGGAAGTCATAAAATAAAATCAGATTATTTAATTAATTTCTCGTGTTTAAAATCTGTAAAATTTATCTTAGTAAATGTTGGAGGTTGCTGAGGGAGGGATTTTGAAACTATTAACACATATAGTTTAGTAAAACATAAAAACAGAATTCAATTTGAGGTAGAGGCTACAGCATGCTGTGGATAAAGGTTCGTTAGAGAGGTACTCATGACTAAATGTTTTTACATGAAATATATAGGGGATCCCAGTTATAGATATCGAAATTCAAGAAGCTTTTAGAAGATCAAAAGACAAATAGAACAATACCATATTTGCATACACCTTGTTGGAGAAAGCAAACTGCATTTTGCTTCAAATAAAAGAGATATTTATTTTATTTCTACAAAGTACAGTTAGTTAAAAATGATATAGTTTTAAAGTGTTATTGTTGGTCAATTAATTAAATTTAGAAGAAATAAAGACTACCAGGACATTGAGTTCATTGTCTGAGAAAAACCTACTTCCATATACATTATCAATATTTATCACTGACAAACAATATCATGTGGGTGCAGTCTTATTCCATGAAGAATGTACTCTAGGAAGAATGGACTTAAAACGCATTTAGATCTGTAAACAACAAAAGATATCAGGATGGCCAAGGCGTCATATTAAAGCTTATAAAATGCACCAATTTTGGTGAGCTTTGCACTTTGGTAAAGTAGTAAGGAGATGGTCAAAAATTGCCAAGCGTGAATTCTTTTGTACCCAAACTATGTTTTGAAAAACTATATCTTAAATTAAGCGGAACATCTTTAAAGGAAATATTGTGCACTTTCGAATGCCGCAAACCACACCTTTCTATCTTTATTGATGTCAAAGTTATAAGACAAAACATAAGAAATTGAAAACATCTGTAACACTCAAAAATGAAAACACATCAAGGCTATCCTTATAAGACAAAAAAATCATAGTCCAGGAGATAGCAAGCAAAAAAGTGTCTGACTAACATCAAACTAGAATTTTGTGTATAAGTAAATGTTTCGGTGGCTTTTAAGAATATGTAGTCAGCTAAGTTTGTCTGCGGGACATAGCTTGGCAATAGGCATTTGAAAAAATCAAACCGGTGTAGAGCGGCCATGTCTCACCCTTTTTGGTGGACAATGTGATTTTCATGATCCTGAGTACGAACTTAGTAAGAAGACCAAAAATCAAGTTGATGGTAGTTTGTCACTTAATAGGTTAGTTAGTCAAATATTACTCCAAATCAAAGAGGTTTCCTATTAATTGACAGACTACTAACAACTTGATTTTTGGTCTACTAACTAAGTAATGTACTCAGGATCATGAAAATCACATTGTCCACCAAAAAAAGTGGGACATGGCCGCTCTCCACCGGTTTGTTTATTTCAAATGCCTATTGCCAAGCTATGTCCCGCAGACGAACTTAGCCTTATTCTTAAAAGGCACCAAAGGATTTACTTATACACAAAATTCTAGCTTGATGTTAGTCAGACACTTTTTTGCACACTATCTCCTGGACTATCAGTTTTGATATCCTACATACATTCCTTGAATATCTACATCTAGACCTGGGACACCCTGTATAAATCACAGAAAGCAATAGGTTTGTTAGAGAGGTATTTAAGATTAAAAGTTTATACTCGAATTATGAAACATAAAAAGATCTTAATATTTATATAGAAATTCTTTCTTTAGGTCTATGTGGGTAGTGTTTAGTTAAAAAAATATAATTACTTCTTCATCTTTTCAAAATCATCTGCTATATTTCAACCCCACCTTGGGTCATTTTCAAGCTACAAAATAACAACACACAATGACCCAAGGTGGGGTTGAAATATAGCAGGTGATTTTGAAAAGATGAAGAAGTAATTATATTTTTTTAACTAAACACTACCCACATAAACCTAAAGAAAGAATTTCTATATAAATATTAATAATTATAGTGGGTAATCAGAATTCAATAAAAAGATCTTTGTGCTCCCCGGATATTTTTTTTTATTTTTTGCACAATTTACAATATTTTTTTACTTCCTCTTTTATTTCATCAGTCCTCCCTCTACCTCTTAAAAATATACATTTTAATCCCTTTTCTAAAAAATAAAATTAATTTATAAACAACATTAATCCATGAATCAACATCAACATAGAAGAAGAAAAACTTTACAAGATATATATAATGACATTGATTTTTATATATTGATACAAAGAGAACAATCATAAGATAAATAAAAAAAAGTAAATTTGAAAGAATCAAAATCATAATGACAGAAGTTGATTTATTTTTTTCTGCCAAGTTGCAATTACATTTATAGTATACATAGAATAATATGTAGAAAGAGATAGTGAGTTGTCATAAAATAAAATGTGATTACAAGAGATGGCTAAGTGTTAGCTACCACAAAGGTTAATGTTACACTTAAAAGCCAACTTGACGTTGGTGTACTGTACACTGGTATATCTGTAATTTAATTAGATCGCAACACAATATTTCAAGCAGATGAGAATAAACATTATTAACGGCTGAAATTCTGCTGATAACAGATGGCAGAAGTGTTTTTGTTGTATCCCAGCAAAAAAAAAACTATTTGATTGATTTAAAGGACAACTTTATATTGATGTACCTCTAATTTGTACCAACATATCTCTTATTGGCATCACTATGACAACCCCTTCATTTAAAGCAGATAAGAATACACACAAATTTAAACTTAAAAGCTAAATTGTTAACATTTTACATCCTTCAAAAGTGGTAATGTTACAAAAAAATTAACAAATTAAACATGAAAAAATTTAATAATATTTTTTCCCCCACTATTTTACATATTGTAAATAAATAACATAATTTTTTTTTTTTTTTTTAAATAAAAACCCTGCTTACATTTACTTGCTGGTAACAATACTGTTTTAAATAATGGTATAACCCCTTACATTATTTATTAATATAAAATAAATATAATTTAATTTATTTTATTTCTTTGAGGATGCATTTGATTAGTTAAACATATCATAGTAATTTTACTATTTAGATGTTTTTTTTTTTTTTTTTTTTGTTTTTTTTTTCCGTTGTTATTATTAGAATGAGAAATTCTTTATTGCTTCAAAGAGTATGGAGAAAAATATATTTTGTTTTTTTCCATACAAGAAAAATATTATTTTGTAAGAGCCATATGATCTACCGCTAAATTATTAGATAGTAGCTCATGATTTATCGTGTACGATCATTTCTCCACAGTAGCTCATGATTTATTCTGAATGATCATTTCCCTACAGTAGCTCATGAATTATCTTTAATCCTGTCTGATAGCCTGTTTGAATAATATTATGATTTGAATTTCTAGAAATGACTTATCATCAACCCATGGGGTTGATATGGGTCTCTAATTAATGTGATATTCATGTCAAAATAATCTTCATGTCTCTATTTCAGATTTTTCTTTTTTAGATCCTTATTTGACAATGGACATGAAAATGGGACATGATTGTAGAGACATTGGTCACTTCTGCTTGGCCATCTATGAATCAAGGTTTAGATCATGGGTTCGATCTCATGCCTTGGCACTTTGATTTGTATGGCTCAACATTAATCATACTGTATTTGCTTAGGTGGTTCAATGGCAAATGGCATTCATGTGAAATGGCTCAAATCTATTGAGGGAAGGTAACCAAGGCCCAAATAAGTGGCCTAATTGCTGAACACGCGGTTTTTCCTCGTTCTACTACAAGCCCTATACCAACTTAACGGAAACAACAACATGAGCATATAACAGGCCTGATTATCTCCCTCAAGGGGTAAAATAGGTTTGAGCAAGTAGTTTATCCTATTCATTCTACTAATACGTAGGACAAAAGTGATTCTGAGAGACAGAGAATTGAATTAGACGAGTTATTTTGAAAACAAAATAAAAACTTCATCTTGCCATTAAATATGATGGCCAAGAGACATATTTGTAACAAGAATCAATTTTAAAGATATTTATTCTAGCATTTTTTTTTTTTTTTTTAACTGATGAAATTTTGGAAATATGCTTCTAATAACATTACTATTGGAGGTATTGTAAACATTACAATACCTCCAATTTTTTGTTAATAAATTATTAGAAAATGTAATTTAAATAGTATTATTGTCCAAACACCAAATATATATGTATATATTATATTTATATACATATAAATTTATTGATTTTAACAAATTTATTTACCTTCAGCAAACAAGTACATACCACAAATTCTTAAGAGTTTATTCTTTAAAAAGAAAAAAAAATAATTATAGCAAAAAAAAAAATGATTTGTTATAAATATAAAAAAAAAGGATTTCAATAATTAATAAAAAAAAAAAAAAAAAAAAAATTAAAATGTATAATTTTTAATATGGTTACTCTGAATTAATAATTTGATTTTGGTATCTGTAAGAGTCTGGTGTTAGGAATATTGGAATTTATTATCACAATTAAAAATCGTCTCAGTGGATAATGAAGGATTAATATACTTTCTTTCAAAAAAAAAATTAGTAAAAATTGTACCTTGTATTTTTTACTTCTTAAGTAGTTGGGTCTAGTAAGATAATAAAAATGCTGACTTTTTCCATATTTCGACCCCTCCTCGGGTCATTCTCAAACTGACTGGCTAAAAGATTAAAATTTGACGACAGGAAACTAGACCTAATAAGAGGGCTTCTTCTGTAGTTAAAAGATTAAATTTTTATGGTTATAAAAAATGCCTTATATTTGAATCTCACTGATCCTCGTAATTATCACCTGAACTGAGATAATGTTGATTTCACTCAATGTTGGTTTTTTCTCAATTTAGGGTTCCTAAATTGAGCGCTAAGGCGGGCAATACAAAGACATAGACCACATACGTGGGGTCATAGGGCAAACTCGAGAGAAGGGGGATCAACCACTCCACACATCCACTTGATATGATCATCAGTGTGAAACATCTTACATCCCTGGGATTTGAAACCATAGCCAGGGATATTGATAATGACTGGTTTCAGGGCAAGAGTTAACGAGTGCTGACCACTCAGCTACACTGGTCTCTAATGAGAGAGAGTTTGTTTTACTTATTTTTTTTTGGTTGTCCACCTAGGTGCAGTGGAAAGGGGTGAGTGCCATTTTCTTGTTCCAAAGTAAATCAATTTATTATGTATTTGAAAGTCTATATCTTGGGCTGCAGAGAATATTATCAAAATTAGTCTATCTGTTGTCTAGAATCTAACTCTTATAACCATGTAATAAAATTATTTTACACACAAATACAGATGAACTTGCTCTTAATGTCTTTTTATGTAAAGCAGCGAGAGCCAGCGTGGCCATGTGGGTTAAACCACGTCTGCTTGGCCATCACTGAATCATGAGTGGAACGAGATGGGGTTCGATTCCTCGCCCTGAGGCTCTGATTTATATGGTTCACTATTGATCACATCATACTCGCTTCGGTGGTACATTGTACAGAGATTGTGAAGTGGCTAGAACTCTCTACCACGGGGTGTAAAAAGGGCCTAAGTGATGGCCTAATTGCAAGGTTCGAACAAGTGGTTCGACCTACCCGTTCTAGTAGAAAGTACTAGACTACTACTACTTATGTAAAGCAGCCCTTGTCTGAGTTTACTAGTTTAAAATTTGATAAGCTCCGTTAAAGTTTATTTAGTGCTTATAACTAATTTGTGTTTTTATGACTATTAACTAACTATCTAGTTACTGATTTAGGTACAAACGATAAAAACATATTATGAAAATAACCGATTGTAGGGTATTTTATATTATTATTTACTTATGCTATTCTTTAGGATATTAGTTTGAATTTTGCCCTTAATATTATATATACAAGTTGTCATTTTGAAATGGTAAATAAAAAAAATAAAAAATAGTAAAATCAACATCAACAACTGAATTTACGTGAAAATTAAATGAATCACTAAAATTCAAATACAAAGAATTTTGTAAAACCAACAAAACTTTAATCTTCCTAAGGAGGGGTAAAAATATTGTAAAAGTGAGCCTTTTCAATTCCTTACTAGATCCAACGATGATGATCTCTTGAGATAGCTCAGTCAACGATGATCTAATTTAGGCATGATATAGAACTAGTTTATTGATGCTTGAAAATGAACACATCAAAAGTCCTGAAAGTTTTAAGGAAAGCTATGATTGCCATCTTCGAAAATAACTAAAACAAGTTTAGGAATAATAAAAATTGTCTCTCAGCGTAAATTAAACTTTTTACTAGCTAAAGCAGCTTTCATCCTTCATAAAGCATCATCAGTGCCTAAGAACAAACTGTAGGTGATAAACCATGTAATATAATAATAGAAAAACTTAATTAAATTAAAATTAAGGCTAAATAGATTAAAAAAAAACCATTAAGGGTACTGATGGTTAACAATTAATAAAACATGTAAAATAAGTAAAAAAAAAATTAAACAATTAGATAAAGCAGTTAAAAATAAACAAGAAATTAAATTAAGTAAGCGTATAAAACCAGCGACAAAATAAATAGTAAAAAATAAACATAATAAAAATGAGAAGTAAATTTTTTTTTTTTATTATTATTTTATTTATTTATTCTTTTCTCCACTTAGTTATTTTATTTAATTAGCTTATTTTATCTAATTAATTGGACTATATTTTATATTTTTATATTTATGGTTTTTTTTAATGATTTCGTGTTTCTTCACATTTTTGTCATTTTCATTATATTTAGTTTTTACTATTTATTTGATAGCTGGTTTTATACGCTTACTAAATTAAATTTCTTGTTTAGTTTTCACTGCCTCATCTTATTGTTTTGAATTCTTTTTTTTACTTATGTTACTTGTTTTATTAATTGTTAACCATCAGTCACCTTAATGGATTCTTTTATCGATTTAGTTTTAATTTTAATTTGATTAAGTTTTGCTATTATTATATTACATGGTTTATCACCTACTGTTTGTTCTTAGGTACTGATGATGGCCTTATGAAGGCTGAAAGCTGCCATGGCTGGTAAAAGTGTAAATTTAATTTACATAGATAGACAATTTTTATTATTCCTTAAGATGACCTCCATAGACACTCCCATATCTAACAGAAAAAGTTTAGGTTTACCAAAAAAAAAAAAGTAATTTTATACACAATTAAAGAATGTAAAATTATCTGCAACAAAGGAAAATGGGGGGGCTAGACTTATCAGAAGTATTAAAAACATCAAAACTTTCCAATTTATTTTTGAATGTTTTCCTTCGTTGACTGGACTAATAATTATTCCTGCATTGGGTTCACAGAGTCTGACTTGTTCTCATTTTTTGGTAAATCAAGATGTTTGTAAAAATAGTTCATTTAGATTTCATCAGCGCTGCTATAATCTGTAGGTGTTGAAAGGTCTTCCTCTTCTTCATTGATGTCTTCTGGGATTGAAACTCTTTGTTTTATGGATACTCTAGGTACTGAACGTGGTATTTTAGAAGTGTATTCTAGTTCATCATGTTCATGATTGTTGTTTGGGGGTGTTACTGAACTAATAACACCTTCATTAGCAGATACTACCGGTATAATATCATATTGTTCATCATAAGTGTCATGTATGTGACAGGTAGTGAAGCGTCTTTGTTTCGGAGCTTTTATATGTTTCCTAGATAATTTTGAATTTGTGCGCTTTTTAGTTGTTTTTTCAGATGTTGTAATATACTCAATAGGCAATTTTGACATTGGAATAGATTCAGATGGTATTCCAGGTGCAGGAATATACTGTACAGATATTGGAGAGGCATAAATATACTGTGAAACAGGCATTTGAGGAGTGTATACGTATTGAGGAGGATACATGTATTGTCCAGATGACATGTCAGTTGCATACATATGTGGCTGAGGAATCGGAGACATGTATTGTCCAGTGGGTATCTCCGCAGTATAAATATGTTGTGGAGGCATTGGAGAAGCTATATATTGTGGAGGGTGTAACTCAGATGTATATACATGTTGCTCAGGTGGTATTTCAGATGTGTAGAAATATTGTTCAGCAGGGTAAAATTGCTCCTCAGGTGGCAATTCGGCACAATGGAACTCTTCTTCTTGAGGTTCATCTTCAGGCTGAAAATTAACAAATACAAATTTATTTGTATTAATTAAATGAATATTTAATTATTGTAAAAATTTGATCTCATAAATTTATTAATTTTTACAAAAATGGATATGTTTAAAAACGCTTATGATTTACATATGGGAGACTCATATAGGAAGTTTTTGATTGCACTGGGATACATATTTCTGGTCTTTAGTCAATTTAGATGTAGTGGTAGTAGTCAGGTCCTAGCACTAGTACTAGACTGCGCGTAATTAATTCATAAATTAGTGATTTTTGTATTAAATATGAGTGCTCAAAGTAAGTTTTTAACAATAATTGAGAACCAAAAATAAATTTTAGCAGCTAAAGAAAGCAGAATAAAAAAAATATATATATTTAAAAAAATACAAAAGCTAAGAGAATTGCCACAAATAAATGTTCAAAAATATAATATGTTTTTGAAAGAAAATATTATTTTCTTTCATTTATTATACTTTCTCCCCCTCTATGTATCAAAGTATCTAGCTAGAACCTCAGTTTAGTGAAACTTCCCTAGAACAATAAACTCCATTTTTTACAAATTATTGTTCAACTGCCTATTCTAATCGTTATATCAAGGTTCCACTGATTTACAAATGCAAATGTGAAATATCTTTTCAAACTAAAAAAAAAACAGTTGTATGAAAGTTTTGAAGACCCAGAGGGAGAAAGAGACGGCATGGATGGACTATCATATCCACCCTGGCTAAAAAGAGAAATGACTTTACAACATTGTCTCACAACTCGACCACTGACAGGAGATAATGGACATTTTTTTGCTCTTTCTTGAAACTAGAAGGTAGAAAAGGATCTAAGTTAATAAGAATTAAAATCAATAATGATGAAAAATTAAATAGGTTTTAAGTTCAAGCGGTCCTTAGTCTCAAAAGTGGTAAGTCAAGAATATAATCTATTTTATACCAGCAATATGACTATGTTTAATATAGTAGTTATTACCTGAAAACAGGGTAAGTGAAAAAGCTTCCAACACTAGGAGTAAATTTTGGGAAAGAATCCCTTAAATATGTTAATATATACCTAATGCTAGAAGACCAAAGATTTTAACTTGAAAGCTGTTAAAGCATTACCTTAGAGGCATATTATATTCTTATTTAATCCATTCAATGCGTAATCCAATTCATGAACCTACCTTAGTTACTGTATATATCTAAACAATTTTAAAAGTTAATTTAAAAAAGAAAAAAAAGAAGTTTGATCCACTGTGGATACAAACGTGAGCGGGCCTGATGGAGCCTTGCAAGATGGTTTTACTCGAGGAACGGAGAATAGAGCTACAGAGGGCTGAAAGATCCACTGTGGATCCACCTGCCAGGCACGTTAGCACGGCATGGATCCACAGTGGATCTACCCGCATTGAATGGGTTAAATCCTGATAAATAATACTTTTTTTACAACGATAACAATATTATTTATATTTTACTCACCTCAAATAGCAAATTATACAAAAAATAAAATAGAGTAAAAAAAATAAATAAATAAAATAAAATAAATAAATAAAAAATGGGTATTATTTACCCTTCTAAAGTGCTTCTAAGATTACTCCAGAACAGAATAGATTCATGCAGCTGATAGAAATTGATGCTACAGAGGTACTGGATCATCAATTGAAGGAACTTCAATCATATACAATGAATAAATACAATAAAAAAAACTTAATTACATAGGTCTGCAAAAAAAAAAAAAAAAAAAAATATATATATATATATAAATATTATTTGCTCCTTTCAAAAATTATGTGAACTTTCCAATTCTTTATCAAGAAAAAAGGTGCTCAATTTGCTGAAGGCTTGATCCCAGCAATTCAGGATTTGATTAAGGAATATCCATATTACGAACTAGGTTCAAGGCAGCTTTCACACGAAAAAGACAGAGGATAAAACCTTTTCCAAGGGGAGGCGGCATCAGTCCATGTCTCTTTGGTTTAAAAACAACATTAGTTTTCATTAATAATGAAATGAATCGGTTCAGTAAAGAGATATGTCTCCAGCCTTTTAGGTATGAAAGCCTCCTTAATTTGGACTGAGTTATAAGATGTGGCTATTAAGAGGGGACTTGAACTGGATTAAGATTGTGGCTCATAACTAGATCTAGGGGTATTTAAAAGAAATAAATGATTAGCTCTTAAGTGTAGGGTTATAAATGGTACCAACTTGTTGAAGGTTATTTCATAAAATTAGGCTAAATTTCATCCCTTGAGGAACATCATTAGACCTGTTATAAATTCATGTTGCAGTTTCCATTAGGTTGATAGGCCCTGTTTACTAACTCTGTATGGTGTTCAGCTACTTCACACACCAATGTAAAGGAGAAGTGAATACAGAGTGATCTATATTCAGCCATGTAAATTAAAGTGCCAAGGCGTGGTATCTTGTTGGAACCTGGACCTTGAGATATTTGATGCAACCACAGAAAAAATTCTCTTTGATTTAGCTTCCAACACTAAGAGTGATGTGGTGCTACAAAATCCCTTTTTTTTTCTAGTCAAAAATAGAAGATCAAACATTAAATCTTGGACCAGGCACAGAAAAGTTATTTTTTATTGTTTTTATAAGTATCAGTCATGGAATATTGAAGTAAAATCAAGGCTAAAGTAGATAAAGAATTAAGATGACTCTATTGAAGCAGATAATGATAAGTTAGATTGTTGTTGTTCAAGGACGGTGTACAGAGGTTGTCTAGATTCGAGAAGTGAGACTTGCCCCTTTAATGTGTGACGTCAATTAAGACCTCCCTTATAAGGAACTCCCTTCTAAGTTAGGTCAGAGCAATCTCCCACCATTCTACCGCTACCCCCACCATACCGAATCTAGGCATCCTCTATACACCATCCTTGGTTGTTGTTCATGACAGTGATAACAATAGTTTTACTGATCAAGATGAAAACAACGTATCACAATTAACTGATAATAAACAAGCCAATGATTAATTTTAAGTGGGAAAAAACCGGACAATTGGGGAATACCTGATTGGGGTTGATTTTAACTCGTTACAAAAGTGGCGGGAGTACTGGAGGGTTGACAAGGTTTGAATTAACCAGAATCACCATAAAACTTTTTAACTTTAAAAAAATTGTAAATCTCATTTAGAAATTATTCAATTGACCTGTATCATTCAGTTGAGCTTGATAAAATAAAAATAAAAGGTACTCATCACTTGACTAATTTAATTTAAGATTTTATTAATTACCCCCATCTCCTAAAAAAACATAGTTCGAACCCCTAAAATTTTGGGGAATCTTCAGGTATTCAATTCTACTGCCAAGATGAAATCAAAAACCGAGTGTCTTTTTACAATCCATGATTTCACCTGACAAATAACAATATTAATAATTTTATACTCACCTCAAATATCAAAGTATATAAATAGAAATTAAAAAAGAAAAAAAAAATGGGTTTTATTTACCATTCAAAAAGCACTTCTAAGACTACCAGAATAGATACATGCAGCAGGTGGAAATTGATGCTATTCAAGAACTGGATCATCTGTGGGAGATACTTCCATCTACAGGAAACAATACACTAGCTAATATCAGTATTTCAAATTAAAAAATAAAAATACATATGCCGAAGGAAGAAATTGTTTATCTAAAGCATTTAGCAAAGTTTATCAGCCTACATAAATATACATGTCAGAAAATTCACTAAAAACTAAGTCTGTTACCTGTTATAAGGAGTTTTTTTTTAATCAAAATGTGTATTTGTATTGATAGTCCAGGAGATGGCGTGAAAAAAAGTGCTGATTCTACCTTGATTAACATCAAGCTAGAATTTTGTGTACAAGTTTATCTTTTAGTGCCTTTTAAGAATATATTATCAGCTAAATTTGGCATAGGCATTTGAAAAAAACAACCGGTGGAGAGCAGCCATGTCAATTATGGTGGACAATGTCATTTTCATGATCTTGAGTACAAAATTAGTTAGTGGACCGAAAACCAAGTTGATGTTAGTTTGTCACTTGATAGGTTAATTATTCCAAATCAAAGTGGTCACCTATCAAGTGGCAAACTAACAGCAACATGATTTTTGGTCAACTAACTAATTTTGAACTCAGGATCATGAAAATCACATTGTCCACCATAATTGACGGGGCATGGCCTCTTTTCCCCGGTTTGATTTTTTCAAATGCCTGTTTTCAAAGCTATGTCCCTCAGATGAACTTAGCCGACCACATATTCCTAAAAGGTACTAAAAGATTAACTTATACACAAAACTCGAGCTTGACGTTGGTCCAGACACTATTTTGCGGGCTATCTCCTAGTCTATGTGAGTGTATGCTGTTAAGAAGAAGAATGTTTGCTGAATAAATAGTGTTTAAACTCAAGGAGAAAGAAAACAATTAGACAAGAATGATCGCTTATCTACAAATAAAAACTTTAATTTGAGCCGACTTTCACTCCTATAATGAACAATAATAAGAGAATAATTAAGAAAAGGAAAATATCAATTTAATATAAAGTTGGAAAAATAATTTGCTACAGCCCAAGGAAAAAAAGAAATTGTTAACTTATTGTTTTATCAACTAAAAACGTTAATCATCAGTAACTATGAAAATATGATCAAATAAAATAAAAATTAAATAAGTAGTTACCCGAAAAGTAAAGGAGGGCGGGGGACATTAAAAAGAATGTTCAGTACATATATATTTACTGTTTCTAATTCGAAACCCGCTAGGCTTAGAGAAAAAGTGATAAGAACAAAATTTCTTGCTTGAACTAATTTTTTTGAGGTAACGAATATATTTATTATATACCATGTGAAAAAGGTTGGTATGAGGAGTTAACCCCGGTTTAATCAAGACCAGATAAGAGGGCTTCTACAATATTGAAAATCTCATTATCCGGGACTACCTTAATCCCAATTAGTTTAGATAATCAGAATTTTTGCTGTATGAGATGCTTCAATTTAATATTATATATATTATCAATCAATTATCTAGACTTTTATTAAGGGCACTCATTTAATTAACAAAATAAGCAAAAAAAAAAGCAAAATTAAAAAACATATTTAAATACATAGTACTAACCTCAAGTGGGTCGTCAACTAGATAGTCAGGATGGGTTTCTAGTTTTAGAACCTTTCTAAGCATGAATGGTTTCAACCAGGTAACTAAAGGTGATTTCGTAGACTCTTCATATAGACCTTCTCTATGAAACAAGACAATAATAGTTATTTATGTAATTAGGCAGCAAAATGGAATTTTACTGACGAGTGATTAGATTAGCCTCCCAGCCGAAAGGCGAGGACAGGCTATGGTAATTAACTGCCGAGGCAGGTAATTTACCAATTTGACTGAATTGAATGAAAAAACGACCAATTTGAATGAATAAATGAGGCAGAAATGTTTCCTTTGCTGCCTTGTTGCATACAATATTTTTTCTACAGGCGCGGGCGGCAGAAAAATGAAACTGCTAAAATACTATCTTTATTAATATAACATAGTTAATTACTATATGTCATATTAATAAGATAATAAAATAAGTAGGTAATAACTAAAATTAATGTTGGTAAAGAAATCAAATATGAAGCTTAGGAATAATAACAATTGTGAATAGCAAACTGAAGCTATAACAACAAAATATAAAACACAAGTTTATATCATACATAACTTCTGAATGAATAATGCATGAAATATAAAATATTTATTTATATTTTTACTAACAAATTACTAAAAGTATTAAAGATATCTTCTACTGCTTAAAAGAAAAGAAGTAACTAGGATAAATCAAGAAAAGTAGCTAGTCTAGTCTAATCTAGAATGACTTCAATAATAATAATAATATATTTCTTGTAAGTGGATCCTTGTTCGGGTAAAAATTAATACTTTACATTGGTTTCGCTCAAGGCAACGTTTCGACCTTGCTGGTTTGAAATTTATTTTATTTTTCTTCTACATGGCAAAGTTTTCACTTCCTTGAATTTTGAACAGAATGACAACAAAAATCAATCAGATGATTGAAATGACGTGCAAATTCACTGTTTGTGAAAGATGACAACCTATGTAATAAAAATTAAATTGATGAGTGAACACATAATAGTTAACCAGGCTTGAGAATGACCGGCAAGGTCGAAACGTTGCCTACAGCGAAACCAATGTAAAGTATTAATTTTTCAATTCCCGAAATTTTAAGGGAACAAGGATCCACTTACAAGAAATATATACATATAAAAGGGTACACATAAGATTGATAATAGAAATAATAATAATAATATGGATGTTGGATGTTTACATGAAGCTGCAGTGTGGCCAGCTATTTTTTTTAATTAAAGATCTACTATTCATTGTACTTATTTAACAGAATTAACAAATATAAACAAATTATTTTAATATTAAAATGTTTATTTATTAAATTTTACTTATTAAACTATAATATATAATGTTATAAGATAGAGATAATAGTATAAACTGTTATTGCCAACATTATAAAAATAAAAAGTTTGCTGCCTAGACATAAAAATTGTTCCTCATTTTACCACAAAAATCACATTAAAAAAATCACATAAAATCACATTTTACTGCCCGAAATCAGTTCAATAATGCCTCATTTTGCTGCCGCAAGTAGATAAAATAAATTAAATAAATAACTGATTGTGTAAAGAAATTATAATTATTGGTAATTCATACCAATAAAAAAATAAAAATAAAAATAGAAGAGCATACTCATGGAAGAATAGAAGTCCATCCATTTTAAAGTTGGGATTTATAGGGTTTTTAACATAATCTACAAGTTTTGTTGCTCGAAATCTGTCAAGAAGTTCAATTTTGTACTGTTTTGTTGATTCGGTTATTTCCTTCTTATATTCTTCAAACTTCCACTCAAGCCACATGAATCTGAAGTCGCACTGTACAGAAATAATTAGGTACACTAGGTTAATAAAGAATTATTTTCTAAACATTTTGACTATAATATCTCAAAATGCTGAATTTGAAGACACGAGGTCACTCTGTGTCCCCAATAAATTGATTGTTAAATACCTCGCAATCGACTAAATTAGGTCCTAATTCAAGAACATCAATAATGTACAATGTCCTAGAAGCTTCGTTCCATATAGCATCTAGACGGGTTGTAACACTCTTTTTTAAAGTAGCTCGAGAACCGCCAGGCAGTCCTGAAGAGAACTTATGAAGAACTCTAAAACCTTTTCTAGCATATGCTACAGTACCACCCTGTAAACAAAACAAAAAAATAAAAATTGCTTGCATACGACTCTGCAAGACAGTGAGACATTTTCATGTAACGCTTTTTAGTGTCGTTTTTTGGTAACGCTTTTCGAGTTGGGGGGTGCCACTGGGAGAGAGAAGAAGCCGGGGCTTAGAGCCAATTACCGCGCAATGTGAAGATGGCGAGCCTGCGGTGGAAGGCTGAAGGCTCTCTCTACAATCCTACTAGACTATACTGTGCGACTACGAACTACCTCCTGCAAATGTCTATCTTCCTGTTTGCAGTGGAACTCTTTTCGACTTTCTTCAACCCTAAGAAGCGCGGTAGGGGAAGGCCCTACTGCTGGAGACTGGATTGCACACCTCCTATATCTTTCTAACTCCCTGTTACACACGTGTAACGTTTTACGCTTTTCGATTTTATGTAGCAAAGACAAGACATGAAAAAGTCAAAACCAATCATATTCAGGTTGTTTGAAGTGGTTAGAGGTAGAAAAAAGTAATTAGAGCTCATAAACTTATCTATTATAATAAAACAACTAAAGCAGTAATTCTTAATCTTTTATTTTGTAGTTTTCAGATGCTATGTTAGCTGATAATGTAATCTATTGAATTTTAAATTGTAAACTCATCTATGACACAACTAAAATAGTCATTATTTATCTTTTATCCTGTGTTGTTCAGATAATATATTACCTGATAATGTAATGCAATGAGATGGAATATTAAAGATTAAACAAATTATATTGAAAAACATTACCTTTTCAGCAACAATGAGGACTCTTTTTCCAACAGGGCATGGAACTACGATCCATTTGTCATAGAAATCTTCTGGAACTTCAACTAACCATTCAGATAACATTAAAACATCTTTATAAGCTCTGGCACTCTGTAAAAAAACACACAAGAAACCCATGGTATCAATAACATTTCTTTCTAAACCCTTTTTATTATGAAGATTTCTGATTCTTAGAGAATGTGCAATGCTTAATGCTTAGAAGGGATAGAGTAATAAGATTAATCATAAAATTAAAATATAATTATCATAAAATAAAAAATAAAAATTGAGGTTTCATTTTGGTTACCTCTGTAGTTACCAATTTATATGTTTTATTGTGTGTTTTGTTAATTGTTAATTATTATCTTTTATAAGTTTTTAAAAACTTTACTAATGGATCGATGTGTGAAGGAGAACTTCATTTGATCTATTATTATTCATTTTGCCAAAACCAACTTAGTTTGAGTAAATGTGACTAGTTCCACTCATGATCAGGTAAAAATCTAAATGTCATTAATATTTTTTCAATGTTTAAAGATGTTAAGCATTCATATTTATAAAATTCCTATTTACCAAATTTTGTAAACTTTATTTAATGATGTTTTAGGCATGATTATGCCCCGGAGGGGGACGAAATAAAGCCAGTTCCAACTACTATGAGTTGTTAACTTGTACTATTTTTACCCTAAATGACCCACTTAAAAATAAGGTATAAATATTAATTGTAAGTACATAATTGGAATTATATTAAGATTCGGTTACATCTTCAGCAGACAAATATAGCGTAGAAGTCTAAAAAGACAAGCTCAATGAATAAATACATGTGTAGAGCTCAAAAAAGGATTGCTAGCGACTGCGATTATGACTGCTCCTGGAGCATGCGGCTCCAATCACTCAGCAATCGACGCTAGCGACTCTCGTTTTGAGCGTCTATCGCTGGAGTCACTCCTAGTAAAATGTACCTTTACAAAAGATACATGTTTTATTGGCAGAATACTATGTGAGAAAGGTAATAGTCCAGCGAATACTCCTTTCAGCTGGAACATATAATAAAATGTTTGATACTGTATCAACTCAAGTGATACAATAATAATAATATACAAAAGTCAACTCATTAATTTAATGTACTGGCTATAAATCATACACTCAAAAAAAACTCGTCCCCAATAGAAACTTAAGTCATACAATTCTCCCTCAAGCAAGATTCACCAATAAGTGAAATCAAATTTTTAGGATTTATAATTGACAGCAAACTGACTTGGAAAAAACATATATTAAACCTTGAGAAAACTCTGTCTTCCCAGGTCTATTTGTTTAGAAGACTGAAACTCTTCCTGGACAATAGTTCACTGAAATCAGCCTACCATGCTCTCTTTGAGAGTAAGATTAGTTATGGTATACTAATATGGGGTCATGCTGAATCACAAGAGCTTTTCCTAAAACAAAAAAAACTTATAAGAATTTTAGCAGGGGCTAAATATACAGACCACTGTAAACCAGTGTCATATTTATAATATGACATTGATTGATTTTGATTGTTTGATGTTGATTTTGAGTTAGTTAATGTTTGATGCTTAAGTTGAAATACAAATTATTACAACGAAAGTTCTTGTGTTAAACTTTAGTGGGAGTTACTGATATAGTTTACGCTACATTTGGTGGCAGCGGTTAAACTTTTTAAACAAAAATGCCAAGGACAAGAAAGCAAGGAAATTCATGTGAAGAGGAAGATAAAGAAAGGACCCGTAAACCTGTAGTACATCCAGATAAGTTTTCCTCGGGGAATTGGTATGAGTACATTAAATATTTTAATAATGTGGCTTTAGTTAACGGATGGACAAATCAGGAAAAGGCTAGATTTTTGTCCATTTCTTTGACAGGTGACAGCTTCAAAATTTACAATTCTTTAAAGGAAAAACAGAAAGATGATTTTGATTATATTTGTAGAGAGATTACCAAACATATATTCCCCCCTGAACAACGAGAGTTAAGAAAAGGAGTTTTTAAACGTCGTATGCAGGAAGGAGGGGAATTGTTAGGGCAGTATGCTAGAATGTTAAGATCTTTATATGAGGAGGCATACCCCGATAATAATGACCCATTACAGGCTGATGAGTCTATCAAAGACCAATTTATAGCTGGGTTGGCTGATAGAACTGTCCGACTACAAGTAATGCTGTCCCGACCATCATCGTTAGATGCTGCTTTAGCATGTGCTCTGGAGGTAGAAGCTGCATATGCCTTAAACTGCTCGATGAACAAGCACTCAGTAGGTGTGATAGGGGAAGCTAGTACCTCTCAACCAGACAGGGGTTTAGTTGCTTCTGTTGACCCTGTCCAGAAAGCTATTAGTGACCAAGCGCAGCAGATAGCTGATCTGACGAAGGCTGTTGAAAAGTTGACTTCTTTCTCGTCAGGGAGGAGATTTCCATCTAGGAATATCATAACCTGCTGGGGCTGTTCAGAAAGGGGTCATATGCAAGCCCAGTGTCCTAAGAAGAAGAAGAGGGTGTCGGAAAACTAAAGTCAGTCAACATTGAGGACCAACTGGTGGCTGACCCCTATATCCTGGTCCCAGTAGTTAAAGAAGATGTTAGTCTTTATAATAATTTTATAGATGCTAAGATTAATGGAATCGATGTAAAGGTGTTGATAGATTTGGGGGCTTGCATGACGCTTGTTAGCAGAAGTTTTGCTAAGAGAGCAGGAATTATAGGAAGCAAAGAAGGGCAGGTTGACTTAAAGAATGCTAGCGGTGGAAGGATGGATACGTATGGACTAACTAACATTAATATTGACATTGATGGGAACATATACAAACATCGGAGTATCATTGCAGATATTTGGATAGATATCATTGTGGGTGTTGATTTCCTGAGTAAGTATAAAGTTCAAATATGTTTTGACAAAGGAATAGTTAAAATAGGAAAGGCTGTATCCCAACTAACAAAGCAAAGGGAAACTGTAAGAAACCTTAGTTTACAGGTTATCATTCCCAATGACATTGTTATCCCTGGAAGACATGAAATGGTGGTTCATGGAAGAGTTGTAGGCAATATTGCTGACGGCAGTGAGGTTGTTTTTGAGCCGACAGTTGACCATGATGATGTTTTGGCAGTTCGAATGGCCAGACTGGTTGCGACCATAAAAAATAATTTAATTCCATTAAGGTTAATGAACCCTAGTAACGAAGTGCAAACCTTGCAGGGTAAGATGAAAGTTGGCAAGATTGAGCCTTATTTACAGCCGAGATGTAGCCTGGAGGACGGCAAAGAAGTCATTGCCGCAGTAGGACCGTTAAACAAAGAACCAGTTGAGACAATGTTTGAACTGAACTCAAGTACTTTGACAGAAAAACAGAGAGTAGACCTGTTCAAGTTACTGGAGGAATTTCGAGACATATACTCCACTGGTGGGGGTGACATTGGTCGAACAGGAATAGTAAAGCATAGGATCGTAACAGAAGGACGGCCCATCAAGCAAGCAGCCAGGAGAATCCCATACCAGCGCCGGGGCGAAGTAGAGCAACTTACGAAGGATATGTTACAACAGGGAGTCATAGAACCATCTGTGTCCCCATGGGCTAGCCCTATTGTCTTGGTAGGGAAGAAGGACGGTAGCACGAGATTCTGCATTGATTATCGCAAGTTAAATTTAGCAACAAAGAAAGATGCGTACCCTCTTCCCAGGATTGACGACATTCTAGATAATTTAACAGGGGCTGTATTTTTCTCCTCTTTGGACCTTGCATCAGGGTACTGGCAGGTTGAAATGGATGAGGGGGACAAAGAGAAAACAGCATTTGTGACATGCGAGGGGCTCTACCAATTCAAAGTCATGCCATTCGGACTGTGCAATGCTCCTGCCACTTTTCAGCGCCTTATGGACTCGGTACTTAGAGGGCTAAAGTGGCGTGTAGCAATGGTTTACCTGGATGATATAGTCGTATGGAGTAGGAACATCGAAGAACATATCGACCGGTTGCGAGAAGTTTTCATCTGCTTACGCAAAGCTAACCTAAAACTTAAGCCGAAGAAATGTCATTTGATCAAAGACAAGATTAGCTATTTAGGTCATATTGTAAGTGCAGAAGGAATTGCAACTGATCCGGAAAAGACCAAAGCTGTTGCTAATTGGCCAAACCCAACCTCCACCAAGGAGCTACGATCATTCTTGGGGTTTGCTGCCTACTATAGAAGATTTATTCGTGGATTTGCTGGGATAGCAGCACCATTGTACAAGGCAACAGAGAAACGGGATAAATTTGAGTTTGGTGAAGAACTACAAGGAAGTTTCGAGGCTTTGAAAAGGGCACTGACAAATACACCTGTTTTGGTACTGCCGGAAAGCTCTGGTAAGTTCACGTTAGATTGTGATGCTAGCGATGTAGGGCTAGGAGTTGTTTTGTCCCAAGTGCAGCAAGGTGAAGAGAAGGTAATAGCTTATGCTAGTAGAGCTCTTTCCAAGATTGAGAAGCGTTATTGCACAACAAGGAAAGAGATGTTAGCACTTGTTTACGGGGTTCAGCATTTTAAGGCATATTTGTATGGGCGTAACTTCACAGTGAGGACAGACCATAATGCTTTAAAGTGGCTGCAGTCATTTAAGGAGCCGGAAGGACAGGTGGCTCGATGGCTTGAACGTCTATCCCAATATAATTTTGATGTGGTTCACAGGGCCGGCAAGTTACATTCCAATGCAGATGGGTTATCACGGATATGCCGGCAGTGCAAGGATAACATTGAAGATCAGCTGGAGTTTGAGTGTGTGGACAGTGGAGGTATAGAACCGGTGGATATAGGTGGTGTCCAGGCCATAGGGCTGGCGAATGGTACCATAGCAGAAGAACAAGGAGCAGATCCAAACTTAAAAGAAGTCCTCAGGTGGATTGAAGTTGGACAGAGACCTGAATTTCAACAAGTACGTGGATGCAACCCAATTCTCCTACGCTTATGGGCGCAGTGGCCTCGCCTCAGTAAAAGTGAAGAAGGAATCTTGCAACGTCGATGGGAAGAAACAGAGCGGCTGGTACGATACCAGATTGTATTACCACGGAAACTGGTACCGGTAGTGCTAGAGGAATTACACGGAGGGGCATCAGGAGCTCATCTAGGCATAACTAGGAGCAAAAGAAAGATTAGCTCCCGCTTTTACTGGCCAGGACACTTACGAGAAATCGAGGAATGGGTGCAGTCATGTCAGGAATGTGGTAGGCGAAAGGGAACTAAGACACGGGCTCCTATGCAAGTAGTAACATCAGGTTTTCCGTTCCAGCGCGTGGCAATGGATATCTTAGGCCCACTGCCCGAGACTAATCTCCAGAACAAGTATATACTTGTGGTGGCCGATTACTTTACCAAGTGGGTAGAAGCTTACCCGTTGCAGAATATTGAGGCGAGGACAGTAGTTAGTAAATTTGTGAGTGAGTTTATTGGTCGATATGGAGTTCCCTATGAGATTCACACTGACCAAGGTCGGCAGTTTGAGTCCCAGTTATTTGAAGAATTGACCGAGCAGCTGAACATGACCAAATCAAGGACAAGTCCCTACCACCCCCAGTCTGACGGGCTAGTAGAAAGATTCAATCGAACGGTTGCTGACATGCTTTCACATTATGTAAACGATCACCATAACGACTGGGATCAAAAGCTATCAATGGTCATGATGGCATATAGATCAAGCGAGCACGAGTCTACGGGAATAACACCTTATTATGCTGTGTTTGGACGCGAATTTCGGCTCCCCCTTGATGTCATGTATGGAGTGCCTGAGAAGGTGCAGGGTCTGTCCGAGTATATTGCTGATCGTAGAAAGACAATTGAAGAAGCATATGAGGCAGTTCGGAATAGGCAAGGCCTAAAACATCAAGTGCAGAAGGAATATTATGACCGGTCATGCAACCGGAAAGAGGCTATCACGAGGGTGATAAAGTATGGGTTTGGTACCCGCACACTCGGAAAGGTAGAAGCGCTAAGTTCCATCGACCATGGGACGGGCCGTATATAGTTCGTAAGAAGTTATCGGATGTTACGGTTCGAGTCCAGAAGATTGGAGGCAGAAACAAGAGACTAGTCCTCCACATAAACCGACTGAAGCTGTACAAGGCACGGCTTGGCAATTCTGTCTAATAGAGGGGAAGAGTGTCATATTTATAATATGACATTGATTGATTTTGATTGTTTGATGTTGATTTTGAGTTAGTTAATGTTTGATGCTTAAGTTGAAATACAAATTATTACAACAAAAGTTCTTGTGTTAAACTTTAGTGCGAGTTACTGATATAGTTTACGCTACATTGAAGATTTTAACCATATACAGCTTGTATGTTTATCAATGCTTAAAACATATTAAGAGGCATCTGGCTGATTACCAAAGGAGAGCATCTCACAGATACAACACAAGAGAAAAAGAAAATCTAGAAACAATTCCACATAGATTAGCAAAATCTGAAGTAGGACACAGTAGTAAAAATGTATAACAAACTGAGCCACATAAAAAACATGGAATACAAGCAATTTTGTGAAGCCATAAAAGGTAAATTAATAGAGATCCCCCTGTACAGTGTTAACCAATTTTTTAAACAAAACAAATTGTAAATAGTCTTATTTTTTGTTGTTATTTTCTTAACTTTGACATTTTGTAAGCATATATTATTTATGTACGTTTGTAAATTATTTATTTATTATTTATTATTTATATTTCGACCTTCTCCAGGACATAATCAATCATGCCTATCTTTAGAAGATTTTATCGCACATTAACTCAAAGAAGTTGGTTTCACCAATTTTAAATAGAAACTACATTGATACTAAAAAATAAATAAATAAAATAAAATAAAAAGTTAGGTATGCTAACTTATTTACCTTAGAGGAAGGTGCCCTTACCTTAGGCAAGGTGCAGACATACTGCATCAATTCCTTTTCAATTGTATTAACAACTTCCTTCTCCACAATGCCTCTTTTTACATTAATAACTGTGATTTTCTTTCTGTAATAAAAACAATACAATTAAATTATTGAATAACAGATTAAATATAACTTATACATTAGGAATATCCCTTTAAAAACTGTAGACATATTTGTGCAATAATAATAATACAAGCTGCAAGCCCTAAAGACTTATTTTTGTTTAGAGGCACAAGACAATTTGTAAACATATTTGCATGCATATTTGTGCATAAGTGATATTTTTATGGTGCAGTCTAGAGGTTGTCTAAGGTAGAGCAAGAGTTGCTGATAGAGTAATAGGTGAATCTCGGCAATAGCACACCCCTTCTCACTCCAACGTATTTTTTGACAAAGGGATATCAACTCTCCTATGAACAAACATGCATATATAATTATTATATACATATATTATTATATACGAATGGAAGGGATGAATTGATATATCGAAGCCAACTGTATGACTTTGAAAGACATCGATTACACGGAAGGGGTACACTATTGCCGAGTTTAGCCAAGTATTATAGTAATCCCTATCCCTCGCTATATTGGGGTTAACCTTCCACAAATTTTCATTTGACGAATTTTTAAGTTACTTACTTTACTTGCATAGCACAGAGGCTCACACTGATAAAAGGATTTAAGTAAAGGTATCTTCTTTTAGTTTTGATAATATATAGCTGAATCTTGAAGGAATAGTGATCCAAGTAGGCTTTAAATAGGATGAGGATTGCAATGGATAATCAAGATTTCACTTTTTTTAAGGAATATACTCTCCTGAAAAGTTGCAAATTTTGACATTACCACCTTTATGGGTTTCAGTACAGAAATGCTTTGGTATCACCCCCTCCTTTAATACCTAATTATTTTTAATCATAGGTTTAGTTATAGTGCTGGGAAAAAATCTAGTTGGTGTATATCATATATCACAATAATACAATATTATCAGTTATTTATTTATTTTACCTTGTCACTATCTTCATTCCCACTGTCTTATACGTAGGTGATATTTTTATGTAAATATTTTCACAAAACAGATTTAATAATAAAATAATAATGTAAAGAAATAAATTAAAATGTTATTTTTCATTGTCAAAAGAAAAAAAAATTGGTAAAATTAGAATTTTTACAATTATTCTGATAACTTTTACATATCTTTAACATTTTATAGAATTTACATGAAAATATATTTGTTACAAAAGTAAAACTAAAGTGTAGGACATTGGCTATGGGTGGGCAGTCAAACACCCTTTTTGGTATTGCAAAAAAAAATTACTTTTGAGTGGATATTAGTAGACAAGCAAAAAAGTTTTGTCTTGAATATAAGAAGGGGTTCAGCTAACCTCAACAACTTTACTAACAGCCTTCTTAGTAATGAATGTCCAAAAAGTTTCATAGTTGGGAATGTTCAGTGGCCTCCACCATCGCCAGCCTTGAGCACATGTGATTATTTTTTTTCAGTCGTAGATTTTTGAGACTCGCCCACAACAATACAGGACTTGAAAGAGCGAATTTAAGAAAAAAATTGTGTCAGTGAGAACTTTTGTTCAAAACACAATGTTTAGAAAATGATAGTCCATCGCCATCCTGTACTAATATTCAAAATTTAAAACTTATTATAATGTCCAGTTTTCTTCATTACCTATTTAATTTTAAAATTTGAATTTTACATTAATTAAAAAATATTTAAGTACTTTCTTGTCTTATTGATTAATTTACTTTGCTTTGAGGCGGGTTTACACGGGTAGAGTAAACAGGAGAGTAGAGTGTACTTTACTTCCTACTCAACCAATTTTGATTTTGGAGCATTTACACATAAGCTAGTAGTAATTATAGTAAAAAAGCAGAAATGATTGCACAACAATGTATAAACTGAAATTAAACTCTACTTGCTATTGAATAAATTTTATAACTAGCCATTATTGGCTATTGAAGACTCTCGTTTCGTTACCTGAGATGAACCGTCATTTTAACATGTATGAAACGGAAATAAAGGAATTGAATTGAATAATGCTATTGAATTAATTATACAAAAAAGGGGTATGTGGGTTGAGAACCACTGATTTAGACAAAGAGCTAGCACAGAGCATATAAGAGCGCTTACACAGAGTAGCATATATTCCTTAGTCTAAATTACTATTCAGACGAATATTTAGTCCAATGTACCTTGGGACAAAGGAATATCACACTTGTTTATATAATAGTGAACATATCCTTTAGTCTAATCAACTATTAAGATTGAAGATAAAGGAATATTAATTATAAAACTGCCCCGGGAGTCTCAATGTCTTGGGGAGACAAACACACAAACCTTTGAGACTTTTGTAGGGCAGACTATTCTTTAGAACCAAGGGGGGTGTTAGAGTAAAAAAGTGCTACTATCTTTATATCTTAATACTTCATGAAACAAGCTTCGCACCTGAAATATATCAATACTAGGATCAGCACCACCAAATCGAGATTTAACAATGTAGTAAATTATAAATACAGCTTAGCTTTAGAATGCGGTCACCAGGCCCGCAATACACATAAATACAATGCATATAATGAAGCAGAACAAGATCTGGTTGAAATAACCTTGATGGTGCCAAAGCCTTATCACTGTGGAACAGCTTAGGAATAAAGTTGTCAAGCCCGCAACACACTACTTTATTCTATTCTGATCACTATTGTGGCAAAGGGACTTGATCACTATTGTGTATTTTCAATGTTTAAGTTACAACAAAAAACCTGATAATTGATAAATTGGTTAAACTGCAGGATAGAGGTAGTTTATCAAATATGATCACTTCTAGTACAACAGACATTAATGTGTTAATATCCCTTTGTCTTAGCTGTTTATTAAACTAAGGGATATTAACAATTAAAAGGACATAATGCTCTACAAATTTATCAATAAATTTCATATAATAATTAATTAAATTTACTCTTTTTGTGCTTGAAGTAATTGGTTTCTTCGTTCTTCCTGTCGGCTTTTCGTCAACTTCTCCTTATACATTGAAAATCGGGGGTGTTTTTTAAAAGTATCGCATTCATTAAATGAAACATTTAAAGACGAATCAAAAGCTTGTAGTAAGTTATCCATGATTTAATGGCAAAATTACAAATATCTCTAATTAAAAATAAATAAGAAACCTCCGAACGAAAAGGTTTTTAATGTCGAACCAAAACAATTTTTAATAAAGATGCAAAACACGGTGTACTATATTCATTGTTATTTATATACTTTTTTGAGCAGAACCTGAAATTAAATAATTCAGTTTTAACCGTACAAAACAAATAACACTTTTTTAATGAATAAGGAAAAGAAATAAGCACAAAACACTAAAATGAAAAATAAAACTAAAGTAGATCTTTCAAAATCGAAAATTAAAAGTGAGTGAACAAATGTTATCCCAAAATCAAACAGATCCAGGTTCGTTCGTTTATATTTTATGTAATACGGGTAGAGTATCAAACGACGCGTTTACATAGCAAGTAGGCATACCATATTCGCCAGGGTACTGGCCAGGGCCAGGGAGGTATGGCTCAGAGACAGTGGCTCTAGGGCATGGGCGCAGGGCCGTCCCTAGGGGTTTAGGCGCCCGGGTCAAAGGCATCTTTTGCGCCCCCCTCCCCCTTATTGCCAAATTCACCTAGTAGTTAAGAAGGGGGCCTGGCGGCGCCCCCTAGACGTGGCGCCCGGGTCAGCTTGACCCGGTTGACCCCCCCTAGGGACGGCCCTGCATGGGCGCCCATACGAGGGGGCAAGCAAGGGTGCTTGCCCCCCCCCCCTGGAGTACTGATCCGTTTCTTTTAAGTGTTCCTAAAACACTTGTGAGACTTTTTCAAGTTCAATTTATAAAAATATAAATTAAAACCTTAGGGTAATTGTGTATATTATAATAATTCTGTGTATGTATGTATAGTTGTAGAGTAGTTGTACGTAGTAATATTATGTAGTAAATATAAAAAAGAACCGAAGTTTATAGATAAATAATATTAATATTGAATAAAGGTTTAGAGAAGGAGTAAGTTATTTTAGTATGAAACCGAATGCAACGATTCATTCTTTCAGTATTCTTCTTGTCTAAAGTCTATCAAATTCCATCGTCTCACCTCTCTCCCTTGATACCCTAAGGATACCCTATATTTTCATTATATTAACACTCTCTTATCAATTCTATCACTATCGACTATCAACTAATCTTCTCTTAAGTTTCAATTTTATGCAGTGGCGTAAGTATGGGTCCGCAGGGGCCCGCAATGCGGTGCCAGGGGCCACTAAATCCAATATACCAATGTCGATAGAGCAAACTACCTGGGATTCATACTTCTATACCCTATACCATTGTCAGGGGGACCCCTTTTTTTTCAATTTTCTTGAGGGGCCCCCAAATAGTCTAGCGGGGGGCCCCCATACCTAGCTACTAGATTCAAATTGTTCTTTCTCTTTTGGAACCTCTGACATAATATTATATTAGTACATACTTTCGTTTGCACCAGTAGGTAGCGTAATTATGGGACTATGGGTGCCAGGGGGCCCCCAAATCCATTTTATTTATTATAAACAATCCCACACTTTCTGTTCTGAATGCTTTTTTTTTGCTCATCAATTTTCATTGGCGTGGGGGGCTCCTAATGCCCTAGCATTAATTTGCATGTGTTTAGAAGTTACAATAACATACAAAGAAAAAGAGACAAAACAATTTTACTTTGCCCCCCCCCCCCCCTAAATTTTGGTCTCTGGGCGTCCATGCTCCAGGGTGCATTAGTTCATTGTTGGCCCCATATAAATTTTAATTTCTGTGCCCATTTCTTCTTTTTGTGTGGGTGCAAAAACCAATTTTTTTTTATTCACAACCATATGTATATTCAAAAGTACCTCCCATCCGATTTTAAAGAAATTTGGATTGCTTGTTGAAAGTAGCCCACTGATGGTCCCATATTAATTTCAATCGTCTGCGCAAATTTAATATAACTCGGAATCGTATACAGAACATTTTTTCGGGGAGGGAGGTGGGGGGGGGGGGACAACTTAACCTCGAGTGACTATATGCAGGTTTAGCATAATCTATATTTATTATTATAAATAATAATTGTAATTTCTCTCCCCCCCCCCCTTTCAACACTCTAATTTAAATTTCTAACCTCATATTTAATAAAAATTAAAATCCTATGAGATAAGACATAACAAATTCTCACCTATAAAAATTACACAGAGGCTGTAAATCTTTACAAAAACTCAAGCTATCAGACCTCAATATATTGGGTTTTAAATTTCTTGTTGTAATCAATACAAAATAATGTCGCTTAAGTTAATAGTCTGCCAATTAGTGTGGCACATTGCTTCCTCAAGTACGAAATTTACCGATGACGATAAGTTGAGTAAAAGATGACCGATTTAGTTGAAATCTGGTACGCATGTTCATTTTAGCAATGCCCTGGACAAGTTCGTTGGACAAAGTTATCCGCCAAAGCGTTCGCGCGCAACTCTAGCGTAAACGTGAACTTCAAAGGTAAAAATGGAATTTTAGGACGGGAAATATATTTCTTACTTCATCTATTCAATGAGACAAACAACTTTTATAAATAATTTCTTCTAGTGTAACCAAAACCGACACCGCTATGAAGTTTTAAAGATCGCTAAATTGATTAAAGTGGGCCTAAACCTTTAAAATAGAGAAAACAACGTTTTTACCGATATCTTACGTTCTAACGTAACGATTTTAATAAAAATTCGCACTCATCGTCTAAAGTACAATCGAAACAGGCATGTCAAATTTCAACCTAATTCAAGAAGAAGTTTTTGTGTAGGAAAGTGATATATTTTAAATGGAGCAATATAATGCCGATGGAGTCTGAGGGAACAGTCATCTCCCGTCACTACAACCATCTGCTTTAACTATCAACTCATCATGATTAATTTTTTCTTAATATACAATATTTTATTGAGTAGGTACATTATTTATTGCAAGACGCTTGCTTCAATGATAAAAAAAATGCTTTTCTTTTAATTTTGCCTTTACTCCGCTAAGTACAAATAGTCAGTTACTTTTAATTTTGTCTCTTTTCTAACTCCGCCATGTATAAGTAGTTAGCATCGTATAACTTAGCAGTGTGATTTTATAATTTATTTAACGAATAGCGTAAGAAATTTCTTCGTACCGGGTGTCCCGCGACACCACACGCATTTTCTTTTTTTCTTTCTTGTAAAACTTGGTCCTACTGATAAATTTACCGTTCCAGAACTTTTTGGACACCCCATATATGAAGTCAACTGAGCTAAACTCAACATGCCTGTAGGGTTCAACATGAATCAAGAAAAACAGATTTCAAGAGTGGAACTAAAAAATAATACATACCTACCTAAAAAAATGAATACACCTCATGTATCAATGTAAAATATAAAATATATAGGGAGTGAGATAAACTGACAAAACTTAATATTGTATAAGCAATCAACAGGATAGAATAATATTCTGTAGAAAAACACTAAATATTTAGTACTATGCTTACTTACATTTCCAAGAGAATATTGATTTTTTGTTTTGAAGTCATAAAGCTATCACGTCATGCATCATCCTCTTCATTAGAGTGTTTTCCTGTTTTTCATCTTCAGGAATAAATACTTCATAATAAAAGCTCTCTAATTAACTATAATACGTACTTGAAAGTCAAAACGTAATGACTCTTAAGAATAAAAAATATTTTCGAAAGCAGCTTATTTATATGAAAGCATCAAGCATCTTATTATTTGATTTTTGAAAACCAACTTGAAGTAATCCTTTTTAATTAAAGCGGGGATAACAAGCAATTTTACACAATATTTTCTTATATTTTATATTTTTTTTTTTACCTATTTTTACAAAAAAAATCTTTACAATTCGAATTCTTACTAAGTGGAGAAGTATTATTCACTTTATAGATAAGAGCCCTATATATAGAACCCTTTGCCTCTTTACTCGCCCCTCCACACCCTTCTTGTTGAAAAAGCCGCTTAAGTTAGGAACGAAGTTCACACTGCTAAGTATACGATGCTAACCACTTATACATGGTGGAGTTAGAAAAGAGATCAAATTAAAAGCAACTTGCTATTAGTACTTAGCGGAGTTACAGTAAAAATAAAAGAAAAACTTTTTTTATCATCGAAGCGAGCGTCAAGCAATAAATATTTATTAAATATTGAGAAAAAAAGTTAATCATGATGAGTTGATAGTTAAATAGGATGGTTGTAGTACATTCCTGTTCCCTACCAACTCGGCACTCAATTTAAAATATTATATAATATATCCCTTCACTACACAAAAACACCTGCTTGTATCAAGTTGAAATTTTACATGCATCCCTTAGTGTTAGAAGGGAAGACATCGGGCCAGCCTTTCTGTGAACCATAGGTTAACTTTTTACCATATGGGATGTGCCACAAGACAAAGCGACTCGTAAGTCGTATGGACAAATGTATTAAACTGGTTTAAGTCGTATTTAACCAACAGAGAACATTCCACTAAAATATCTCATTTTATGAATGATACAAAAATTTCCGAATTCGCTATACCTCGAGGAACTGTGTTAGGGCCTTCGCTTCTTTCTGTCTATATTGCTGAATTTTGCAAACTTATGTAAAAAGTAAAATCTACTCTTTCGCAGACGATACTGTTGTATTATTTACTGATACAATTTGATATGACGTACACATATTGGCTAACTAAAGCTTAAAAATATATCATCCGATTAACTTTAATCGGATGATATTATTGTTTCGGATTTTTTTTTATTGTTTTTTTAACTAAAAAAAAACCAGTCATGCACCATGACTTAATGAGCGAAATTTCAAAGAAATCTGCGTATAATTGTCTTATGATAATAGGAAAATTTTGGTTTAGAATTTGGATAGGTGAAAAAAAAATTGGTTCACAGGGATGGGGGGTAAAAAAGTCAAAATCGTATTTACCCTTTAAAATGCATGTCGAATGAAAGCTTCAAAATGAAAGCTCGTTAAGAGTACAGTTATTGTTGTTTTTTTTACTCTTTAGTCATATTTTCATATAAGAGGGGGGTAAAATGGAAAAACACGTTTTTTAACCCTAAATTGTCAATAATTGACCCCTAAATGAACTCTAAAAAATTTTGCCAACGAACTCATCCTTTCTTTTGATATAATTGACATTTTAAAATTTGTTTGGATTTTTAAGTGCATCCTAGCGTCAGATATCGTCTGGAGTGACACCTATATACATACATATATACATAAAAAAAAGTTTTAAATTTCTGGAATCGATAAAGAATGGTCTAAAACGGATTTCCATGAAGAAAATTTTCCAACCTTTTACAGACAGAAATTACAAACATTTTGAAGCCATTGCAATAGCTCAATTTTCTTCGAAAATTCGCTAAAATAGTCTATCGTCTATCCTCGAATATAACTAAATCACAATACATCACATTTTCGCCAAATAAAAAAGGACAACCAAGTTTATCTCAATTAAAAATACAAGAACCTAAATCCTAAATTTTACGAGAGTGATGAACATTGCAATTGTATTCCTCATCTCAACTTAAACAGAGTCAATACTACTCGGTATCTTGGTTATTATTATAGACATCAGGATGAAATGGACTCAAAACATCAACTTACTCAATAATAAAATAAGAAAAATTATTTAAATCTTCTTAACATTAAAAAATATTTTTGATATCAAAATACTGAAGCAGGTTTATTTCGCGTTGGTACAATCCCATTTAGAATATTGTGTGGTTGCATGGGGAGCTGCCTATCCTTCAATACCACACAAAAGTCTACACAAAATATATTACTTACATTAATATGCAACAAACATAAATATGATTCACTCGTTCCACTATACAAACAATTAAATATTACTGAACTATTTTCTTATGGGGCAATGTAAATGATTAATATTTATTTATATGGAACTTGGCAGCAAAATGGAATTTTACTGACGAGTGATTAAGGCGAAGCCGAGGCAGATAATTTACCTAATTGACATTGAATACACGAGGCAGAAATGTTTTCTTTGGTGCCTTGTTGTATGCAATGTTTTATCTACTCACGCTAGTCAGATAAAAATCGGTCCGAGATAACTCAGACAAACTTTCTCATATACGAGTTCATAATTACTTAGCCCAGTGTTTTCAATTTATTAGATGTCGTATGAACATTTAATTATTATTGAACATTTCATCAACATTTATCATAAAAATAACTTCTCCTAGGCGGGGAATCGAACCCGAGCTCTTTCCGTCCGCGTTTAGAACTAGATTTTTCCCAGGAAAACTGATTTTCTCGTTAGATTCGTATTTAAATAGACTGCATTCAAATAAAATCAAAATCGTCGGAACCGTTTTCGAGAAATAATTTTTTTTCAAGTTTTATCAGAGATTTTGGGGGGTAGCACCCCCAAATTTGGAGTTAAAATTAATTTCTCGATTTCACCTCGGGGTATGATTTTTCTGAACGTGTATGCCAAATTTCGTCAAAATCGGCCCTTGTCAAGCCCGACGACAGACAGACATTTTTTAAAAACCACTTTTTTGACTCAGGGGATCTCAAAACGTGAAAATCCATGAAAAACTCCAAAATCGAATTTTAGCAAATTATTCCAAGAACTTAAAATTCTAGAAATTCAAGATGAAAAAGAAAAAATGAAGACCATACTTTTCTCAAAATTAAAAAATATCACACTTTCACTAAAATTTGTAAAAGTAATAATTATTCCCCATAGCCTAAAATTGTAAAATCTTGATAACACTCACCAACTGAAACCCACAAACGAAATAAAAATAAATAAATTAATAAAAATTACTTAGGGAAAACTCGGAAACTACTTAGGACTACTTAGGAAGGACTCGGGTCAGCCCAACCTAATTGAGGATTTCTATGGTTTCCCTCAATTTACCAGGTAAATGCCAGGTTGGTCCACTCTTAAGTCAGTCCACAGATCCGTTTAAATACCTGCAAACAACCCTAATAAAAATTCAATCAAAAGCTTTCATTTAAAAAATATATATATATATACTCCAAAATTGTCCATTACACCCTTCCACGAATTTAATGTCAATAAAGAACTTGTTAAAAAACATTACAAATGTAAATATGAATAAGAATATTTACTCAATTATTAATAAAATCTATATCTATATTAAAAAATAGTTTTGTAAACAACCAAATTTGTCAAATTGTGTGAAGGTTTTCGACGGCGAAGCGAGTAGGGGGCAGATCCCCCTAGTATTTATTATAATAAACTAATCAACTAAATTAAACTCTTTATTAATTAAGATACATAACTTTATTACCAATATTTATTCTGATTAAAAATAATAATTCATTATAATAATAAATAAGGGGCAATATTAAATAATACTAAATATAATATTATTACAAACTCAGATGTTGGTTACTATAACTAAAATTTGAATTCGCTAGTATAAGATTAGACTCCTCCTCTACGATTGGGCAACCATGTAGAGGAGTACAGCAACAATTATTTTTATATTACAATATTTTGTATATATTATTAATGAAAAAAATCGTGCTATTTGAGTCAACAATTTAGAATTTTATCTAAAAATTATTCGTGTTGTCTTAAGGCCCCCATACACGATCAAATCATGTTTGCGCAAACATTTTGACCGTGTATGGGGGCCTTTAAGAAGGTAAAGAGGTATACCCTTTGGTACATAGTCAAATTTACTTTTTTGATTTTCCTGCGATTACAGCTAAATGGTATAGATGAAGTATTAATAAGTAATTGATAATCTATTTAATACCGTAAAACAATAAAAATGTACATTATACATAAAATAGTTTTAAATTGATATAATAAAGTAATTTATCTTTTTAATTAAATATATATATATAAATATATGGATATAAGTAGCCTTGTATTTCTATACTTAATTCAGGTCGTTTATCACAAAGCGTTATTATCAGTCTAAGTTGCCTACATACTTCCAGTATATCAGTTTTCAGTTCCTATTTGTGTTGTTTGAATGTAAGGTAGTCTATTTGTTGAAATTTCGTGCCTTGAATGTAAACAAACATTTTTAATTTCTTTGTTTTAAGTATTTTTGTTTATCAGTTAAAGATAATTTTGTTTAATATTTTGATTTTTTTTTATTTATTTAGGAAAAATATCGGATATTTTAGGAATTAAAGATAATATATATCGAGACGATTTAATAAAATCTATCATAAATGTCGCTTAATTGAATGCTTGAAAATTAACGAATCAAAAATACTGCTAATTCTGCGGGGGAGCTATGGCTACCATCTTGGAAAAATGGTCCACTTATTAGGAAAATTAGATTTACCAAAAAAAAAAAAAAAAAAAAAAAATTCTATACACAGTTAAAGATCATAAAATTGTCTACAAATAAGAGCCTTACAATTTTCTTGACAACGTTTTCTAGATATTTGCAGTTATGTTTGTGGTTTCCCACGGACTAGGATCTACTTAAACAAAGGAAAACATATTAGTTTGAATCTGTCTGAGCATTAACTCTCAAAAACCCGACCAATTCCAATAAAATTTGAAGGAATTGATGAATAAATAGTGGCAAAGTAAAACTCAAGAATGGGGAATTGCACCTAGTCCAATCCTTTTTTTTAAAGCTAGAAAGTAAATACTTAAGGTTTTTTTATTTAGGATGTAAACTCAGAAGTAAACACCAATTATTATGGGAACGATGTACATTTGAGGTTATACAGAGTTACTAATAAATAAATAAATAATTTGTTTATTTGTAATAACATGCAGATTATACTTATTATATAATAACAATAAACAATAGACTTGGGCAAGTGCCCATCAGTCGAACGTGCCTTTTTTTCTAGTTTAATATATAATTTAAATTATCGGCATATATTCTTTTGTGACGCAGCAGTGAATAAATAAATAAATACAGATAAATAATATATAATAGTATCATGCATAATATAAATGACAATGACCCGTGGCAACGGGCATAATTTTACATTTAGAAAAATAATAACATAAAAATAAAACCAAGTAAATTAATATGGATAGATTATATCTATTTACAGTCCAACAAAGCAAACCAAAATACAGAGTTACTAAATAGAGAGATGTAGATAACGAGAATTCAGCCAGCACACACATTTATATATATATATATATATATATATATATATATATATATATATATATATATATATATATATATATTATACATTATATATAGTATACATTATATATTATATAATCTCTCCATTCAAGTACAAATATTCAATCTTTTATTACACTTTAAAAAGTAAACTCCTATTTAAGTTTTGTAGAGTAATTATAAATAATTAATATTATATTTTAATAATAATTAAACTAATAGAATTTAATAACACGTTCTACCTTGAACTTTAATTAGTAAATAAGAATAAAATAATATTTAAATATTCTGTATAAAATAATTGCCTATATCAAGAAACTCTAACCAATTAAAAAAAAATATTGATATTAGAATATGAAAGCGTTATATATTATTTTATTATGGTGTGCATCGTTAACAATTTCTACTTCTCAACCGGAAGTTCAATGTTTAACCGGTACTTATGTAGGAGTTAATAGAAGAACTAACGCCGGAGTTGGGTATGATTCTTTCATGGGTATTCAATTTGCTCAAGTCTTCGAAAGATTTAAGGTAATGTATTTTATTTATATTATGCGAATAAAAAATAAACGACAATATACAATATCACATGATAATTTTGAGTTAACCTGGTTTGAACCTAGAGAGTAAACCTAGATTTCCTCATAATTACAGTACAAAGTACCTCGAAGTGTGATATTATTTTTCAGAATGCAATGCTCCCGTAACTTTCATTAAGCTCGGGAGCAAAAAATCTGGCAATGTACTAATGTACGTGTCATTTTGCTATCACGTTACTAGACTAATAGTCACAGGAGTAAAAAAAGAATAGTGTGAGACTCTCACACACTCACACATTAGAAATTAGATTAAATTAAATATTATTAAAGTGAAATTTAAGTTCTAGAAACAGAATAAACATATGAAATATGTATATGAATAACCCTTATTTAAGTAATGCATGTTATATAAATCATTTATTAAATACGCAACATACATATTTATAAACAAGAGTTTACAATGCCGCCAAACTACTTCTCAAAGAAACATCATTTTAATTAATAAAATATTTTCATAAAATGTTAGGGAATAATGAAGAAAAACATCATAACAACATTAATATATGTATATAATAATACCCTTGTATACCAATTCTGTGTACAGAATAAATCAGCTACTCCCGTGGTATAGTGGTTAACATCTGAGACACTCAATTCAGGGGTTGGGGGTTAGAGACTCTTCCAGAGGGAAGATATTTTACAGGTAAATCAACTGCCGGCCTAAGTCGGCAGTCGATTAAAATATTTATCCGAGCGAGTCTTAAAAAAAACGACAACTTTGCAATTTCGTTAATTTCACATCAAAAATGATACACTTGGTCTAGTCTCGAAACGCGAACTTCGTCCCGATGTCAATTTCATCCAAGCAAATTTAATCTACCGCGGCTAAAGAAGTTTCACTTCAAAAATAATTTTTTTTAGAATGATCACGTTGTTTTCGATACCTTTGGTAAGATCGAAAGCAAAACGTTTTATGGTTGAAAGAAATTTTGGACAATATATACAAATTGCATACAAATTTCATCAAAATCCGATAAGCTGTTTTCAAAATGGCGACTTTTACAAAAATATTGTCTCTCAGACCGAAAGATAGATAAAAATAATTCCCTTCCGGCGAGGAATCGAACCCAAGTTTAGCTATTTCCTCAAGAACTATATTTTTGGAAAACAAGTTCTTTGGTTAGATTTGTATTTAAATGAACTATATTTTATAATTTTTTCATCAAAATCGTTGGAGCTGTTTTCGAGAAATATTTTTATTTTTTCAGAGTGTTTAGTACCACACCCAAATTAGAGGTAAATTTAATTTCTCAATTTAACCTCGGGGTATGTTTTTTCTTAACACGTATTCCCAATTTTATCGAAATAGGTCCACGTAATTTGCGTCTGCACACACGACAGAAAATATACAGATATTTAAAAATCACTTTTTTGGATTCAGGGGACCCTAAAAAGTATAAATCCATTAGAATCTCAAAATTAATAAACTCGACATATCAATATTTTATTCGTCAAGTAATTTGTTTTTGTAAATATGAGAAAGTAAAAATAAAAGAACTATTTTGATGTAGCGTCCCCCAAATATGTTTAATAACTGTTTTTAGTAGTCTAGTATCTTCGAATAAGGTCCTTATTATAAGGATGAACTCCGCCCCCCCCCCCCCCCCTCACTAGTGGAAAGTTCATGGATAAGTTCTTCTCCCCAAATTGTGGTCATGGGCATGGGACTACTCTTATTTACACAGCTTTCTCTATAATTTTGTGTTAATAATGGATTGTAGGAAGCGATACCAGTAAAGAATGACTCCTCTATTAAATTTGGCGCGACGAACTTCGGACCGGATTGTTATCAGAAAGAATCAAAAAATGATCCGGTAGAAGATTGCCTATATTTGAATATTTACTCACCTGATGTAAGTATACTACATTAAGTATTAATAATAATAATCCGGTTACCAATGCTCAAATGACGCCAATTCGATCAGAACTGCGCTGAGACCATACAGTCAGACAAGAAAAAAAGTTATGGCTTTTGTGAGTTTCTAGTTTAATTTAAAAAAAATTGAAATTCTAATCAATGTTCAGACCAAACTTAAATTTTACATAAGCTTAACTCAGTAATTGTTGGGGACCCAAAAAATAAATTTTACCTTAAAATTGTTGTAATTACTACATTTCTAATTTAGTATCGTATAAAATATCTCAAACTGCATTCCTATAAGACTTATCAACCAAAATATTTGTTCTATACGAAAGCATAAGTATATTTTATTTGGAAAAAAATGACAAAATTGAGCCAGTTGTTGGTACCCTTAAGTCGTTTTAATTAAAAATACCTTTATTATATGTATCAAAGTAAGGTGGGACGAGGTTGTTTTTGGTGGTCAGACCTAAAATTATTTCTATATTTAGCCATAATGTGCCAATTGATAATAAATAAATCCTATAATAAATTGGTCCTTGTTATTAACTGGGACTGATAAACACCTTCTTGGTGTCTTGCGAAGCACTCTATCCGTAAACTACAGAAACGCAATTTTCAAGGATATTGGAGCAAACAACAATGTCATGTCAGTAAAACTGCTTTAACTTTTTTGAGATCTTATTATTACAAGAAATGTGCATTAGGGAGACAAACATTGACTAGTTTTCCCGACAAAGATGTTCAATTAATCTGATTATTTCTTCACCTCTTCTTATATGTGGTTTCTAACAGTAGACATTTCTGAATAGCAGATACAATTTTATTTCTATAACATGTGCCGCTATAGAAAAGGTTCACTAAAACTATTATTATCGATAGATACTGTAATAATAAACCTATAAAGCTATAATAACACTGTCTTCTTTATCTTTAATAGTAAGTATAGCCTGTATAATTTACATGTCCAATATTAAACCATTACCTAAAACAATAATTATATATATATATATATATATATATATATATATATATATATATATATATATATATATATATATATATATATATATATATATATATTAAATTAGATATCAAACACGTCAAAGTTAACATTTCAATCTATTACAAATTAAAGGAGGGTCAATTTTAAATAGATTACGATATTTTTAAAGAACCACTACACTTGATAAGCAAAATTAATCTTGGATAATCTGACGTTGATTTAATTATTGTGTGCGTCGAAGTAAGAGATAATTTTTTTTTTTACAAGGTAATTGTAATTATGTATTAAGACCATATCGCGCCTCTGATTTATTTAAAAGTAAAAATAGTCTGTCAATTTGTGTAGCACATGATTTCCTGGCACCCTATTATTAGTCGAATAGTCATATAAAATTTGGATCTGTTTCGATTTCCAGAGGTGTCCCACTTATTTTTTATTTTATATTAATTGGCACATATGGTTGAAATTTATATGGGGCTATTAGTGCACTTCTTTTAACAAACCATACAAATTTCTTTTAAATCAGATTGCTGTTAAAAAAAAACAAGTTTTTGCACACGCAGAATCAAGCAATTGGCGCAGGGAGTTTATATTATGGAACTAACAGTGGGAGGTTATGACCTACAATCCAAATTTAATTAAAGTCAGACTAGTAGTTTTTAATATACAAAGTGGTTCACACAAATGTAAGAAATGATTCCAACGAATGTTCCCTGTTGTGAAAAACGGATTTCGGTTTTCGGTCCAGGAAAGAATTTGAAATCGGAGACAAAAATATTTCGATCTTCAAAATGATCACCATGCTTCCCTTTATTTTCTGTAAGCTCGGAAGCAAAATAAGAGGGAAGAGATCCCTTTAATATCCCCTCTTCTTTGGCACAAGCCTCATCCAGGAATTTGTCAAATATTGAACATTTTCTCAAATATACCTAAAAAAATGAAAATATGTATTGTTAAAATTAAGCAGTAAATTATCGACATAGTTTATAGCAAAGTATTTGAAAACAGCAACAAATAATAAACCTACTCTGAAGATTTTTTTTTTTAGATGGAAATAAATAGTTTTTTCCGATACATCAATCAGAATTTAAAACATTTCGGATACTTTTCATTTCATGCATTAACAAACAAACTTGCACACAAAACTTGCCATTTGCCATCATCTTTTATCTTGACTGTCTGTCTGGCATTTGCGCATGTCTGATTTTATAGTTGGTAAACAGGCTAAACAAAATCTATTTATTTTTATACAGCGGCGGTGTGCGCTAATATGTATCGTATGTTGGAGGCTTTGCTTCATCGGAAAATATTGTGTATAATCTGAATCATTAACTATTTTCTGGATCAATATTGCACGCTGCCCTGTGAGAGGATTAGATAAATATTTATGTACAGTACATAGTTGCTACACAGCATGGTATAGGAGCCACAGTTGGAGATACCATGGTTTCCAGTCTGTACTTAAGGCTCGTTGCGTCAACCTGTACCGACACCCCACTTCAGTTTCAGGATATTTCAACTTTAAAACTATATATATGAAATATTTAAAGTGTATTGTTTAGATCAAAGGAAAGCTGCCAGTTCTATTTTTCATTTACGGAGGTGGATTCACCATGGGTTCAACTTATTCTTACGATCCGGAATACTTTATGGACACAAAACGAGTTGTTGTTGTTACTGTTGCTTACAGGCTTGGACCATTCGGTAAATATAATTTTTAGATGATAACGTTAAATTGTAGAAATATAACCTTTCGTTACTTTCGCCGCCTGTACGACGAGATACCACAAAGAAATAATAAAGACCGTATTTTTTACTGAGGCACACGCATAAAACTATATTTAAATTCAACAAACAATATACGATATAATTACATACGTCAAAACAAATCCAAAACACTATTGTAACAAATACTAATATAATAGGCACAGACACATTTCTTAAACACTAACACCTTTTCCGTAACTATTCTAAACCTCGTAAAAAGAAGTTCGGCCTTTGTGGCTCTTTTTACCAGAACAAATGTTTTCCTTTTAATACAGAGGCCGAGAAAGTTTGACGTGTTTGTATTTATTATGCTGCTTAGCAACGATTTTCAAGAATACTTGAATTAAACAAAACAAAATAAAACTAAACTAAACTAACAAAACACGAAACCGCCGCTCCGGCGGCGATATGGCTCCCCAAATTCGTCCATCGAATTTCACTATTGTTAGCTCCTCGGCGGGGATGATCCCTGTGTCTCTGGAAGTAGCAGAACGACAGTGTGAATTGGGCGATCAATATGGCCGCCCGAGCCAAGCCGTAAGCCAACTTTTCTAACACGGTTATCGCGACCGACGAAAGTTTTCGTTACGACAGCAAGGGGCCAAACATTTCTGGGTACTTCTTCCTTTTTGCAAATAACGATGTCTCCTACTGAAAGATTTCGATGCGGCCGTACCCACTTTTCTCTTTGTTGTAACGATTGCAAAAATTCAGTTTTCCATCGGGACCAAAATACGTCTGCCAAATACTGCACGTGTCGCCATCGTTTCCTTGTAAATCCATCTTCTTCTTCGAAGCGCCCAGGAGGTGGCAATACAGGTCCCGGCTTAAGTGTAAGTAAATGGTTAGGCGTTAAAGGATAAATCATCGGGTCACTTTCAGACTCGACTGTTAGGGGACGATTGTTTACCGTGTATTCGCATTCTGCCAAAAAGGTTCTAAGAACATCTTCAATAAGGATTCCTTCGTGCTTCCGCAAAAGAAACTCTAATATTCGCCTCACTGTTCCTATCTGTCGCTCTACCACTCCGTTCATGTGACTTCCCTTAGGAACGAAATTCGAAGTGGCACAGGCTGTCTAATAAGGTTTTCTTTAGCTTATCATCTTCTGCCACTTCGCTTAGCGCTTTCGCCAACTCATTATCCGCTCCAACAAAGTTAGTTCCTCTATCCAACCTCAAAAGCTTCACTTCTCCCCTTCGACACACAAATCTTCTAAATGCGTTTATGAAGGAGCTCACGTCGAGTGAGTCCAACACATCCAGATGAATAGCTCTACATGCCATACAAGTGAAGATTATACCATACCGTTTTACTGACTTTCTACCTTGCCGAACGTAAAACGGACCGAATACGTCTACTGCGCTGCGCAAGAACGGAGGGGAAGGGGTGACCCGATCTTCCGGTAAATCCGCCATTACTTGCCCGGAGAAAGGACCCCGAAGCCTCCTACATTCAACACAAGAGGCAATATACTTGCCAACTTGGGAGCGAGCCCCCATTATCCAAAACCCTTCACTGCGAATGTCATTCAGCGTCAATCCTCTACCTTGGTGGAACACTCGTTCGTGGCAACGTCTAATAACTAACTGTGTTACGTGAGATTCTTTAGGCAAAATCAAAGGGTATCTTTCCTGAAGGGAAATAGCTTCCGAATGTTTCAGCCTACCTCCTACTCTCAAAAGACCTTCCTTGTCGATAAAGGGATTCAGAGAAACTATTTTAGAGTCGAAGTTTAGTGGTTTTGAATTTTGTAATAAGTTTATCTCTAGTTCGAAATACTCTGTTTGGACTATTTTAAAAATAATATTCTGGGACTGTGTCAACTCTTCAACCGTTAAATGAGTTAAGGGAGCAATAGGGATGGATTTGGGACATCTATCTTTTAATAACTTTAAATATTTCATAACCCAAGCTACACTACGTCTTAACCTAATAAAATCACTGTACCTATCGAATCTACTAATGATTGAGGGATACTGGTTATTAACGTGAAGAACCCTATTCGAGGAAACTTTTACTTCTGGGTCTGTTACCGAAACATCTACACTTGGTTTATCACTGATATAATCACTATCTGTTTCTGCTAGAAACGCCGGACCGACAAGCCAGGAAGATGTACATAACTCATCCATAGTTAGTCCCCGTGAAGCGGAATCGGCGGGGTTTTCCCTATCTGACTCTGGTACTTGAACTTGATGGAACATTGCTTCCAGGTCCCCAATAAATGCTACTCTTTCCTGGCGGAACCTAAGGGATACTCCTAGTAAAGAGTTGGTCAGATCAAGGCTGGGAATCAAGGCGGTGTTCAGGGAGAACCCTTTATATGTAGCGCTACAATCAAAAACAACCCTAAGCTTATTCTTTTTAGGGTGCAGAACCCCGTGATGTGGCAAATACAACACCCGTCCGTCTTCTTTAGGATCCGTCTTCGAGGGCACCTCCTCGGCGTACTCTTTCTCTAACAATTCATTCACGAATTTTGTGTACGTGGTTTTGTATTCTTCGTTTTGAAACTTGCGTTTTAACGAGTTCAAACGCGTTTCAGCCATCACAATGTTATTTCGAAGAGATAGATCGTTGTTCTTTAGGGGTAAAGGCATCTCGTAATGACCATCCTCTCGTTGAACAATGCCGGTACTTATTTCATCAATAAACTTCTTATCGTTAACCGATAACCCTAATCCAAAGTTTTTTTCCTCGTCGGCAGAAGGATTTAGCTGAAAAATGTTGAGGATCTCCTTAATCGATACCCTACGTGAATAACGTAGCGAGCAACTTTCTTTAACTCTAGGACCGATGATACCCCAGCCTAGCCTGGTTTTGACTCCGTACGGTTCGTTTTCATTGCCGGGAATAACTTTAAGTGGACAAAGCGCTTTGGGGCAGTTGTTGCCAATTAGAATTTGGATATCTCTTTCTTCTAGTAAAGGTTGTAGCTTAGTAGACAATGTGGCTAGATGGGGAAAACTTTGAGCTAGGTCTGGTGTTGGAATCTCGTCCACTGATCCCGGGATAAATTCACGTGTGAAGGTGCGTGAAGGAAGTTCTAGAGAACAAGTACCATCGTAACTTGTGACTATCACGCCGGAAACCCTATTACTTGGTTCCGAACTCTTTTGATGAATAGTAGATAATTCCAGCTGGGTTTTTATTCCCTTCATTCCAAGCTTTTCTCTTAATGAATTAACTACGAAGCACGCGTTACTACCATCGTCCAACAAAGCATAGGTGAGGACTTTCATAGTTGGGTTAGCCTTATGACATACATAAACTGGTATTACGAACGAGGTCGTGGCTAAAGTGGAAGTCGGCGAAGTTGTGTCAATTAGTCTTACTGAAGATTCGTTAACGCGATCGGGTTTTGAGCTATTCTCAAATCGATGAAGACTGCTAGGGTGTCTTTTACCACATTCGGCTATATCACATCTCATTGGGGACTGACAATTTTTAGCGATATGATAGGGTCGTAGGCACGCGAAACAAAGTCGGTTTTTTTCTATGAAAGATCTTTTGTCATCGAGACTTAAGGCCTTAAACTGATGACAGATATTCAGTCCATGAACACTTTTACACATTAAGCACTCTACACTGTATCCCTCTCTACTTCGAAAATTTAATCTATGAGGGACAGGGAGGCAACTTTCGGACCGGTCTGAACCTAATGCGTTAATGTTAGAAACGAAACTTGTAGCAGAACTATCTCGCTTAGTTGGCAGACCTTTCGATGGCGGGTTATTCTCGAATTCCGAATACACGGGGTGTGTGTAAGATACAGATATATCACGCAAATAAGTTGCCAAGTCTGCTATTGTTTCATTCCCATCCATGTCCTTAATAAATTTGACCCAACCCCTTCTCATGTTCTCATGAAGTCGTTTTACTATCTTTTTTAAGCACAATTTCGAACTAATCTCTACAAACTGTTTACCTTTAAGGACCTTGGCGGCCGTTGACACTAAATCAGAAAAATCTAAAAGGGTTTTAGGGTCATTGAGGGGAATTAGGGTTCCTTCCGTCAATCTTCTTACCCATGATTCGGTTACTGAGACGGTGTTTCCAAAACGCTGTTCTAATAATTTAATGCTTTCGTCGTAGCTTAATCCTAAATTATTTTGAAACACTCGCAGTGCATCGCCCGTCAAAAACTTTGCTAAAAACATTTTTTTTGCATGACCGGAAAGAATCCCGTCTTCTAAATGGGTTTTAACCTCTTCTCTAAACGTGGGGAAATTAATACTATCGCCATTAAATTTTATTGGTTCGAACGAATTTAAAAGATTTATTTTAGCGATCAAATTAGAATTGTTTACGTACGTCATGTCAAAACGAGGATTATTTAAGTAATTTTGAGAATTATTATGGTTTTTATTGCCAGAAGTTGTATGACAGTCGCAGTGAATATTATTTAAACTTTGTTTACATTTAACACTCTCTTTTTCTTTTTTGTCTACATTTATATCGTTATCCATATTTACTTTACCATGAACTTGGTAGGAGACCCCGGAATAACCTTCCTCTTTCTCGAGCGACTGTGTCGGTTTCGGACGCACGCTTGGTTCCACGAACGGTGAAGTACTACGTACGTTTGGGTTGTCATCTTTAGAACATTCATCTTCTATCATTCCTGCTATTTCTTCCAAGTTATAAGACCCTAAAGACTTGTTGTCTAAAGCTCTTTCAAGAAAAGCGTTTCTTGTCATTTCTTGTTCGATCTGGAGTTTGCGGAGTTGCATAACTTCTTTTCGTTTTAAAAGTTGTAATTTTGCTTTGAGCCGTGTAGAAGCAGTGCTATATCTCGAACTAGAACTTGCAACTGAAATAGATGATTCACAATCTACCCACGACGATCCGGATTTTGACCTTCTGACTTTCGAACTATCTATGAAACCTCTTATTTCTTCCAGCGACACATCGATATCTTTTAAGATTACGTCTTTATTTTCGAAGTATAACTTGAGTAAATGATCTTTTAAAGTTATCAGCTCATTCAGGTCTAACTTTATGAGCGCTAGTTGCGATGGTCCGCAACCGGTCGACTTGTATTCGTCCATTAGGCGACGAACCTCGGTCTGCTTTTGCTCTATCTTTCTCTGGAGCAGACTGGGGTCCTCTCTCTCTGCCTTTAACTTGGCTCTGGTCCTTGCAGACACCGGTTCGCTCTTTGAACTCATATTACTCATAAACCCTAGGGCTTCGAAAAACTACAAATTCTGGAACTGGAATGTAGTTTAGATAAGATGAGGGTCTTCCTTCACTGAAACACCGTGGAAAAATCGTAGACTAATCATAACGCTACAGCTTCAAGATTTGACGTTCAAAAAAGAGCCGCAAAAATTTTGATTTCTTTTTACTTTCGCCGCCTGTACGACGAGATACCACAAAGAAATAATAAAGACCGTATTTTTTACTGAGGCACACGCATAAAACTATATTTAAATTCAACAAACAATATACGATATAATTACATACGTCAAAACAAATCCAAAACACTATTGTAACAAATACTAATATAATAGGCACAGACACATTTCTTAAACACTAACACCTTTTCCGTAACTATTCTAAACCTCGTAAAAAGAAGTTCGGCCTTTGTGGCTCTTTTTACCAGAACAAATGTTTTCCTTTTAATACAGAGGCCGAGAAAGTTTGACGTGTTTGTATTTATTATGCTGCTTAGCAACGATTTTCAAGAATACTTGAATTAAACAAAACAAAATAAAACTAAACTAAACTAACAAAACACGAAACCGCCGCTCCGGCGGCGATAGTTACTTTACTTTTAATTTCTTGTCAACAGAAGATCAAAGTGAAAATCAATGAATTCAGCCAGGAACGGATCTATAGGCTTTCGTTTGCCCGGGGCATGAATTGTGACTGGTGCAACCTTTTGTTGTTGATCTACCTGAAAAAGGTACATGAGTACATCATCCCTCCTATTGACAAAGACAATGGTGCATCATCCCTCCCATTGACAAAGACAATGGTACATCATCCCTCCTATTGACAAAGACAATGGTGCATCATCCCTCCTATTGACATGAAACATCATCAAGAAGAATATGTGTATTGTGTATTGATTCGTATCGATTTAAACCACGGGCGTCGTCGCCGGGGGGGACAGGGGGGACGCGTCCCCCCCAATGTTTGAGATGGAATAAAGAATTTAACCTAAAAAAGTTTAAAATACCTAACCCGTTTTTTGAAAAGTTTAAAATATCTAACCCGTTTTTACTTTTCTACATATATTTTATCATTAATAATATATTATCCACTGTATGTCACTTCGATACCATGTTACTGTAAACAGTGAAAAACTAATATGGAATCTTCAGATTCAGTTAGAAACCTGTTATCCAGTTATTACAAATACTTTGTGTGAAGATCTAGTGTCCCCCCCCCTCTCCCCCCCCCCCCTTCAAAATGATGACGAACATGGAACATGTTATTTATTGTGTGCGGTAAATCTGCATAATACGCCCCACCTATTTCTAAACATCCGTTTAATTCGGCTCTTTCAAATTGTTCCTTTTTACAGTATATAAAACGTCCCGACATGTACTTGCCAGCAAGCTACTAAAAGGGTTTCTTCGATCATAAAAATTCATATTTCCCTACATTCCTACTAAAATATGTATAAAAAGTTGCACTTAAGAGGAACAAGTTCTGTATTGTATATTTAATTATCCTTTAGCACCTTAGGTATGCACTTATTTGGTAATTTCGTGGGTAAAATGGTCGCCACGAACGATATATATATTTGTAATCTACATGTCAATCTTAATATAACACACACATGTCATCACATGTCACATTACATGTCAATATCTTTAATATAACACCTCACTCTAAAATGACAAAAAATAAATATTTTTGGTCACCACAGTTACGGCCTACCAAGTATAGTATTTCCAGTTATTGGGGGGCCCCCGCGCGGGCCCATAGTTACGCCACTGGGAATAGGGGGCCCTTTTATGGGGGATTTGGTTTGGTAATTTCGGGGGTAATATGGCCACCATTTTGGAAACGATATATATTTGTAATCTACATTTCAATACCTTTACAATGATACCCTTCTCAAAAATTACAAAAAATCGCAATTACTCGCTGATCGAAGAAATTTTGAGTTGTGAAGTTCCTAAAAATTTTCCTGTTTTTGGGCAAAAAAGTTTAACTTGTCTACCAAATTTAAAATCTCTAGCTACAATAGGTCGGAGGGTTTGATCCAAGATGCGACGGATGATCTACCAAAAGCATAAGGGTTTCTAGGATGACCTCAAAACCCAAAAAATGATTTCGGTTGTAGCATCTCGATAAATTAAATCTTATTTGTTTAACTTTTTTTTTCATTTTAGGGAAAATGATGCAAGGTTATGGTTAGTTTAGGTTAAGTTTATTACTTTTTGACCTGACCTAACCTATCCCTAACCTTCCATCATTACTATATAAAACGTGACACTTTGTGTATTTGTAATAAATATAAAATACTGAATTTATCGAGATACTACAACCAGAATAGTTTTTACAGTGTCCTGAGATACTGTAAAAAAGACAAATCCTGTAACAAGGAACATTTAAAAAAAATAAACGAAGTAAATCAGACAGTACGAAATAGGCCAAATAGTGCAGATTGATGTCAAAAGAGAAAACTTTACTAAAGAATGCATATGATCCTTTAAATTCACGAACTTTTTTTAGGGACCCCAGACTCCCCCAACTTCGTCTGAGAGCTGCAATAGCTCGACCACCCCTGTCCCGTTTTGGACTAAACTTTATATCATGGACAACCTAAGAAAACATGTTTTTATTTTGCTTCCGAGCTTACCGAAGGTAACGGAAGCATTGTGTTCACTTTTGAGAACGAAAAACTTTTATGCCTCCGATTTTTAAAATTCCAAGACAGAAATCCGTTTCAGACATTAGTGAACATTTTTTGTCTCGTGTCTGTCTGTCTGTCTGTCGGTCTGTGTGTCCGCGAATTATGAAACGTGCGACGATAACTTGAGTAAATGTCGACCGATATTGATGAAATTTGGTAGACATGTTCATTTTACTAATGCCCAGGACGAGTTCGTTGGACAGCGTTATCCGTCCAAGCGTTCTCGAGCAACGCTCGCGTAAACGTGAACTTCAAATTTAAAATTTGAATTTTAGGTCGGGAAAAAATCTAACTTCATCTATTTAATGAGACAAACATTTCTTTCAAATACAATTTTTTAGTAAAACCAACAGCAACACCACTATGAAGTGTTAAAGATCGCTAAAACTATTTAATAGTTTGTACGCAACAAACAATATAACAATAATTTGAATGTTAATATAACAATGAAGTACATGATAGGATGCGAGGAAGCTATGTGCCACACTAATTGGCAGTCTATTTTTTCATAAACTATTGATTAAATGACATAGTTCATTATAGATTTTAAGTGATATTGCATAATTGCTATTTACTGATCTATTTAATCTACAATGATTAGGAGCACAACTTTTATTATATTACATTTACTACTGTAAAGTTACTATTTCAGTTTGCTACTTTTATAAAAATACTTGTGTTCATAGTTTAGTCAACGAACTACACCGTAGGTTTACTTTATTTTATGACAAAGTTAAAATCAAATTTCACATAAGAGATGCATAAAAACGCTGTTTTGAGAGGTCATATTTTCAAAATTTTGAAAATTTTGCCCCGGACCCCCCTCCTGGAATGTGTCCCCCCCAATATTGTACTGCTGACGACGCCCATGATTTAAACAATAAACAATAGACTTAAGCAGTGCCCATTAGTCGAACGTGGAAAGTGCCTTTTTTCTCATAGTTAACAAACAATTCTTATTATACGAAAATTACATTATTAAAAACATCGTTCCACCCTTAGCATTTTGGGGACTCTCCAGTAATTCAATTCCACTGCCAAGACGAAGTTATAAACCAAGCTTTTATGATTGGACAAATTTTGTATTTTTTTGGACACCGTTGTTGGTGTACGCAACCACATGCAATCCAGTGTCCAATAAGTGTTGTTAGTGGTGTGTGCTACTATATAAAACTGACCATTTGAAATACATGTTTTTGGGCTGGGGAATAGAAGAAATTTTGATTAAATGCTTTTTCATGAAGTTGAGACATTTTGTTTTTAAAAAAAAGGAAGGTTACAAGATTCAGGTTATTGATTTACTCGTTTCATACCTACTTAGTCCTATTTTTAGGGTTTCTAAGATCATTATCGAAACCCTTACGCCGAGGGTGAGTTGTCTGACCGTCCGTCGCTCTTTAGTTCATATCTCCCGAACCGTTTCAGCTAATAAGTTGAAATTTAAAATACTGGCGTAACTTTTTGACCCACACATAGGAAAAATATAGGGAAGATGAAAATTTAATATGCTCGAGCTCAATTTGCAAAAATGTGGTAAACTCAAATATATATATATTTTTTAAATTATCGAGTGGGATATCAAATGAAAGCTCCTGAAGAGTAGGTTATAAATATATTTATGCATTTTTAAATGTTGCATTCCTTATTGGTTTTATGAATTAAAATATGCAAAAAAAAAAATTCCCTCCCCAACCACCTTATATATCGGCTAGTCCTAAAATTTTGAAAAAAAAAAATCATGCAAATATACCTTATTATGGGGGAAACTTAATAATTTACCTTGTTTACATTACCGATAATGAAGATTGTGACCCCCCGGGGAATTGAACCCGGGACCCTTTAATTTTTGGGGCCTTCCTTCTGAATATGTTTATATTTTTTTTCATATAGAACAGGATGGGGAAGATAAAAATTATTATTTCATAATATTATAATATAATAACGTATATGCTTGATAATCGACGAAATCCTAAAAAGTACTTGGAAACAAGTATTTACTTCTCTGTGATTTTTTAAATTCATTATCTGTTTTACAATTTTTGTTGTTCAAAAGGATTCTTATATTTTGACGATCCAAAATACCCCGCTAATCTTGGACTCAGAGATCAAATACTCGGATTGAAGTGGGTCAAACAGAATATTGCAAACTTTGGTGGTGAACCAAATAGAATTACCATAAATGGACAAAGCGCTGGCGCCGCTTCTGTAAACATCCTAATGCATTCACCACTCGCAAAAGGTATATTGAAATAGATTAAATAATTTTGTGTAAATTTTATACTGCGATTAAAAGAGATGATTCATATTTTCAATTATTGGGTAACAAGAAGTAACCTCCAACCACCTCTTTCAACAGACTCTTTCTCTTTAATACTATATTCTATATTTAATCTCATACAATCAAATTTAAACCTCTATCTCAACTCCTGTATTAACTCTTCCTCCTTCACTCATCATCTTTCTCTTCTTGAGTCCGATTTATAGCTCTGTCTCTACTCCTACATTGATGCTGTCTCTTTCACTCTTCTTGTTTCAGAATAAAACTTCAGCCTCATCTCCTATACACTAACACTTTCTCTTTTACACTTCTTTCTCTTCTTGATTCAAATGTATACTTTTCATCAACTACAAATTCCCACGCTGACTATTTCTTTTTCCCTTCTTTGAGTTTGATTTAAACCTTTGTCTCAACTTTTGAATTAACTCTTTCTCTTCTTTCTCTAGGTCTATTTGTCGGTGGTATATCTGAAAGTGGAACATCCTGTTCTCCATGGGCTCTGCAGCCAAGATGTACGGGTCTACATAAGCTACAACTTCTAGCTGCAAGAACTGGATGCGGTAGTTATTTACCAAAGAATGATATGAAGTGGTCAGCTGAACCAATAGCCAACTGTCTGAACAAGTTAACTCCAAGACAAATAACAGCTGCTGCCCAAAATTTCCCTGTAATCAATTTTTTTTTTCATATTAGAAAAAAAAATCAAAAGTTTTAGTTTTACTATATAAGTCTATGCTTATAACAGTGGGGAGAAAGGACAGAATGCAGGGGAAATTCTCAACGAATTACTTCACCAAATGCCGCTAATTCAGCGCAGTAAGTCGCACCAGAACAAAACTCTCCTCCCAACTACCAACAGTTCTCAAGCGCTAGAAATTCTCTTGGGACATCACAAGTCACAAGGTCGGTTTTCCTTCCAGGCGCTAATAGTTCCCTAGAGACAGCGCAAGAGAGCTATTTGTAGCGGTTAGAACTGCACCCGAAGAGTGGTGCTGGGAAGAAGGTGTCAATCGAGAAGAAGACAGTGTATGCTTGAGCGTCTCAAGAGGCCGAGGTCCGAGGATAGAGTGGGAGCCTGAAGTTTGAATTAGAACTCCTTATGGCTAACCCGATGGTCCACCCTTCTAACGCCCACGGTACGCCCATAGCATTTCCAATAAGGCCTGCTGCTGGACATTTACTGAATTCTCAAAATTTAAATTTTTAAAATAGTGGACAGTTGTTACAATACTTATATATTTAACTATTCAGCTATAGTATTTACAAAGTTACTCCTTAGTGTTATAATTCCTAAGTGAATTCTTTGATTGATTTAGTTCGTAAATTAAATCTTACATCTTATCTGCGGGATTTTAACTCAGGTCCTTCACCTCAGCAGTCTGAAATTCCTACTTGGACCATTTTGAAAATAGATTCTTGAATATTTTAACAAATTCAACTCAACGTTTTTTTAAAATCTTTTGAATATTCCAGACATAGTTTCATAGCTTCCACTTGGATAGCGTTCTTTGTATAACGTAATAAGTCCACTAAAAAACGTCGTTTAATTAAATCTGTTAGCTTTTTAACTGTTATAGAAAATATAACTTTATTTAACACAAAATATGCAATCATGATCAATTTTATCTTAAAAAGTACATCGTACAACAACTCTATACCTGCGTATCTGCAACAATACAAATACCAGATAGGTATATTGCTACAATATGCTAGAGAGATCTTAAGTTTCATTCAGCGAGTCCAAGAGTATACTTAACTTGATATCCAAAGAATACTTTTAACTAGATGTCAATAGGATACCCATAACTGGATATCCTTAGGATGACCTAATGTGGCATCAAAAATGGGATGACCAAAGGGGAACCTATAGACCAATGATTATGGAAGGATAAAATCAAAACAAAAGGATATTCTAGTGATGTCTTTTGGATCAATTGTACTGCTTGGTTGTTTCCAATGAGATATTGTAGAGATTATTCATTAATGGATTAGAGCTTTAATAAATAAACCACCTCAAATCATCTCTACCTGTCATACTTATAAGCCATCTATAACATAGAAAACGATTTGGCCATTTATAATTTATGTTTTGCATTTTCTGTTTCATCAATAGAAGTGGGAACTAATTGTGCCATTTCCACCTATAGTAGAGGATGAGAGTGTGCCCCAACCAGTCATCACCATATTCCCTTGGATGAATAGTTCATATTCAGATAACTTAGTTCCTTGGATCTCCGGTTCTAACTCAGACGAAGCAACGGACTTAGTTAAAGGTAAGTAAAACAATTTCAACTAGACCGCATACAATTGAAAAGTGATGAAAAAAGAAAATAAACTCGTGTGTATTAGCTTTCTTGACCTGCTAATTGAATTACTTGTGTTTTTAAATAAAAAAACGACGATACCAAAAATGGCGGATACAAACTTACTATACTGACAAACATACAAGGTATGCCACTTCTTATATGAAATTAATGTAAAAACGATAAATAAAAATCATAATTTTATTATAAAGCATATTTTGTAAACGTAATTTTTAATGTTAACAATGTTTTTAATGATGTTTTAGGCATGAATATGCCCCGGAGAGGGGCGAAATATAGCCATTTTTAAAACAATTTAATTTGTTTATAATTTCAACCCTCTACGACCCACACAAAAGAAGACTATATGAAAATAAACTCTTTTTATTAACTCTTTATTTATTTTTTATTTCTTTTTTTATTTAACTCTTCATAAACTCTTTTTTCATACATGCTATTAGAAACTACTAAACTACAGTTAATAAGCTTTCAGACAATCTGTTCGATTTTGATTATACATTTAATGCTCTGTTTTGTATCAAAACAGGGTTAATAATGTTTTGCGAACCAACATATCTAAAAAACTACTCGTGCGATTTTAATATAATTTAGATGGTAGGTTGTAATTGGCCCACGGTTGGTCCTATATATGTTTCCATATTCTGCGCCCACTTGTTTCTCTTCTACATGCGCACAAACATACATTTATATACCTATATCGTCAAAAGTACTCGTATTATTTTTATTAAATTTGGTTGTTTGTCGACAGTAGCCCGCAGATAGCACCAGATTAATTTTAACCGTCTCCGGCCTTTAAATTTTGCTATAACGATACTTTAATTCATGTTGGAAATTAAAAAAAAAAAAAAAAAAATCATAGATTTAAAAAACAGTTTGACAGTAATAGGGTGTAAAGTATAAAATAATTAAATTATACAAATCGGACGAGTTCTTGAGCAGTATAATCGGCCCAGCCATTTGAGATGACGGCCACTCAAAAGTTTGTTTTAGCATGATACAAATGCCTTTAACTCCGTTTTTATCATCTAAACTAAATTAAACTGATCCGACGGTCTATCTAGTTCTGACGGTGAATTACTACAAAAACTAAACCAAATATAAATTTGTAGACGCCCAGTCCTCTACTTTCATTTAATACCAATGCCCGACATGACGCATTTCCGCAAACAAAACTTTAGATTATTATACATATAATAACTCCAAAATTTTAAATTTTAATGTTGGGTATGTTTGGAGATACAGGTGCGATAATGACCTCCAGGCGTCCAGGCAGTTACACAAAAGCAATAAATTATAAGGGTCTTCGGTTTTTCTTACGGACCCTAAAAACGGTCCTGTTTTATAGAATACAGAACTCTTTTAGAATATTGGGTTTTCTATTAAAATTTGTGTTGCATGTTAAAGAATTTCAATTCTTATTACGAGATTACGTTAAATTTATTTAGTGTCTGTGCATTGTGCCCAAAGAGAAAGAGAAAATACAGTCACCAGATATATTATCAGGGTGTTTAAAAAATACGTTTAAAATTCGGATATTTAACCCACTCAATGAATCTCGTCAATAAATAAACAAAAAAGTCCTGATTAAAATCGCTTTCGAGATAAGGAGTTTTTTTGATAAAATAAATTAATATGTAGTTTGTTATTTCAATAAGTTACCACCCATTGAAACAAGCAGTTATGTAAATAGATCATGTTACATGTTAATTACAAATAATTAAATAGATGTTGTATTTTATTCGAAATTTCCGTATACATGAACGCCGAATTCTTCTCCTCTTATACCAACAGTCTGGCAGGTGTATTCTATTCGTTCTAACTAAAATTCGTTTGAATTATTCGCGGGGCAAATAAGCTAATGACTTTAAATACTCCCAAATTCAAATGTCGAGCAGAATGAGACCAGGATTCCAGAATATCTAGGTGGCCGCACAACTGAATCCCTCGCCCTATCCATCTGCCTTTGTAATCTTCGTTTAGGAAATTTCTGACCATAAGTGAAAAATGTATGTATGTATGTATGGCTGTATCTCGACAACGGTTGATTTTCGAATCTATGTTTACTAGAACTAATAACACACATTATTATCTATTAATACTTCAGGGACGATTTACCCTGGCGACTAGCGACGGCCCTATATGCAGCGCCGGCGCTACGCACAGGCGGGGTAGGCGGCCGCCTGCGGCGGCCAAACTCAGGGGGCGGCCGATGTCGCCCTCAGTTTGTTTTATTAAATAAATTAAAAATAAAGTCTATAGTAGCGAAACGGTAATAATGTGCGTGAGGTACTAAGTAGGCAGTTATAGATGGAACCCTAGTAATAACACCCTAGACAATACCTTATCAGGTGCTGTTTTAGTTAAGTAGCCCTGCTAATCGCATTTCGGGTTGATTCTTGGTTACACCGGTGTTATTTCTTATTATTCATAAAAAACTATCGGCTATCTTTGATATTATATGAGTACATATATATATTTATCTATGTATGTATTTTTCTTTCTCTCTTTACCCCTCCTCAAGTCTTTTCCATTACACCTCATATCTTTTTTTTATTTATTCACTTAACTCTTTTCTTACCCCTTTATTGATGTTATATTTTCTACCCTTCCATTAATTTGTTAATTGTTATATGTTTCTCTCCTAATCCTAATAAAATAATAATCGGTCCCAGACCAATCGGACGAAATTTTTCATATACGAGTTCATAATAACTTAGCCCAGTACATTTAATTATTATTCAACATTTTCATCAAAATTTAAAAATAACTTCTCCTTGGCTCGGCAGGGAATCGATCTCTCCCTCCGAGTTTTAAGCTATTTTCTCAGGAACTAGACTTTTCCAGGTTAAACGGCTTATATCGTTAGATTCGTATTTAAATGGACTAAAATTTTAGAATTTTTTTTTATCAAAATCGTCGGAACCGTTTTCTATAAATAATTTTTTTTTACGTTTTTTCAGAGTTTTTGGGGGTAGCGGCTCCAAATTTGGAGCTAAAATTAATTTAGGGTATGATTTTGCTGAACATGTATGCCAAATTCTGTCAAAATTAGCCCAGTAGTTTAGGCTCCAGGCGTCTGCACAGACGACAGACAGACATTTTTTAAAAACCGCTTTTTTGGACTCAGGGGACCTCAAAACGTGTAAATTCATCAAAATCTCAAGATCGAATTTTTGCTCCATCACAAATATTTTTACTTTTTTTTATATGAGAGAGTAAAAATGTGAAGCTCGGTTCTGTTGTAGGTTTCTTCCTCTGGCACTTCTTTAGATTGTTACTCCCCTTATAAAAAACAGAGCGAGGGGAGTAACAATCTAAAGAAGGTGTACGGAATGTTCTTCTTTAGACTGTTACTCCCCTTATAAAAAAAGGGATATTCCATGGTCCGAAGTCCGAAAATATATTGGACTAAACATCTCTTTTTCTTAATAGTTATTTTGTCAAAGTCATTTTTATTCTAATGCAACATAGGCGAGTAACTATCTAAAGAAGTACCCTTCCCCTAATATTGAGTTTTTAAAAATAGCCTACTTTACTTTATTACTCAAAAACTATCATAGATAATAATAGAGACATTTTAAAAAGCAGTCAGGATATATTAAATAGATATACCTCAAGAACCAGAAAGGCGAGACTATCCGAATTTAACAAGCGTTGGCTTATTAGTAAAAATTTACTTTTTAATCTAATCTAAAATAAAGTATCAGAGGAGGCGTGTTTCGTGTTTCATTATGATTCACAATAGAATGTCCACTAAGGGTAATATTAAAAAGACGGCTATAGAAAATTTCAGGGCCCCAAAAAATTTCCCTTCTCCCACTCTCCCTCCCCCCCCCCCCCCCCCCCGGGTAAAAAAAATTCCCGGGGCGGCCAAAAACCGTCTTGCCTGTGGCGGCCAAAAGTGTAGCACCGGCGCTGCCTATATGCATATGTAGAATATCTCAAATGTTATCCCTTTTTTTTCAGAGTATTACCCGGATAATGTGTTGGAATCATTAGCTATTAAGATATTTAATGGCTTTGTTTTATCTGAGCTTCTCTACTACCGATACACTTCGTTTTTTCCGACGTTAGTTACAGCTGAAATCAAGTTACGTTTCTTCAAAGATAACATCTTTAACTTCCAACGATTTATTTCCGAGGTAAAACCATTTAAATTCATTATCTAATAACTAGTTTTTTAGATATGTGCTTCTTAAATAAGTGTCACGTGTTCAGTAACTCAATTTATCTGAGAGGTTTAAGATACTATAATACTAGAACCACCAACCACCTCTTCGCAGGCAAGTCTTTCCTAAGGTGTCCCTTGTGTTTAGTGATACAGTGTGCCTGAGTGGATTAAGGCACTATCTTCACTAGAACTTAAGTCTAATCACCAAAGCTGCGCTAGGTTGGGTTCTCAAAGTAAAAAGACTACACTTAATTACTTTCGCAGCACTAAATCCTGATGGGTCTTGGTTTCCTACTCGACAAGTGACAAGTCCTCATTCTTCTCTGTCCTTTCCTTAGCTTCATCATTTCATATTTTAACTCCCATAGTCTTCATGTCTTTTTCTACCTATTGCGACCATCTTCTTGGTCTACATTTTTCCTAAGCATGCGCTCTCTCTCCATCCTTTCCACATGTCCTATCGTCTACTTCCACTGATCCAGGGCCGATTTAACTATAGGGGCACGATGGGAACGTGCCCAGGGGCGCAAGAGGTTTGGGGCGCAACTCAAAAGGTTAGAGGGGGAGGGGAGCACGGCTAAACTTTGCAAGGGCAAAAAATATAATGGGAATTTGTTTAAAGTAAACTAAATATCCCTTATCCTAGAAAAGTCCAATGTTAATTATTATTTCCAGCTTTGTCTGAATTAATCTACACCAAAAATCTAATTTTACTAGGCTAATACTTTATAAATATAAGCTTTAACCCACTTAGGGCATCCCAAAAGAGAGTAATATAAGTTTGCGACGGTTTCTGAGGTGAGCTAAACTTTTGGGAGCCAAAAGCTAAACTTTTGGGAGCAAAAGCTAAAAAGATAGAAGTGTTCTGAACGCATAATTTAATGCTCTACAACTTTATTTATTTGAAATTTTTCACTTGGAATAACCATTTTTTAGTTATAAAACTATACCATATTATAGTTATACAAGCGTATAAAACTAAGCATAACACACTTTTCAGGCAAAATGGTAAAATTGGCCTATTTTTGACTGCCGATTCTGACCAAACCGCTGTACTAAATATAATGTTTAAAAATGAATTCGACGCAGAATTTAATGTTCTTTTAAGTTTTGAAGAACATAGATTCTTTTTGATGCATTATTAAAATGTTATAAGTGAAAAACTGAGAAAAGTGCTAAAAGTACGCCGTTTTGGCTCCCAAAAGTATAGCTCACCTCAGAAACCGTCGCAAACTTATATTACTCTTATTTGGGATGCCCTAAGTGGATTAAAACTATTTACAGCTTTGTCTGAATTAATCGGAGGCACGGCTCTGTTTTGGTCTAATTTAATGGGGCATATTTATTAAAAAATAAATTTATATTTTATATAAAATATGATAAATATATTACTTGTTTTCATAGAGTCAAGCATGATTTTAACATAAAAGTAGCTCATAAATCGTATGTGCGGATTTGCCTTAAGACAATGCAACAGAGGAGGGGGGGGGGGGGGCGCATTGTGATGGGGTGCCCAGGGCGCAGTGAACGTCTAAAACGGGCCTGCACTGATCAACTTGATCAGTGGAAGTAGACGATTCTCTCCCGTACTGTGTTAAACTAGACGAAACCCGGTTTGGCTAAATGGATCACCTCGTGGTCTATGTCTTCGGATTTCGAACCCGAACCCTTAGGTTCCAATTTGATTCACCTTCCTTGGGAGAAGTAAAAGTAAGTCTGTTATGCCATGAACTTACCTTTTGATGTTCGGAGACCCAGGAAGGGAACGAAACGACAAACAAGTGTATAGCGAGCTCAGCGAGCTTCCTACTACAAAATATGCACCTTGTCAGTCTAACAGAAACGCTTACGGGTGCGACGATAACTTGACCAATTTAGTTGAAATTTGGTATTAATTCCTTTTACCAATACTCAGGCTAAGTTCGTTGGACAGTGTTATCCATCCAAGCGTTTTCGCGTGAACGTGCGCTTTCACTTTAAAATTGAAATTTTAATACGGGATAAGGTTCTACGTCATCTATTCGATGAGACCATTTTTTTTAACCAACAGCAACTCTGCTACGAAGTGATAAATTCGCAAAAGCTATTAAATGGGATCTAAAGTTTTAAATGGGTAAAACTTTTTAACAATATCTTACGTTTTAACAAATCGATTTTAATCAAACTTCATATAAATCGTCTAACGAACTTTAATAATAGGCATATAAAATTTCAACCTGATATAAGCAGACGTTTTTACGTAATATGTAGTTGAAAAGTAAATGTGCGAGTCAGTGGAGTGGAGTCGGAAAGCACCCGGCACCTCCAGTCCACTACACTTAATTCCAACTGTCATCCTTAGCTACCAACTCATCATTATAATAACTATTTTCTACAAAATGAGAACTACAAAAATGTTGGTTTTTTTCATTTCATACATTACGACAACCAAAACCGGCCTTACCTGTGTGTATGCATGGCGGGGCGTGTGGCAGATCTGACTTTAGGATAAACTGGCTGAACTAGAATTATCATTATTATTATATAGTGTTGTGCGCCAAATTGTGGCACATGAGGGAGATTTTGTTAATCGAAAAATGTTGATTAGAACCTGAGTAATCAATAATAAAAATTTAAAAAAACTCATAAACGGTTTGATTTTTTACATAAAAACTAATAGTTTTAGAAAACAGTCTGCCATAAGTGTGACACATAGCCTCCTCACGGACCTACTTAAAATGATGTTTTTTACTTTCTCATATAAAGAGAAAGTATTGTGATGGCGCAAAAATTCGATTTTGAAATTTTGATGGATTTACACGTTTTGAGGTCCCCTGAGTTCAAAAAAGTGGTTTTTAAAAAATGTCTGTCTGTCTGTCGTCTGTCGTCTGTCGTCTGTCGTCTGTCGTCTGTCGTCTGTCGTCTGTGCAGACGCCTGGAGCCTAAACTACTGGGCCGATTTTGACGAAATTTGGCATACATGTTCAGAAAAATCATATCCCGAGGCGAAATCGAGAAATGAATTTTAGCTCTAAATTTGGGGGCGCTACCCCCCAAAAACTCTGAAAAAACATGAAAAAAAATTATTTCTCGAAAACGGTTCCGACGATTTTGATTAAAAAATTCTAAAATGTAGTCCATTTGAATACGAATCCAACGATATAAGCCGTTTTCCCGGGAAAAATCTAGTTCCTGAGAAATTAGCTTAAAACGCGGATGGAGAGAGCCCGGGTTCGATTCCCCGCCCAGGAGAAGTTATTTTTATGATAAATTTTGATGAAATGTTCAATAATATTTAAATGTACATTTGAAAACTAATAAATGGAAACACTGGGCTAAGTAATAATGAACTCATATATGAGAAAGTTTGTCTGAGTTGTCTCGGACCGATTTTTTTTCTGACATTCCATACATGCTACCAATGTTGCTATTACTATGTTTGTATATATTTTTAGACAGAAGAATCTTTGTCGTAAGGCTTTATGGGACGGGCTAAGCTATGGCTGGAGTTTCGATTCGAACGATATTTTTTGGATGGTTTCGGGTATGTAGTTGCACGTTCTTCCATTGCGAAGTATAGTAAATTTTGAGTTTAAACTTAGGCTATATTTTACTAACCATCCAAATTTCTTAAAAATAAGATGGGTAATTTTAAAGATACAAGGGTTAATAAAAAAAAAACTTTGTGGGCATGAAAGATAAACCAATTGGCGCAAAATAAAACTTATATGGAACCAACAATGGACTAATATGACCTATCACCTAAATGAAAAACCCCGAGGCTTCGCCTTAGGAAGCAACTTCATCGCTCAGGGCTCAGGGTACAATGACTTGCTTTACTACCTTGGTCCTTGGTGCGTTAGTAGCTATTGTTCGTAGATTTTGATTTTATTTTTAATTTAACGTTTGTTTTAAACTATGAAAGTTTCCACTTTCTTGGTAGTGAGTCAATATTAAAATTTATTTTAAACATTTTGTAATACATCTTGCATTTTACAATTATTCGATGGTTCGTCAAATATAGCCCACTGATAGCCGCATAATAATTTCAACCATATGAGCTCGTTGAATATTGCTAAATTGATAGTTATTTTAAGTCGTATAAAAAATCAAAACAATTTTGACAGTTTTTAAAGGCTTATTTTTGAGACGGTTGTAAAAACATCATTTAAGTATTCGTGATAGGAGCCCGGGAAGCTATGCTCCCCACTAAGTGGCAGACTATTTTACTACGTTTTTATTAGCTTGCTTTCTCGTTTGTTTGTTTGATTGTTTGTCCAGTACAAATCTTGTAATCGATTTTTAACTAACTTCCCGAGTAGCTAGGCATTTGAAACTTTTAGGATAGCTCAGAACACGATGACAATGCATTATTTTAATACCTTCAGCCAAACTTTATTCGTTTTCAGCAAATTTTGCTGTATAGAAAGTTAGTTTGGAAAAAATCCGCAAGTTATTTTATTTGTTTTGGCATATCCCATATTTACGATCTTCATTTTGATGGGTTTCAAATTTATGATTTATGACAGAAAATTTAAAAACGTAGTATATAAAAAGTTCTTTTTATCTTGTAATTATTTATTTATACCTCACAAACAAGTCAAGTTAAATGAAAGCGTTTGATATTTACCAGAGCTATATGAAAGAAGTTTCACCATTATTATGAGAAGCGGGTAATTGAATATTTATGTACATTGTTGCTCAACTGCATGGCATGGCCTCACTAGGCAGTTTTTTCTAAGACGTGTTGTGCACCTGTACAAAAAAGGTAGGAATTTATTGTAAAAAAAAAATAGGAATTTTTGCAAACAATAAATAACCTTCAAAGTGCGATTCACAGAGTATTTTATTCTTAAATTATATTAATTACTATAAATACTTTAGTCGTAGATAATAATTTACGAGAACAAAGCCCTAAAAGCAACCCTTAATATAGGAAGGAAGAGGAATTAGAAAAAACAAAGCCTGGAGTAAAAATTGACTATGATATGCTAAATTTAAACAGTTTTGTAGTGGCTTTATTTTTTCCTTCACATAGGTTGGCCAACCTGAGAGTCAAAAGTCTCAAGTATAAAAATGAGATAGAAAGAATAAAAGGACAAACAAACGACTTAAACAGCATTGATAAAAGAATAGTAAATAAACGTCATAACACAAGCTACAAAAAGAGTTTTTTGAGAAAATTGGTAAATTAATAAAACATATGAAGAAAAGAAGATAGCTTAAAAAGCAACGATGAGAAAAAAATCGAAATTTCAGAAATATCAAAGACAGTATGAAAGAAAATGAAGGAGAGGTCAGGCAAGAAAGACATAGATAAGATGTATGAAGTAATCATACATAGGCCATATACAGGCCGGAACTATAGTTTGAGGGAGCAGAGGGAAAAATGGACATATAGTAGCTATATGAAGAGTAAAGGTGGACGCAGATTAGGACCTTAGGGGAACTTTTTTGTTCAGCGTAAAATTTTCTATAAAAACACCAAGTGTTGTGGTTTCGTTCGAGGATATTATTTTTTCATTTGTACAAAAATTGGTTGAAATCCTGTCCGAATCGAATAAGTTAACGCCTAGTAATTATTCGCAATCCACAATTATTAAAAAACTAGTCAGTTGATCGTAAACTTTAACTATACCATTCAAAAGCGTATGAAAAGGAGTTTTTCCTGAATTAGCCACATTTCTAACATCCCTCAATTAATAGGCCAAGTGCCAAAGACTTTGAACGAGAAAAAATTCGGAGAAAGCTGAATTTTGGTTTATGGCTTTATTTTGGTCCCCTGATGAACATAGAACATACTAAATTTTCCATTTTGAAAAAAAGGGACCAAAATTCGGTTTTTGGCCAAAAACTTCGTTCTCATCGATGATACGACAAAAATAGTTTTTATCAAATTTGTATGGCTTTAAATTGTCTACAAAAAAGGTTCGATGTCATTATTCGCTAAAGTCAATAGTTTCGAAGCTATTGCGCTATATTTTGTCCCTCAGAAACAATAAATAATATGACAAGCAAAACCGGTAGGGGTAAAAATACGTAAATATACGCTAAAAGTGACGCACTTCGCGGCGCTATAGCTTCGAAACTATTGACTTTAGCGTATAATGACATCGAACCTTTTTTGTAGACAATTTAAAGCCCTACAAATTTGATAATAGCTATTTTTGTCGTATCATCGATGAGAACGAAGATATTTGCCAAAAACCGAATTTTGGTCCCTTTTTTTCAAAATGGCGGCCCACGCCTACCTCCCTCGAGGGGGAAAACTTAGTATGTTCATCAGGGGACCAAAATAAAGCCATAAACCAAAATTCAGCTTTCCCCGAATTTTTTCCCGTTAAGAGCCTTTTTTGAGCTAATTCTCTTGGATAATTAATTAATTAATTAATTATTTAAAAGAAAAAAAAAGACACAATAAAAAACCGCAATTGGACAGATCCAGGTTTAGGTTGTAAATGACCTCTAGAACCACCTCGTTCTTATACAGTACACCTCACATTTCTCCACTCCAAATCAAATGTTTTCTTATGAGAGTTTAAAGTGTATTTATAAAGGAAATTCGGGGGGGGGGGGGGGGAGTCGAAACTATGTAGGGGGCCCGGACCCGCACCTTTGTGTGTGCTGAAAGCATATACTTTTTTCATAATAAATAAAATGTATAATGGATAAATGTTAGCGTAGATATGTTAGCGAGATGCTGTTATAAAGAAATGAATGGAAGTGTGGAGTGTGGATGAAAATCCAGAAACTAGGAAAAGGTGAGGTATGTCAGGTAGGCGGATAAGCGGAACAAGGTTTACTTAGAATACTAACTATAGCTATAGGAATACATGGTGAAAAAGTACATATAAGCATATGAAAAACATAGAAATAAAAAATAATGAAAATAACAAAAAAATATTGTACTAGAAATTATTAATTAAATTTGTATAACTTTAAGTAGATTGTTGGTGTCAGTTCTGAAATTTCTGGTATTGGGAATCGGGAGTTTTGGAAATGTAGTACATTTCAAGGATATTACGTTTGAACTTGATAGGTTCTTGGGCACAAATCTTAGTACCTTCAAAGTCAAAGACAACTAAAATAAGATAAAAAAAAAAATCCTGTCAAGTACTTGTCAGCAAGGTACTAAAAGGATTTCTACGGTCAAAAAATTCATAAATACATTAATATTTATTTTTTAAAACTAAAATATGTAAAAAAATGTCTCACTTGCAGTACTGTAGGAACGTCGAGAGAATGTGCGTGGAAAAACTGATCTTGGGTCGAAGTTTCAAACTTACTATCGACTTTACTTCGAGATATATCGCTATTCCGCTAGGCTGAGTCCCCTCTAGGTACTCGAACTTTTCTACCTTTTTTAAAAAGTGACATTTTTTCGGCACATTTTCACAATGCCCAACTTTAACATCTCACTGCTTTAAGAGTTCTTACCCAAATCAAACCAAATTCACAGGGTTTTTAGAACTCATATAAATGTAGAAGCCTACGAAGTTTCAAGTCAAAAAGTTAATTAGTTTTACGTTAATTATCGAATTTAATGGGATCTGATATCCAAATGAACCCAATGAAAATTATTATTGAGCATTATTTTTAAAATTTGTTGATACATTATTAGAAAATTATAAATAATATTAGTATGCTATCAAGTAATATATCTTACTAATTTTAAAACTTAATCTGATTATAGATTATAAACTTAATCAACTTAAATAAAAAACAACGACATATTTTCCTTCACTTTACCCAGGCTTAGGACTGGCAAAGTTAATAATTAGAAGTATTTTTTCTATAACCTAAACCTTGTAATTTTTTTTTAAAATTAGTAAGATATCATGCGTTTTAAACTATTACTTTGATAGCATAATAATATTACTTATTATTTTCTAATAATGTATCAACAAATGTTAAAAATAATGTTTAATGATAACTTTCATTGAGTACATTTGGATATCAGATCCCATTATTCGTTAAGTAACATAAAACTAATTAACTTTTTGACTTGAAACTTCGTAGGCTTCTACATTCTACATTTATATGAGTTTTAAAAACCCTGTCAATTTGGTTTGATTTGGATAAGAACTCTTAAAGCAGTGAGATGTTAAAGTCGGGCATTGTGAAAATGTGCCGAAAAAATGTCTCTTTTTAAACAAGGTAGAAAAGGTCGACACACCTAGAGGGGACTCTGCCTAGAGGAACATCGATATATCTAGAAGCGAAGTCGATAGTTAGTTTAAAAGTTCGACCCAAGATCGATTTTTCCACGCACATTCTCTCGGCGTTCCTACAGTAGGTAGGTACTTGGTGTGAAATATATTATCCTTTAGTATCATCGGTAAGCACTTATTTGATTCTTTTAGGGGTAAAATGGCCGCCATTTTGGAAACACGATATATTATATTTGTAAACAAAATTTCAATACCTTTAAAATGACACCCAACTTCAAATTTTCAAAAAATAAAAATGTTGGGCACCATAGTTACAGCACCCTAAAATTTTACTTTTTAATATCAACTCCCGGAAATATCAATGGACCATATATTATGTTTGCCTTATTTTTAGAACCTACCCTAATGGGGTAGTGCGGGGGTGCATTTTGTGTTTTGTTTTAATTTTTTTCTGGGGTAAAATGGTCGCCATTTTGGAAACGCGATATATATTTGTGGTTTACATTTCAATACCATTGAAATGATACCCAACTTAAAAATTAAAAAAAAATATAAAATATTGCGATCAATTCGCTATTGATGGCTGATCGCAGAAATTTTGAGTGTTTGCTCGCAATTTTTTTTTCTGTTTTTGGGCAAAAAAGTTTAACTTGTATACCAAATTTCAAATTCCTATCTGCTGTAGGTCGAGAGATATACTGCAAAGATGCGACTGACTATCTACCAAAAGCATAAGGGTTTCTAGGATGACCTCGAAACCCTAAGAAAAGGGGGAAACTGGGAAACAGGGGCACTAGTGTAATCAAAAATGTATACACTCATTATAATATCTAGCGCTATAAACGCTAGCTTTATTGTGTCTTGTCTCTGTTTTAATAATTATTTATTATCAAACATCCAGTAATCTGACATGGAATAGTCCCATATTTGTCAGATTAGAATTAGAGAGACTCAACTGTATTTACATCTCCACCACGGATCATGACACCAGTGACGGATCTAGGGGGGGGGGGGGGGGCAGGGGGGGCAGCCTGCCCCGGGCGCCGGGTTGGAGGGGGCGCCCGCGCCGAGCTAGCCTTCTTTTTTTTGTACTGCAAAAAAATAAAGTGCAAGTGCTAAAATTGGCGTAAAACGCCCCAAGAAAGGAAGCCAGACGAAATATTAAATGTGTTCCCTATTTCATTTCCATTTTTAATTTTTTTGAACGATTTGACAAAGGGCGCCATTAGAACAACAGAAATTTGCAAAGTGTGTAACTGTTATTGCTAAAGTCTTAGGGCGCCTTTGGAACAAGGGCGCCAAGGAACATAATATTTGGAAAATAATTCAAGTTGAATGGATTAATTTACTCCTTTTGAAGTCGACTAAATGAATTTGATGAAGGGCGCCATTAGAACAACAGATATTATCGAGGGCGCCCAGTATCAAATAGATAGAAAACCCATCTCAATTAAACCAGTAATTACTGAAATATTTATATTTATATATTCGCTAATTTGCAAAGTGTGTAGCTGTTATTGTTATAGTCTTTCGTAGGGCGCCAAGGAACATAATATTTAGAAAATAATACAAATCGAATGGATTAATTTACACCTTAAAGTCGACTAAATGAATTTGATAAAGGGCGCCATTAGAACAGATATTATCGAGGGCGCCCAGTATCAAACAAGATTGGGAACCCATCTCAATTAATTCAGTAATTAATGAAATATTTATATGTTCGCTAATGCTTGCAAAGTGTGTAGCTGTTATTGTTATAGCCTTGCGTAGGGCGCCCTTGGAGCAACAGGAAATCAACAAGGGCACAACCGAGAAACAAAAAATGTTTGGAAACCAATGTTTCCATATAATAAATAAAATTAATATTTTATTTATGTATTCGCTGTAGCTGTTATGTTTTGCAAAGGGCGCCTTTGGCGCAATAGAAATCTGCAGGGGCGCCAAGAAATAAAAAAGTTTGGAACCCACAGTAAATTAATACATTAAAAGTCAAAACCGTATTATTCAAAACCTTGTATACGTAATTTCACATTTGCACATGCATTGAACTTAGACATATGATTTTTCAATTTTAATTTATTGATGTGACTCCAAAATGGAAAATTTTTAGAGGATTCACAAAAAAAAGAAATATCATTATATATATTCTGTATCTCGGGGAGTGGGTGGTTTGAGCAGGTAAACGCGGTTGAGGATATAAATCCGTCGGCGGTAAAACGGAGGAACTTGCTATGGTTGAGGAGATTAGAATAAGGATTTTATTACAATAGAATAATTCGCAGAAAGGAAAGGATTACGCTTGGTAATGAGGAATTTCTAGTCACCTATTCCTGCAAATTATTTTTAGAGCAGGCTTTTTCCCATATGGCTAAGGAGGAAGGTCTCACGCAGTGGAAGAAGTTAAATAAATAATTCCAGAACACGAAAAATCCTTAAGCTACAAAAAAGTTTTTGTTCTTGGAAAACATTAGAGGTTTCTCTAAATAAAGGAGGAATTGACAAAGAACTACAGGAACAAATATCGCAGGAAGAGAATCGCTGGAAGTCAGTTTTATATGCCGTTCTTCGAAATTATGCATTTGGCCTATCAAGGCAGTGCTTTTCGTGACCTTGGTGATCCTAGTAATGGAAAGTTCTTAAACAGCAACTTACTTTAAACACCATTGACATAAAACACCATTGACTTACTCTCTCGATACCACACCCTAACTACGAGAACACATAATCCTCCCTAAAAAAGGACAGCCACTTTTCGGACAATATCCAACTAGTTTTTTTATATCATTGCAAGAAAAGTAAGAGGGAACATTCTGAGTGACTTAAGAGAAGCATTTCTCTGTCATGTTTGACTGTACACCTGATGTTAGCCGCACTTGGAGCAGATGTCTCAAGTCATTAGGTACGTAAACTTGAGTGCGGGCCAGAGATTTGCGAGAATTTCATTGATTTTTTTTCACAGTTATTGAGAAAACGGGTGCCACTTTCTGAAGTAAAAACTTAAAAACTCAAAAGTGAAGTTTCGATTTTAAGAACTGTGGAGGGCAGTTATATGACAATGGTGCTAACATGGCTGGAAAGTAAAAAGGTGTTCAAACCCGTTTGTAGGAAAATAGAAATAATGCTCTTGCTTACTTCGTACCCTGTGCTGCGCATTCACTGAAATTAATTGGGGTCAATATTGCGAGCGTCAGTAGGAAACAGAAACTAACTTTGGAGTTTTAAATTGTCTTTATTCATTATTATCAACTAATAGATGGGAGGTTTTGCTCAAAAACATACCTATCTTTCTCAAGCTACAGAGCGGAACTAGGTGGTCAACAAAGCGGGAAGCTGTAATAGTTATTTACAAGCATCTTGGAGGAATTATTACTGCTTTAAATAATATGGTAGCATGTTTGACTTCAAGTTCTGAAACCAGAAGCTAGAAGTCTTTTAAAAAGTATTAGCACTTTTGAATTTGTGATATTTTCTTGCTTCTGGTTCGAGGAGCTAACTAGGATTGACATTGTCAACAAACTCCTCCAGAAAAAAGATATCACAATTGCTCAATCAGTTCTCCACATTTACCACCTAATACAGGGGGAAACTAGGGAAAATAATGCAAGAGATGCAGTCACTGAAGCTAATACCATAGCTGAAGGCCTTAACATAGATCATCAATTTAAAGAGGTGCGTTAACGAAAAAAAAGAAAAGGATGGCTGATGAAATATATAAAGAGGAAAGTATTGAATGGACACCAGAGACGAGGTTTAATAATGCTTCTTCAAATAATACACCACATCCTAAGTTCTCTCTAAGGATTATAAGGATAACTCTTACAGCGAGAAAGCAAATATGTAGGAATTATGTATGATTGAGAGAAGAGTATGACGTTAAGAAGACAATAGAATAATTCAAATTTAAATTTCTCCAAATATGTTGTCTTTTTCAATTAGGGAATAATTGTTTTGAGGGTGGGTTATCTTTATGAATAATATGACTGGTTATTGTAACATTTACGATCGTGAAGTGTTTATTGCAATATCACCGTCAATTTGGTTTTTTTTTCTTTTTTTACGTTCACGTCGTAAAAAACCGGAGATAGGGGGGGGGGGGGGGGGGGGGGCGCCGAAAAATTCTTGCCCCGGGCGCCGGAAAGCCTAGATCCGTCACTGCATGACACCCAGTTTACTGCATAATATACAAATACAAATATATTTTATTTGAGAAAGTATAAGTATAAATAAACCTTCATTTTTTAACAAAGCTCAACGCAAGTCATAAATGTATTTCGGGCTTACATACCCAACTTTTCCTTTAACTGTAACCTCGATAAATTGAAATATTTTATATTTTTTTTACCTAAATATAGACCTTGATGGGATAAAGAAACCTACTACAGGAAAAACGGTTACGTAACAAATTATTCGAAAAAAATTCCGGCTACTTAATTAAAAAAAAAAATTCAGTGTTTTGTTTCGAAATCTTGATTCTTGAACGTTCTTTCATTTTAGTTTTAGTTGCGTCTTGCGTCATACATTTTTATCCATTCTAGAAAATTATTTGTTCCTTGGCCTTGTATTATCTAATAACTGATTTATGAAGGAATAAGTGGAATACGTTTATTTCTTAGTACATTAAAATTAAATACGTTTTTTCCGCCGGCTTCCTTACGTATTATGTAGTATTTTATTTATTTAGCGTATATAGTATCGTAACAGAAATTAGAATTTACGAACCTGTGATTATATTTTTCGGTGTTGATAAGTTTTCTTTTGTTTTGAGGGTTTTTTTTTATGTTAAATGCGAGTGTCTTGTAGATCTATAATGACGGCGAGTAGTGATATAGTAAAGTATGATTTGGTTGTTATTGGAGGTGGATCAGGGGGTTTAGCGGCCGCTAAAGAAGCAGTTAATCACGGTAAGAAAGTAGCTGTTTTAGATTACGTATCACCTACACCTTTAGGTACGACATGGGGAATAGGTGGAACATGTGTCAACGTAGGTTGTATACCTAAAAAATTAATGCATCAAGCATCTTTAATAGGCGAATCACTCCACGGAGCTAAAAGATTTGGATGGAACGTTCCTGATAAAGAGAAGTTGAAACTAGACTGGTCTCAAATGATAACAGCTGTTCAGAACCATGTTAAAAGTGTTAATTGGACAACTAGAGTTATGCTAAGAGACAACAAAATCGATTATATTAACGGTTTGGGTGAATTTGTCGATAAAAATACGTTAACTGCTACAATCAAGAAGAAAGATAAGTTAGAAGTTAAAACTTTGAAAACAGAAAACGTTATAGTTGCTGTAGGTGGACGTCCTAACTACTTAGATATCCCCGGTTGTAAGGAGTGTTGCATTACAAGCGATGATTTATTCTCTTTACCAGAACCCCCTGGTAAAACTTTGATTGTTGGTGCCGGATATATAGGTCTCGAATGTGCTGGATTCTTGAACGGATTTGGTTTTCCTTCGACTGTCATGGTACGTTCCGTACCTTTAAGAGGATTCGATCGTCAAATGTCCAAATTGATTACGGAAGATATGGAAAACCATGGTGTTCGGTTTTTGATGAAGTGTAATCCATTATCTATTGAAAAAGTCAATAATAAGTTTAATGTTAAGTACAAGTGTAGTACAGATGATAAAGAATTTGAGGAGATCTTCGATACAGTATTAATGGCTTGTGGTCGATTTCCTCTAACTAAAGAAATCAATGCCGCTTCGGTCGGTATTGACTTGAGTCCTTCTGGAAAGATTAAAACTGTTGATGAGCAATCATCGGTACCTAATATATATGCGGTTGGCGATGTGATCGATGGTAAACCTGAATTAACACCTGTCGCTGTACAAGCTGGTAAATTATTGGCTGCTCGTCTCTACACGAATTCAACTTATAAAATGGATTATGTCAACGTGCCGACAACTGTTTTCACTCCGTTGGAATATTCATGTTGCGGTCTTTCAGAAGAGGAAGCTAATAGCAAATACGGAGAGGAGAATTTGGAAGTTTATCATGGATACTATAAGCCTTTGGAATTCTCAGTTCCTGATAGAAGCGCGGAGAACTGCTATTTAAAAGTCATCTGTAAGAGAGAGCAACCTCAAACTGTACTTGGAATGCATTTTGCAGGTAATTAAAATAATTCATTATTTTACCCAATTAATTTTTGTATACTTTATTTGACACCCACCTAACTTATCTATGTCCTTAGAATATTTATCCCCCTGGAAAAAAGAAAAATTATATAAGTTTATTTAGGCTGTCTTTTTTTCTGACTCATACTGGAGTTAAACCTTGATTTGAGGTTTAAAAATATTCTATTTTAACTTTAAAATAATTTTAATAAAAAATGATACCTATTGCTTCTGGGGCATTGTGGTACACACAATTTTAATGACCAGCTTTTTCCATAGGAAAAATATAATTAAAATGTTAGTCAGCCCTCTATAAAGCCATTTGAAAATTAATAATTATTATATTTTAAAAATTTGGAAAAACATTGAGCTATTCTAACTCAACAAGGGGTTAACATGCAAAGTTGAAAAATTTGGTACATTTAATAAGCTTTCTAATATAAAATATGATTGAAATAAAAAATAGGCCTAAACTGCAACTGGAATAGGGCTTATTTTTGGGAAAATTCCATTTAAAACAGTGTAAGAGGAACTTGGGTCCCATGTTTTATTGTATTTCTGTTATTTTATTTAAAGTAATTATAATGATGAAAATAAGGTACAATTATTTAAAAATAAAATTGATAATTTTGATAACAGTGAGGTAACAAAAAAGAAATAATTGATAACAACACAATAGTTTAGTATGTTTTGCGACCTATCTTTTTGCAACCTTTTGGTATGAGGGTTTTGAACCATGCGCTCTACCCCTTTTTGGCTCTTTGTTTACAAGGTAATTAAATATCACTTTGTGGATAAAGTATTTTATCTCCAGAAGGGAAAAAAAGTTATGATTTTGAATTAGTTTAGAGGGACTAAAACAGGTCTTTTCGTCCCTAACTCAAAAAGTAGGGAGAAAAAGTAAAAGTAGGGCGAAAAAGTAAAGATTGCAACTTAATTATTTTGTAAATAGTAGAAAATGTATGGCTAATGTAATGAAGTTGTCGAAATCAGGTTGGCGGCACTGCGCTTTTTTGACCATGTTTATCTTTGTTTACAACATTATAACCTGCATCTTAATAACCTTCTATTTGAGTTTAATTCCAATTCTTATTTGTTTTTAATATTGAATCTCTTATATCTGCTATTAAAAGTACTAATAATTATTGTTATTTATTAAAATATTAAATAAAAACTGTGCAATGGACGAAAATGTGAATCTTTTTTCTACTGGAGATAAAATATTGTATGTTCCTCGTGAGTAAAGGCCCGTTTACACGGTGATAGTTCTTCCACGATAGAACTATCATGTCAGTCTACGTCATACAACTATCGCCGAGGTGTGCAGTTTACACGGTGAGAGTTAAAATATGTCAAAACTTGTTGTCGTGCACTCAATGTTACATCTATATAATACATTTTTGACATACCCTGAGGCAAAATTGAAAAATTAATTTTAGCTCTAAAACTGAAAAATGTGATTATTATTAAAATCTTGAATTAAAAATTTTTCAAATGTAATCCACTTAAATACGATATTCACTTAGTTTCCTTCTAAGCTCTTTAATTTAATATAATTTTTAGTTTATATATTATATTCAGTAAGATTTAATTGGACTTAATCTGTATTTTACTTATGAAATATTTATTAATTTTTGTTTTAAGGGCCGAATGCTGGTGAAGTGATGCAAGGATTTGCAACTGCTATGAAATGCGGAGTAACTTATGCCCAGTTAATTGACACTGTCTGCATACATCCTACCGTTGCAGAAGAATTCTGCCGCGTTACTGTTACTAAGAGATCAGGCCAGGATCCGAGACCTCAGGCTTGTTGCTCTTAAATATACGGCAGAGAAAAAAAAGCATCAAACCTACTCAATCATACTCCTCTCTTATTAAGTTTTTAGAATATATTTTTTTTAAAAAGTAGGCTTTATTTTTTAAAACGGTACTTCATCTGTATAATTTATAACATATGATTCAAAAATAAAATGTCAAAAAAATCAATTTAATTATTTTATTGTGTTAATCCTTAAGGCTCTACCGTCCTTTGAGGTTAGAAAAATTATTAAAATGAAAATTTTATTGGTTCTAAGCAAGATATCAAATATCTAAGTACAGGCTTCATTCCTAATTTTAATTCAGCACAATTTGAGCCCTATTTCAACTCCCTACTACACTAAATACTACAACCATTTAAATACGAGTGATGGATTCTATCTTTTATTTTTTATCTTAATCAATATTTTATATTTTTAAATTTCTTATCTCTATAGCCCCCGGTAAGTAAATCTTCATTTAGCTTTGGGGCCGCCTCGCCCCCCCCTCCTAGCGGCCAGTGTTGCCAGGTCTAGCTAGGTTAAGAGGCTTCCTTTCCCGCTCCAGCGTCCAGTCTCCAGTCTCCACCCGCCAGGACGTCTGAAAGGAAGCCCTCCGCCACATAGATCCACCGCCACACCGCTTTTAGTATAAAAGCTACTTTGTAAAAAACGCCAATTTTGTAACTACGTCTTCACCCCGGCCGGGGTCTTCGTTCCTGTTTAAAGTATCTCCGTTTTTCTTCGACGTCAAGCCGGTGGGACTCACTACATAGGTATGAACTTTTATTGCTAAATTTTAGATTTATTTTACGGGGCGCTCTATCTTAAATTATTATATTATACTTTTAAACTAAATACAGTCCATCCTTGCCGCCCTCTTTTCTTTATTTTTACCGGCTGCTAAGAATTAGCTGCAAGGGGCTAAAAGCATCACCCCAGCAATCTTCCATTTCTGGTTCTTTGGACCGCGATAAATTATCTTTTTATTACTTTTCTTTTGGTGTCCCGCAATTATTATTAGTTGTCCGCAGTTTTATTTGGTTTTCCGCAAAAAAAGTGTCTTTTTCGTATTTTTTTATAATTTGCGTAATTTTTCTAAGCATAGAAGTGCGTAGTTTTTAATCTCTTGTTCTTTGTGCGGGGTAGGTCAAAGTTCAAAGTTAGCGTCCCTTGAATAATTGTTCTTCTTTGGCTTCTGTTTACTGTTTGAGAGCAAAGGTCGTTTCTACCGTTTGCCTTTCCATTTCAATTTGAAGCTTCCTAAATACATTTGTGATAGTTAACCTCAAGATAACCTTCTAGTTTTTGCCGCGTCTTGTTTACCTTTTTTAGTTTTTTTGGAATTTATCATTTCCTTTGGGTTTAAATCTAAATTTTTTTTATTTGCCTTTTGTTTTACTTTTGTAGTAAAAGTCCCGCCTTTATATAGCCCTAAAATATTCTCGAAATTTTTATCAGTTCTTTCATTACGTATTTTATTACGTTCATTTATCAGTTCCTTTTATTATTCTTTCTTTTTTACGTTCTTTTCTCATTACGTACCTTTCATTTTTTCTTTATTGCGTATTTTTTCTTTTTTCGTTTTATTTTAATTTTTTCTTTTGCCGAAGTTTCTTGATTTTTTATCATGTCGGACAAAACAGAAAAGCGTTTAAAACGACTTATTGCCAAAAAAGAAAGCCTGTTTAGGCGTGTTCAAACCTTATATGACTTTATTCCTAGTTTAGACCAAGAGCAGGTGAAGTCACAATTTGTAAATGGGACTAGGTCCGTAGATCGGAAAATGTTTGAAACCCTGTTAGATGAGATTAACGATTTCGAATTAGAGTTAGACCCTGAATTTTCTCCGAATTATGAGGCTCTTAACGCCTTTGACACACTTCATGGTGCCATCCAAGTGGCTATGGATAAAATTGAAGCCAAAGAAAAACCCTCAACCAGTGTAGAGTCTTGTGATTCTCCCTTTCGAAAACTTTCTGATCTGCACCCCCCTAGATTGCATCAAAATTTACCGCCTCTTGAAATCCCTAAATTTAATGGAAACGTCACCGCCTGGGTACCTTATCGCAGTCTGTTCCAAAGCATTATAATTCAAAACCCGCGCTTAGCGGAAGTGGAGAAACTTCACTATTTAAAGACTACTTTATCAGGGGCAGCCTTGGACATAGTCAAAGACTTCTCCTTGTGTGATGCCAATTTCGCACTAGCCTGGGCCGCACTAAAAGAAAGATTTGACTCACTTCGAATTCTAGCTTTTAGTTACTATGAAGCTCTGAATAAAAATCCCGTTATACCTTCCAAACCTTCATTAGAATACCTCCAAAATTTTATCACTCGCATATCAAATAACGTTTCCGGGTTAGAAAATATGAACCTCCCGAATTTAACTGATTTTTTATTTTTTAGTACCGCCATTAAACAATTAGACCCTATCACGCGCAAAGCCTTTGAGAACAAGCAAGAGACAGATACCATACCCACTCTTGATCAACTCATTAAATTTACCAAACACCAATGCCGTTTACTGGAGTTAACCGCCACTACTGGAACCTCCACACTGATTTCCCCCAGTCGAGATGAAAGTAGTTTCCGCAAATCTTCAACTAAACCTAGTTTCAACCGCAAAGTAGTTTTATCCACTCAGGTGGAGCCTTCGTCGAAAACCAACCCAGTAAATTCCAACCCGCCTTCAAATGATGGTAATAAACCAAATTCATTTAACCGCCTCCGTTGTACTCTATGTGAAAACCCGCACCAATTGTACCATTGTCCTAAGTTTCTGTTGATGAGTGTCATCGAGCGTCGTGAGTTTGTTAAGCAACACCATCTTTGTTTTAATTGTATGGGCAGACACTCGGTTCGAATGTGTAAATCTCAGCTGTCTTGCCATTGCTCAAGTCGACATCATAAACTGTTACATTACTCAGACACATCTAAAAATTCTATTTCGCATAACTCCACTTCTCAAGCTTCACCCAATCAGGAAACCTCTGTCTGCGCAAAACCCTCCAGTTCTGGAAATAATATTACCACCACAACTTTAGCCACCTGTCCCGCCCAGTCTACCCGCCACAATATTGTTTTATTAGGTACCGCCAGGGCTTTAATTAAAACCCAGTCGAATTCTTACATTAAGGTTCGACTTTTAATAGATTGTGCTTCCACCGCCAGTTTCATTACCAGTAGCTTAGTCGCAAAACTTAGGTTACCTATTAGCGCTTGTTCTCAACAATTTTCTGGGTTATCTAACAACCCTGTCGGCTCAAGCACCGGCACGGTTGAGTGTATTCTACGACCATTACATTTGAATCATCCGCAAGTTAAGGCACACGCTCTTGTTATTGATAACATTTTACCTAACGTTCCACACGTTGATTTACCTATCTCCGTTAAGCGCTTCGTAAGTGGTCTTCAATTAGCTGACCCTGAGTTCTACAAAGCTCAAAACATTGATATGTTAATCGGATGTGACATCTTACCGCAAATTTTATCTTCTAATGCCGTTCCACCCCATTGCAGTGAGATAGGTGTGATCTCTACTGTTTTTGGGCATGTTATTATTGGAACACTTCCCGTTGAACTAAGTAATGTCGCTCCTTCACCATCCAATATTACTTCATTAGTTACCTATCCGCCTAACAATGCCTCTCTAAATTCTGATAATGTTTTACATAGATTAGTCGAGCAGTTCTGGGAAGTTGAAAGTGTGTCATCAGCCCCTGCCGTCGATCCTTTAGAGGAATATTGTGAAAAACATTTTGTATCTTCGCACCGGCGTACTCCTGAAGGCCGATACGTGGTTGAACTGCCTTTCAGATGCGATCCTGACTCATTGAATTTCCCGCAATCAAGGGATGTCGCACTTCGAAGGTTTTATTCCCTAGAATCTAGGTTCCACAAAAATCAGGCTCTAAAACAATATTGTGTGGAATTCATGAAGGAGTATATTCAGTTAGGTCACATGCAAGAAGCCACCCGCCCCGGAAAATATTTTATTCCTTATTTTTGTGTCCACAATCCGAATTCTTTGACCACACCGCATAGAGTTGTATTTGATGCTTCCGCCAAAACCTCTGATAAATCTTTAAATGATGTGTTACTCCCTGGCGCTAAACTGCAAAATGATGTGCCTGACGTTTTATCAATTTTTCGTATCCGCAAATTGGTATTCTGTTGCGACATTTCCAAGATGTACCGACAAACGCTTTTACATAATGATCACACTTTATTTACACATATATTTTTTAGGGAACACTCTGAAGATCCTTTGGTTGAATACGAATTAAAAACTGTTACATATGGGCTATCACCTTCATCCTACCTAGCTCACCGGGTTTTAAGACAACTTGCTAAAGAAGAGGGCAACCAATATCCGCTTGCCTGTTTTGTTATATTACACTCTTCGGTTGTTGACGATTACCTCGTAGGAGCCGACACCCTAGAGGAATTATTAGAAGTTAAGCGTCAGTTATCAAGTTTGTTAGCCGCTGGATGTTTTCCCTTGAACAAATGGTTAAGCAATTCCCCAGAGTTTTTAGCCTCGTTGCAAACTGCAGATACCTCAGGCTCTTTAATAATTCGTAACTCAGAAGATCATAATATAAAAGTATTAGGTTTAGGTTGGGACCCCAACTCTGACGAATTTTTCTTTTCTCTGGATCCCCCGCCTACAGATTGTAACTATACCAAACGTAAAGTGCTCAGTGCGATAGCTAGAATATATGATCCGCTAGGTTTTACCGCTCCTACTATATTTCTATTTAAATGTATCCTAAAAAATATTTGGTTGTCTAACGTTGAATGGGACCAGGAAATTCCTTCTAGTATTCATACCGCATGGCATCAATGTATTGCGGAATTACCCGCTTTAAAGAATTTAAGAATTCCTCGTTGTTTATTTCCTTCTACGCCCAAATCCTGCCATTTGTTAGGCTTCAGCGACGGTTCGCTCCTGGGGAGTGGAGCGGTACTATATCTCCGTGTACAATACTTAGATCAAACCGTAAAAATCTTTCTTCTTCGCTCCAAAACCAAAGTCGCTCCCTCAAAAGGTCAAACCATACCTCGCCTTGAGCTCACTGGGGCCCTGCTGTTGTCTAACCTTATAAAATCTGTTCAACCTTTTATGGAAAACTTACCTATTTCTAATTACACAACCATGTTATTTTCTGACTCCACCATAGTGTTATCCTGGATTAAAAAACCCCCACATCTTTTAAAGTTATTTGTTTCAAACCGCATTACCGCAATTTTAGAGCATACCAAAATAAACCAATGGCACCACATTTCATCTGAGAATAATATTAGTGACCCCGCTTCAAGAGGCCTTACGCCTAAAGAATTGTTAACTCTTTCATCTTGGTTTGAAGGACCCGCATGGGCCTTAAATCCACCATGTGATTGGCCTATAAATGATTTTGGTTCAATGTCTGCCGATGAATTACCTGAGATGAAGGTAGACCATCAAACGGTTCTAAACACCACTGTTGAAGAACCTACCCCTTTTTGGTTAAATAAATTTTCTAAATTATCCACTCTTCAACGTGTTACCGCTTACATCTTAAGATTCGCTCATAATTGTCGCCATTCAAACCAACCTCTAATAGGTCCGCTTTCTATTAGTGAATTAAATCAATCTTTAAACTTTTGCATTAGAAATGACCAGAAATATAACTTCCCAGCAGAATTTTCCTGTCTCTTATCTAATAAACCTTGCTCGTCTCCCATCCAAAGCCTATCACCATTTCTCGACCATGAAGGTCTTATAAGAGTAGGAGGTCGTTTAAAAAATAGTAATCTACCATTCGAGGCTAGGCATCCTATTTTATTATTTAATAAAAGCTTCTTAACAAATTTAATCATTACCTACTACCACATTGTTTATTGTCATGTTGGCCCAAAAACTCTTCAAAATTTACTTACCCAAAAATATTGGATCGTCAATTGCCGCAGCATTATCCGCCAAATCCTCCGCAAGTGTATCACCTGTGCTAAGCTAAGAAGTACACCCGCATCCCCTCCAATGGGAAATCTTCCACCTACGAGAGTTACCCCTTCTCGGCCCTTTTTAAACTGTGGAGTTGACTTAGCCGGTCCGTATACACTGAAAGAAAGTAACCGCCGAAACGCCCGCACTTACAAGGCTTATTTTGCTTTATTTATGTGCTTTGCGGTTAAAGCTGCTCACATTGAAGTCCTCACAAGTTTAAGTTCTGAATGTTTCATTGCGGCTGTCCATCGTTTTACGGCTCGTCGCGGTCTTCCTGCCACTATCTATAGTGATCAGGCGACTAACTTTAAAGGTGCTGCTCGCCTTTTAAATGAAATTTATAATTTTTTACAAGCCTCAAATTCAAATCCTATTCTTGAAACCTATTTTAACTCCCGCGGTATCAAATTTTCTTTTAACGTCCCTAGAGCCCCTTTTATGACTGGTTTAATGGAATCCAACATAAAAAATGTAAAATACCATCTGATCCGTGTAATTGGTAACCAAACACTAACTTTTGAGGAATTTTCGACTATCACCGCCCGCACTGAAGCTATTTTAAATTCTCGCCCGTTATCCGCAATGTCCAGCTCTCCTGACGAGTTGGCTTGTTTAACTCCTGGTCACTTTCTAATCGGCAACATGATAGAAGCTCCTCCTGAGGAAGTTTTGGAAGACGTTCCGGTTGGTCGCCTACGTCGCTGGGAGATGATATCCCAAATCAACCAATGTCTTTGGCGGCGTTGGGAAAGAGAGTATTTGCATACACTTCAGCAAAAAGCCAAATGGTTTAATCCCGCCACCAACATCGTAGAAGGGCAGCTCGTTTGGCTTAAAGAGGACGGCTCTCCTCCGTTATCATACCCTCTCGGCCGTGTAACCCAGGTCCACCCAGGAAACGATGGAATCGTCCGAGCTGTTACTGTTAAAACCCAGTCGGGTGTTTATAGGCGTCCAACCCGCAAACTAGCTCCTCTGCCATTTCCATAAAGCGTCATTTTTTTTATTTCTTTATTTTTTCTCGAGACCTTTTTATTTTTTGGTTTATTTAAAGTTTAAAATTTTTTTTTGCTGAAGTATCAGCTTCCCGCCTTTGTAAGAATTTGTTTTTCTTTTTGATGGTTAGATCCTTTCTGCTGCAGGGCTTAGGAATAGGTCAGGATTTTTCTTTTATTTCTTTTTGCTCTGTTGAAGTCCTGTGGAACTTCAAGGGGGCGTGAATGATGGATTCTATCTTTTATTTTTTATCTTAATCAATATTTTATATTTTTAAATTTCTTATCTCTATAGCCCCCGGTAAGTAAATCTTCATTTAGCTTTGGGGCCGCCTCGCCCCCCCCTCCTAGCGGCCAGTGTTGCCAGGTCTAGCTAGGTTAAGAGGCTTCCTTTCCCGCTCCAGCGTCCAGTCTCCACCCGCCAGGACGTCTGAAAGGAAGCCCTCCGCCACATAGATCCACCGCCACACCGCTTTTAGTATAAAAGCTACTTTGTAAAAAACGCCAATTTTGTAACTACGTCTTCACCCCGGCCGGGGTCTTCGTTCCTGTTTAAAGTATCTCCGTTTTTCTTCGACGTCAAGCCGGTGGGACTCACTACATAGGTATGAACTTTTATTGCTAAATTTTAGATTTATTTTACGGGGCGCTCTATCTTAAATTATTATATTATACTTTTAAACTAAATACAGTCCATCCTTGCCGCCCTCTTTTCTTTATTTTTACCGGCTGCTAAGAATTAGCTGCAAGGGGCTAAAAGCATCACCCCAGCAATCTTCCAACGAGTTTTATCGTTGTATTGAAATGGCGCCTGTACTATTTATCGTAGGAAGTTGAAATAGGGCTCAAATTGTGCAGAATTAAAATTGGGAATGAAGCCTGTACTTAGATTTTTTATATCTTACTTAGAACTAATAATATTTTAATTTTACTGTTTTTTCCAACTTCAAAGGGTGGTAGAGCCTTAAATTTTGTGTTTATGTTATCAATACAAACAAGTACTATTAAATTTGAAAAAAAATCTAGTTTTTATTTTCTCTGTCATAACAATAACATCTGCTTTAGATTGGGAATTGTCAAATCTTGAATCCCCTTTTCTAACTAGAAAAATTACTGGATGCAAAGTTTTTAAAAGTACACATCTTTGATAATAATGTTACAAAGTATCAAACATCATTTGGGAAAATTGACGAATCTGAAATTCCTTTTTAAACCAAATAAAATAGCTGATGTTTCTTAAGATGTTACAATTCTATTATTTTTTTTTTTGTGAGTAGTCATACTTTTAAAATTGATTTAAGAGAGATATTGAAAAATCGTAAATTTGTTGCATTAGTTATTTTTATTTTATGTTCAGTATCCTTAAAAAACTACATTTGCTATATTACAAATATTAAAAATTATTATGTTGTTTTCCATAGTAGTATAAAATAATACATTTTTATTTTTATATTATGTTCAGTATCCTTTAGCAACTTATAATCTCTACATTTTCTAAATAATTTTGTTTGCCATGGTAATATTTTGATGTTGACACTGTAAATTAGACCTTGTATTAGCAAATTTAGCATTTTTGAGATATTATTATCAAAATTTTCAGAAAAAAATGTTTATTATCTAAATAGATCAGTAAGCCTACTCACTTAATTTATTTTTTCCGTGGTAGGCTGTGAAATAGTAACTTTAGAGCCTAAAAAACATAGCTAAAATCCATTTTTTCATTACGTGGACTTAAAAAATCTTTTCATTACTCCTAGCTGTAAAGAAAAAATCTTTTACGTCCTAGGCACTAAAAGATTTTTTCTTTACGGCGGGTAGTTGTCAAAACTTCCGTTAGTAGTGCTGCAGTCTTTGTAGAAATGCTTCTAGTACGATAAAAATCCGCTAGATGTCAATGCGTTTTATTTATCTTTTCTTATAGTGTAACGTCATTTTAAGGTTTCTTTTTTTAAGTCTTAAGTATGTACTAATATTTGTTATTATTATATATTGATTAGTGATTAATATTTAATGTTTTTTCATTGTCTGCTACCTCGGAAAAAATAGCATATGCTACGCGACTTTGAAGTGTTTTTTCTTTACCTTGGCAATATTTACTGTCTCGCTTCGCTCGACAGTAAATGTAATTGCCGCGGTAAAGAAAAAACTCACTTCACAGCCTTGTAACATAATATACTATTTTAAATGATCAATGTATATTCACACTTGATGTAGTTCTATTTCTTTTACATATATAGTATAATAAGTGTTAGCATTTTTATTTTATTTGTTATTTAAGTTGGCCCTCGACTGTGTTTTTCTCCAGTGTGTGATAGCAACTCATAGTGAAAGAGGTGTAGTTCAATAACCAAAAATCTTCATCCAAAAAATTGTAATTGAAGCAATTGACCGGTTTCGGCTGTTCTAAAGCAGTCTTATTCAGATAATCTATAAATTACTGGATCTACTTTGTAAGTACAAGTGACTTTGTACTCACACGCACACTTTAGTGACACTTTTACTTTCGAAATTAATCTAGTAACCTCTAGATCAGTGGTTCTTAACCGGGGGGCCGCGACCCACCAGGGGGCCTCGAAAGGTAGTTAGGTACTAGGTATATTATATTTGGAGATTTTAAGGGGGCCGTGGTTGCCAAAAGGTTAAGAACCACTGCTCTAGATTATCTGAAGAAGGTTGCTTTAGAACAGCTGAACCTATCTATTGTTTCAGTTACAATTTTTTTGTGTTTGGTTGTTTAACTACACCTCTTTCAAGAATTAAGTTGGTGTTTAGACTTTTGTTCTAGTTGAGAATGAGTCTTAATCCTCTCTAATACTCTGAGTTACTTTTTACATGTTTGGATATTATTATTAGTATTTTGTAGTATAGTCTTACCTCTCTGAGAATAAAACCCTTGATATGTTGGTATTTAGACTTAAGTTCCAGAGAGATTATGTCTTAAATCCTCTCAGACATCATAAGCTTGGCAATTCTCTATACTGTAATGTCCACTTTCAACCAATAACATTTGCCCTCAGGATCAACCCTAAAGATAAATAAATATATCACAATATGTGATTAACATTATGATAAGAGAAATACCTGCTCTCAAAATTGTTTACAATTTATCACTATGAATTTGAAGTCCAACTTTTTGCTTCCATCTTTGGGATGTAATTAACCTAATTACATTCTTATTCTTAACATTCTCAAAGTTGTTTTCAATTATGGAATCAAAACATCATCTTTTAAATCCATGTTGTGAATTTTCACCAGAAAAATCAATAGATTTATAATGAGACAATCCTCAAAAGCCTATTCACCAATATATTGTTCATTGATTATAATTAATATTATTATGTATTATGTCTATTTGTTAATTATTATACCTTTTATTTACTATCAAACAATTATTAAAGGTGGCTAAAACTCACTTATTATTTATTTTTAGACTACAAATATACAATTGCGTATGTTAAAAGAAAAGTATACAATAATGAAAGATTATTAAAATCACCTTGTAGTATTGTTGTTGTGTTGTTATAAATTTGTTATGTTTGTTGTTTACTACAAGTATAGAATTGTGCTGATCCTAAATATACAATTATGCATGTTAGAATTTTACTATTGTAAAAAATATGTTATAATAAAACCATAATATTATTGATATTTTTTATTTATTATAATTATTTTGCTATTGCTGAGACTTATCGTCTTCCTAAAGCTAATAGTCACTAAGTGAATATTTAAAAAAAAAAAAAGATAGAAGTCTTCAGATGTTTTTATAGTCAATTTAAATTAATGGTAAAAGTAACCAAGTGATTGGAAAGACTACTGTGCGCTGTTACACAAAAATAAGTCTGTTTTTTTTTTTTTTCGTAAGATATTTGTTGCAAATAAAACTCACTTTGTTTAAAAAATATATATAAAATTTTATATTTGTTAGTGACAGCTTCAAGGAGACGATAATGATTAATACATTGATACTCCTAATGTTGTATATCTGATAAGATAAAAAGGTACATTACTCTAAAGAAGGGCTTTCTTGCTAACTAGGTGCAGGTAAGAGTTGTAGGAATTTATGCACATACCCAGTTTAGCCCATTGCAAAAATATTAATCCTTTAGTACTTTAAAGTCTTAAAATTTGAAAAATATACATGTTCTGCGTACTGTACACTTCCTAGCATATATTATGTCATGCTTTATATCAATTTCTGTCTACCATGCTCGATATAACACCCAGATAATGCAATCTGACCCCACATCTTGTGGTACTGAAGGTGTTTTTTTTTTGGAATGGGCCACATTGTAAAAAGTTTAAGCTTGGCGGGCCCAGGTTGCAAACTCAGTCGCAAATATATTTACATTATTTATTCTACACATGGAGCAAAAACAATAATAGTCTCAGTTTGTGAGGCACATAGCTTTGTGGGACGACGAACACGCTGGAATAGTTTACTAATAGATGTTTATCCAGCAATTGATGTGTCCAGTTAAAGGGAGATTAGAGACAGTTTAGTGAAAATGAACAAACATAGAGCAATGGATGAAGATATGACACACTCACATCGTAGGAGGAGACGAAAAACATTTGAATTATGCTAAGTTCCTACCAAAAAACTTATTTTTTTGTGATCCTTGAAACTAATTTGTATTTCAAAATTGTAGAATTTAGGGCAACTTTTAGACATTACCTGTGCGATCACCCATCCAATTAGTGACCACGCCTGACGCTGCTTCACTTTATTGATTAGATTGTAAACTACTCTCCTATTTGAGCTATCTGGGCCCCTCAAAATTGTCATACACCTGTGATTATTTTTATTTATTCTTTATTTCCATTTAAGCAATGGAATGGAGGTCCAAAACATATTAAATTTACCTCACAAACCTAAGCACCCTGTCCATTTGTTTAGACCTTTTAAGAACATTATTAAGAATTTTACATTTTACAATACTTTTATTTAGATGTAACTATGGAAACAAAAATAAAAATTGTTTGTGTAAATGCAAGTTACGCAAACAAAAAATACGTGATAACACAAAACAAAAATCGTTTATAATGTCCCGAAGCCGAAAGGAATAGGCATGTTTGTTGAAGTCGTATTTTTATCTAAAGAATATTTGTTGAACTATTTTCAGTACCTTAATTAATTACTTACTGCAAATAAAATAAATTAATGCAGGTTTTGAAAAAACGATTAGAGTATTCAAGTCTTATTAAGAGTACCTTTTTTTTGTAGTAAATTAAGTTAGTTATCCTAAATTTTATTCCTAAAACCCCTTTTCATTTATTGGTGTAGAAATTTAACATATGAAATTACTAAAAAAAACTAAGTTTTAGGCTCATGGATTGGTAATGATCTTGATTGTGATATGGATTTTTTGCCCTGTAAAGCTATGCCAACATACCAAATTTTAACAAAATCGAATAGACCATTTTAAATTTAATTCAAAAAATGATTTCAAAATTGTAACTACAGGGCCGAAAAGCGCCCAAACTAAGTAACTTGGTACTAATGTAAGTTTACTTAAATTGGCTACTTTCTGTCTAAGGAACTTGTGGTAGGCCTTTGAAAAAACCTTTTACAGAGACCCTGTGTAAAATAAAATTCAAATGTTTTCTAACCAAAAACCCCTGTTGCTTTCCCACACTCCAATTAATAATTTATAAAGTGGCTGGGGACAGTAACACCTTGGTCAAAATTAAAATATTTTTAATTTTTCTGAGACATCAAATAATTTCTACCAAATTGCCAATTTAAATGGGAATGACCCATTTATTCCCCACTCGTTGTTTGGTCAATTTTATTCTACCTTCTATTTTATCAGTGCCTCATGTCTAATTTTTGTTAATTTGGTTCACAGGTGATATCTCTTGGTTTTTTCTACTATCCTAATTATCAATGCTTTTTAACCAATAACTCTCCAACTTATGGTTACTTTTTTAACTACAGACAACAATCTCCACGTGACGAAGAGGTCCAAGAAATTGTTGATGGTAAAGATATTCTTTAGTAAAAGAAGGAAAGAATCCTTCCACATTTGTTTTAAATTGTTGCTTACTACTTGGCTATTCAAGTAAAACTAATTGTAAATGTTTGAAATTACCCTATTTTTTAATTATACTTAACGCAGTACTTATGTTGCCCAAGCAAGAACCTGTGAGAATGCATAATTTGCAAGGCGTTCAAAAATATTGTTGCATATAATACAATAAAATACTGACAAAATTTATTACTATTTTCAAAGGTGTTGGTCATGGTGGTGAATTACCATATTTATGGAAGCAGTCAAATAATGTAAGATTGCAAGGAACTAAATCGGATAATGATATTTCTCAAAATTTAGTCAATGCTTGGATAGATTTTGCATATTATCAGTAAGTATGATGTTTATTGTTAATTCATTTTAAACTTTTTTTCTTATAAAAGTTGGGTTCCCAAGCTTCAATGCAATATTATGCAAGTTGTGCCCACAGATATGTGTCCAGAAAGTGAGCTTCTTGTCCAGCGTGACCTCCAGGTACTTGGCAGTCTCACTTGTAGGGATCCTTGGATGATGGTTGGAATCCTTTTTCTTTTGATGACCTCCAGTGTCATCAAAAGTGCCACTGACACTGGTCTTGCTTGGTGGCAGGCTTTTTGGGCTCTTTCAAAGGCCTCAACTACTTTTGCAATAGCCTTTATAGGGAGGGGGGGGGGAAGCCGGGGGGAAAAGTGAACTTTTGGCAATTTTTCGGGTTCACATTCCGCGTCGAATGGCGAAAAGCCCAACTCTCTAGCTATAGCGGAAGGGGGTAAACATTTGTATACGTCTTTGTATATAGCCTTTATGGTGGAGTGTCCCTTCCAAAACCTGTGTTGTTGGCTTACAGATCAATTAGCTATCTAGTGTTTCGTCTTCAGCAACCTCTCCTCTACCTTCCCCGCTTTGTCCAACGTGCACAACGAATAGTACGAAAAAGGAAAATCATGGTCTCCCTTCCTTTTGCTGATTAACACGAGATAATCTTTTGATGCGCTGGAAAAACACCTGCCTTCCATCAGGCATTGTACATGCACAACAAGAGGTGTGGGATGGAACTGATGGCTGCTACCTTTAAACAGTACACCATCCGATCCCAGTGCATTATTGTTTTTTAATAAGTCAACCTCCTTTGCAACCTCTTCTACTGTGAATTAAGGGAATTTTTCGGGCTTTATGAGATCACGATCATCTCACAGGGTGTGAGGGGAAGAGGGTGGTAGCGCCCACAATCAAGCTGTTAGTATCCCTACAAGCTTCCTAGCCCCCTCCTTGTGTGCCCCAGGGATCTTCTCTTTGCAGAGTGCTCGCCAACAGCGGCTCTTTTTCTCTTTTATGACCTTTCTCAATTCCTTTTTAGCCTGTGGTATATTGCGTGCTTGCTGAACCCTCCTTAGATAAAATATATGTGAACCTGGTGTTTACCTCTCCAAATTCTCTTCCGTGGCATCACCACATCACAGGCTTAGTGATCAGCACTGAGTTACTGGAAACAAGAGCCTCCACTTCATCTCTAATCACTAAGTCCTGTTAGTCCAAAGGAGACTTAAGACGAAGAATTCTGTCAATTATCTTGTCCAAGTTCCATCTTAGTGGGCAACCTACTGTTATGTGTTGTGGTTGCTGCCTTTCCCTGTTGTGATGCTTACCTCTATAATCACCGATTGCCCTCCATCCCATGGCTTGGGGCACCAGGCTATGCTGCCAGTGAAACATCTTGTATCGAGTTGCCAAAGCCAGGTCTTCGTTGGTTTATCCCCCTTGTTCAGCAGTATCAGGCTTAGCAAGGCAGCCAATATTTTTCTTGGTGGTGTGGCATACTCCACTCCTGTGCTCTGGCATTTAAATCAACGGCTACGACAATACCACCTGGTACATTGCAGGTGGAATGTTCTAGAGCGTAATTCTCTGAATTTCTCCAAAAAATTATGGATTTTGTTATTAGAGGAACTGCTCACTTCTGAAATACCTTTACTTCTCACCCAGACAGACCTATTTCCAGCACCTTGACCATCTAATCGGACCTTCTGAGATTGTGCCCCTGTTATACTTTCACAATGGAATTACTAGTTTTAGTTGTTTATTTCTTACCTTGGTTTCTGATTTCAATTAAGGTCTGTCAGATTGAGTGTTATATCTTCAGCAATTCTGCATCCTTTATCCTTGAGGATGGCTTCTAAGTCCTTAATAAATTTTCAAAACATAACTAAATATCAGTGAAATATTGAATTAAGTGGTAACTCAAACTTAGTATAAAGGTCAAATATAACGAAGATAATAATTTTGAGGTACAATAGTGTCCATTTTGAATACGGTCCAATTAGGATGTCTCCTGGTCTTGAGATTAAAATACTTGACTGCACCCAACCTGGTTCAAATCTTGAAGACAATAAAATAGATTTTTGGTACTAATAATATATGCCATGGAACTCATTAGGTGATAACATCGAGGTATTAGTGTTGATATTATAACTGATTACTTAATAGAGTGTTGTCACTACTGTTAATTATTTTCAATATTTATATTTTGAACTTCCAGAATTCGACCTAAAACTGTCCCTACAAGATATGATATGGACATGGACGTCCCCTTGGTGTTAAAAGGGTGGACATCAGCCTTAATAAGTGGACCATAGTTAACTTATATCATTCATGGGATATGCCACATAACAAAATGACTCGTCCTATGAATATACAAAGGACTAAGTCGAGGTACTTTGGATTTAATACTCGTCTATTATGTGCATTTCTATAATTATCAAATTTTATTTTAATTTTTTTCAGAGCACCCAATTACTCCAATATAGCATGGGAAAGATATTCGAAAAAGACAAAACGAATTCTTGTTATCAATGAGCATGGTGCAAAAATGATTGAAGACCCTAACATAAGGAATGATATATTTTGGCGCAGCTTAGAAACAAATCTATATCCGATGACTTCAAATTGTGATGATAAAATCCGTCTATAATTTGATATTTTAGTGAAAATAATTGTATAAAAATTCTATTAATGTGATCACTTTAATTGTTCCTGATTGATTGCCTCAAATATATTTGTTAAATTTGTTTTTGGCAATTAAATAAATGTGCTAAACAAATGAACCTCATCTTAATAGCTCATTTTACGTAATTTTAACCTACAAATCAAAAAAAGTGTTTGTAATTTTGAAACGATACTTTTTTTATTCTTAAATGGATATTCTGATTTTAAATTTATGGTCAATAATACCAATATTTCTTGTCAAACTTAATATTTCAAATATTGATCTTTTTTGGAAATTTAAATGACATGATTCTGAAGGAAATTTAACGACAAATTTTGTAAACGTAACACAAAATTCATCAGATAAACTGAATTTATAAGCAAAAAAACAACAACCATACAATAATATGAATACTTCAAAGAGTAAAATTGTTTGTTTTTTAACATTCAACAAAAACATTTATACACTTTTCTTTGATAATTTTAAGACAAAACCCCAAAATTATGATTCCAATAATTTTATAGTTCAGGAGATAGTGAGCAAAAAAGTGTCTAACATCAAGCTAGAATCTTCTGTATAAGTAAATCATTTGGTGCCTTTTAAGAATAAGTGGTCGGCTAAGTTCGTCTGCGGGACATACAGAGGCGTATCCAGCGGCTAGGTCTGGAGGGGGCACATTCTGTCAGTTTAGATTAGGGGGGGGGGGGGGGGGGTTCGTAGTGGTAACAAGAAAAAGGAACAACTTATTCAACTAAGCAGCTTCCCCCCCCCCCCCCCCCCCCCCCCACAAAAAAATCTTCGCGCCCAAGTAACAATCATTGTTTTACAACGTATTCTTTAGAAAATGTTATGCTACTGCAGTATAATATCTTACTGTAAGTCATGGGCATGGGCGTAGTCTGCAGTTAATTATTGGGGGGTACTATGGTGGGGGGTCCGGGGGCCCTCCCCCGGAAAATTTTGAAAATATGACCTCTCAAAACAGTGCTTTTATGCATTTCTGAGGTGATATTGAATATGAGGTGAATGTAAAAATATGTATTAAAAAAAAAAAAAATACGGCATATTTTTTTTTTTTTTACTCTATATACAGGGGGGGATTGCCCCCCCCTGGATACGCCACTGGGGACATAGCTTGGCAATAGGCATTTGAAAAAAACAACCCGAGAAGAGCGGCCATGTCCCACCCTTTATGATGGACAATGTGGATTTCATGATCCTGGGTACGAAATTAGTTAGTAGACCACAAATGAAGTTGATGGTAGTTTGTCTCTTAATAGCTGACCTCTTTGATATGGAGTAATATTTGAATAACTAACCTATTAAGTGACAAACTATTATTAACTTGATTTTCGGTCTATAAACTAATTTCGTACTCAGGATCATGAAAATCACATTGTCCACCATAAAGGGTGGGACATGGCTGCTCTCCTTCAGTTTGTATTTTTCAAATGCTTATTGCCAAGCTATGCCCCGCAGACGAACCTAGCCAACCACATATTTTTGAAAGGCACGAAAAGATTTACTTATACACAAAATTTTAGCTTGATATTAGCCAGACACTTTTTTGCATGCTACCTCCTGTACTTATTACAAATCAAATTAGCTAACATCAGAATTTAATGAAATTTAGTTTTTCAACAAGTAATTAATAATTCTAATAGTTAATTAACACCGGTAGAACTACAGAACCCTGGGTCTTTATGGTTGATCAGGCAATAGTGAGTTCTTCATTTCAGAGAAATGAAAATTGATGAATTTGACCAACATTTGGCACACAGGTACATCTTAGCATTTATGTGTATGTGAACTGAATAGTTTTTGGAAATATTTTTAATAGGTGGACGACTAAAAAAAAAGGTTTTAGTCAGTGCGACATATGTTGTAATATCAGCGCCGGTGCTACACTTTTGGCCGCCACAGGCAAGACGGGTTTTGGCCGCCCCATAGAAATAGGATTTTTTTTACCGAGGGGGGAGGGGGGGAGAAGTGTGATTTTTTGGGGCTTTTCTAGATTTATGTGATTGGTTTATTACACAAAAAATAACTGGAAAGTCTCAACTTTGTGTTGGGTTCGTTTACTTTCACATATAAAGAGAAAGTTATTAAACAATTTTTTTTTTTATGACGGTTTTTAAAAAATGTCCGATTATCGTCTGTGTAGACGCCTGGAGCCTAATCTACTGGGCTAGTTTTGACAAAATTTGGCAAACGTGTTTGCCAGAAAGCAAACGTGTGGCAGGAAAATCATACCCTGAAATGAATTTTAGCTCCAAATTTACCCCGAATTTTACCCAAATTTATTACCGCTCCCCCCCCCCCCCCCAAAAAAAAACAACCGTGAAAAACTTAATTCCCGAAAACGGTTTCGACGATTTTGATTAAAAAATTCTAAACTTTAGTCCATTTAAATATGAATCTAACTATATAAGCCGTTTTCCCTGGAAAAATCAAGTTCCTGAGAAAATAACTTTAACCGCGGACGGAGAGAGGCTAGGATCGATTCCCTTCCGAGGAGAAGTTATTTTTAAATTTAGATGAAAATATTCAATTATAATTAAATGTACCTACTAAAACTAATAAATGGAAAACACTGGGCTAAGTATTTATTAACTCGTATAAGAAAAACTTTGTCTGATTTGTCTCGGATCGATTTTTATTGGAACGAAGTCCCTTATGGCACGTTCTGGAACCCGGGAGTGAATCCGAAAAAAACGACCAAAATCACCGTTACAAAACCACCGTCACAAAACCAAGCGTCACGAAATCTACCGATGATAATAACTTGAGTGAAAGATGACCGAGTTAGTTGAAATTTGGTACACATGTTCATTTTATCAATGCCCAGGTTGAGTTCGTTGGACAACATTATCCGCTTAAGCGTTCACGCGACACGCTCGTGTAAACGTAAGCTTAAAATTTAAAATTGAAATTTTAGGCTGGAACAAAATTCTAACTTTATCTATTTAATGAGACAAACAACTTTCATACATTTTTTTTTTATTTATAACTTTAACTTCGCTAGGTACAAACAGTTTAGTTCGTTACTTTTAATTTTGTCTCTTTTCTAACTCCGCCATGTATAAGTAGTTAGCAACATATACGTACTTAGCAGTGTGATTTTATAATTCATATGAAAAATGCAAGGAACTTCGTTCCCACCGGGGGTCCCGTGACACCACACGTATTTTTTTTATTAGGATTAGGAGGGGTATAACAATTAATAAATTAGGGAAAGATAGAAAATGTAACAGCTATAAAGGGGTAAGAAAGAGTTAAGTGAATAAATAAAATAAAAAAAGATATGAGGTATAATGGAAAAGACTTAAAGGAGGGTTACGAGAGAAATAAAAATACATACAAAGATAAATAATATTATGTACTCATATAATAGCAAAGACAGCCGATAGTTTTTTTTTTAGGAATAAAAAGAAATAACACCGGTGTAACCAAGAATCATCCCGAAATGCGATTAGCTCGATTACTTTACTAAAACAGCACCTGATAAGGTATTGTCTAGGGTGTTACTACTAGGGCTCCATCTCTAACTACCTACTCAGTACGGGGGTTACGCACATTATTATCATTTTGGTATTTACTATGGATTTTGTTTTTCAATTTATAAAATAAAACAAACTGAGGTCGCCATCGGCCGCCCCCTGAGTTTAGCCGCCACAGGCGGCCGCCTGCCCCGCCTGTGCGTAGCGCCGGCGCTGTGTAATATATTGTTTTAAAGGTCTTTAAGAGTAGGAACAGAATATATAATTATTATTAAAAAACCTTTTATTTGTTGCCGACATTTTGAAAATATGGCCAACATTTGGGTGTTAAGAAAAGTTTATTCTTATAAAGCATGTTGCAAATAATTTTAAAGCTCTTGATAAGGAGAGAAAAAAAATATGGATGCCACAAATTACTGGATCAATTAACCTCTAATACTTTAAAAACATAAGAAGTCTCGAAAGGTTAGACAAATTACTGTATCTGAATTATTCACCACTAAAAATATTACTAAAGATCCTGCACAGCATCTAGAAAATATAATCTAATCCAGAAAATATTAGTTTTCTCAAGCATTAAGAAAATCAAAATGCAATTATAAAATATTTGATTTTAGCTTCCTTTCTTCCCCTTTTTTTTTTTGGCGCCCTCCAAAGCTGATGCCCTGGGCAAAAGCTCAGTCTGCCCATCGGTAAATCTGGGCCTGGCATAAAGTTAGGTTCTTTCTTAATGTGTTTAGAAGGTATGATTGATTTACGGATCAGGCAACCGGCAACAGACACCATACAACAAGAAATATTAAAAGTTATCGGAATGAGAACAAATTGATGTCAAGTGTAAGACAGTAAGAACAAAACTAAAAGGTTTTCTGTTGTTTTCTTTATACTTAAAAAATATGGGAGGATGGTTGATAACTCACTTCTAATGAAAAGAGAACTGGCATCCCAATTGTCCAAACACACCTACAAGACTATACCTACAAATTACAGTTTTATTGCAACATAGCTGTAATAATAGGCATACTAATAAGCAGGGTAAGTATGCGTATGATACAATTACGTCAATAATTAATCATCGCCGAAGTTAAGGGTTAAATGTATGTATAATTAAGGCCATCTTAATTATGAATTGGAGAGGGCTACATCTTTATCGAAAGTCTTCATTTAGATATTTATACCAATACAGACAGTGAATAATTCACATGAAGACAGTAAATATTGAACCAATTCTTTATTTAGATTATTTATATCCAATTTTATTTTCCAAAGTAAACTAGCACAACTGTTAATTGGCGGTAATATTAAATATTTCAAATTCCCATTAACTCCATCTATTCCTTCTTTGGATATAAACACATTGTATTTCTGGATTATTTTATATTTGAATTATTTCTCAAATGAAATGCCAAATATCTACAGCAAATTTGTGCTATCTGGGTAATGTACATTACATCTTCAGGCATAATAGAGACTTTAAATTTTAAGATCAATTTACACTAAACATTTGTTATAACTATAAAAAATGAATTAGTGCAATGTTCAATTGGCAAATGTCTTACATTTCTTTTAATTTACGTTGACTTATTTATATATTAATTTTAAGGGCATTCGACTTCTTGTTCAAGTACATCTTGACCAGAAATATATAAAGACAACTAAATAATTTTAACCTTGAAGGTATTTCATTGTTAGGCCTAGTGCATATACTGGGATTCTTTGTTCAGAATCATTGTTGCAGAATCTTTGTCCTGAGTCATTACCGGCTGCATCCCGAAGAAAAATTAGACATTGTATTCTCAAGATCAATGGAATCATTAACCGATTTTCATGAATTATTTATATTTTTGTTAATTTATAATTCTTCATGTTGACCTTCATGAAATATTTAAATTGAATTAAAAAAAAGAAGAATTTAACTAGTTGAGCTCTAGTTTGTTATGTGGAACTATATGTGTGATTACAGTGAGTGGGGAAAATCTGTCTTATTTATATTTCATTTAGGTACCATGTTATAGGCGAGGAAAATAAATACATATATTATGCATGATTATAAAAGGTTAGTCTTATATTATTATGTTGTCATTAATGAAAATTATCTGACTAAATTGAATATTAACTCATATATATATATATATATATATATATATATATATATATATATATATATATATATATATATATATATATATATATATATATATGTGTGTGTGTGTGTGTGTGTGTGTGTGTGTGTGTATAAATAATGTGAATCAAATTATTATTAACTTAAAATACTAGTTGGTAAAGCTAGCTAAAACAAAGCCATTCATTCTTTTTATAAATATTTTTGTGTTTTTTTATAATTTATATATTGTCATTGAAAGTACACAATACTTGAAAGAATCAGCTTTCTAGGTGGTCGAAAAGTGTGTTAAAAATTGATTACAAAAGTTGTACCTAAGAAATAAGAGAAGTTTAATAAAAGCTTGTAAAATAAGAATATTAACTACATTTTGGGCAACGTTGCCTCATTGAGGGAAGCTAGAAGCTGGGTAATTGAGTAAGCTCTTAAATGGTTAAAGATTAGTTTATATTGTGGAATAAAATATTATTATTATTATTATTACGTTCATAACACATATGAATGCATTTACTTTTAGCGAATTTTCGAAGAAAATTAAGCTATTGCAATGGCTTCAAAAATTTTGTAATGCAAATTTTTGAAAATTTTCTTCATGGAAATCCGTTTTAGACCATTCTTTATCGATTCCTGAAATTTAACACTTTTTTTATGTATGCATGTATATATGTGTCACTCCATATGATATCTCACGCTAGGATGGACTTAAAAAATCCAAACAAATTTTAAAATGTCAATAATATCAAAAGAAAGGAAGAGTTCGTTGACCAACATTTTTGTTTTGGAGTTCATTTAGGGGTCAAATTTTGACAATAAGGGTCAAAAATAGCATAAAAACGTGTTTTTCCATTTTACCCCCTCTTATATGAAAATATGACAAACCTGTACATAACAGCAATAACTATACTCTTAAAGAGCTTTCCAACGACATGCATCTTGGAGGGTAAATACTATTTTGACTTTTGTACCCCGTACCCCTGTGTACCAAATTTTCTTTTTCACCTATCCAAATTCTAAACCAAAATTTTCCTATATATCATATCATAGGCCAATAAATAATATGCAGATTTCTTTGAAAATTCGCTCATTAAGTCATGGTGCATGACTGGTCTTTTTTTTCTTTTTACATTAATCAGATATCTCTTGATGTATAAATTTGATTATATACATATATGATTTTTAATATTTTTATATGCACAATTAAGATCTTATGAGATGAAATTCAATCTTGATTTTTTTTTTTTTTTAAATGTTATTTTAAGCATACCTAATAATAAAATAGAGGAATGTTTTATGCAATAAATAGCTTCAAAACTTTGATTGGCTGGGTATTTTATTCTTAATAATGGATAAATAATTCTTATTATAATGGAATGAATTATATATAATTTAGTCCTGATTCGTAACTCTGAAGGCTTTGGAAACATTTAGTCATTTCATTCAGGGAACATATTCCAAAAAACATTTTCAGATTTTTGCACTTATAAAGTTGGAGGGGCTCCGAACCCTATCAGATAGACCGGGAAAAAAATAAGGCTGGTTTTGGTTTTTATAATGCATCAAATGATTAAGTTCTCAAACCTTTTTTCAATTCTGATTAATGTATAGACAAAAACCTTAATATTTTTCTAATATATATATATTTTTTATTTAATTTTTTTTTTTTTTTCAGATAATAACATGACTGTGTGATAGTTTTAGTTAAATTTTTGAATCTCAAATTTTGTGTGGTAAAAAATTATTTAAATGTAAATCTATATAAACTTTGGAATAAGAAATCTTTTTTGAAATTAATGTTATAGTAAAAAAATAAATTGCTATATAAATATTACAATAATAAGAGTCCTATATAAATGATTATAATGAGTATAAAAAGAACTATTAAAAAAAGTAAAATAAAAAATTTAATTACAATGCAAATATATTATTGCTATTAATATTGACTGATTTTATTCATTTACTTATTTCAAATTTTTATTAATTATCATTTTTAATTGACTTGGAACAAAATGGAATTTCTAATTAATTGCTGGAATGGTTTTCATCAAGCGCTAGATAAATATGCTGGTGAGTTGTTTAATATTTAAAATAATATTTAAGATGGAGTAAGTATGCGATATATTGTTAAATCATATGAGAAATTTTTATCATATTATTATAAACCTGGGTTATACAAATATTTAGGTGATACAAGTACCCAGTAAATGACTATTGACTACTTGCTAATTTAGGTGGACTTGTGGACATATACATAGTATATACTACATTATAATTTATTTATTATTCAAAATTATCTATAACTAAAATGTAACCCTTCTCGGCATTGAGTTTTAAGGGGGAAATAAAATTAATTTCTTAATTTCGTCTCTGGGTATGATCTTTCCGAACATGGAACATGCAAACCTAATTTTATTGAAATTGACACTTCTTCCCACCTCTACATACAGATTACCCTTAACACCTTACCTTAAAGCCTGAAGGATGATCAATGATCAGGGCCCATCAACAACAGTCTGGTCACCAATGGCCAGGGCCATTCCTCAATCCCCCAACAACTGCATGGTAAATTCTCAATCACCAAGCTACCATCACCTATCAACCTAGGAACATATTAATTTCATCAGCACATACAAGGTCTCTCCTTTCCGCTAAGCATTATATCAAGTATACACCTCCAGCTCAAAGTTTCAAACCATTCACAACAAACACTGTACTGCCTTAGCTACTTCCTTCTTCAAAAACCCATCTGTTTGCAGGTGCTCACTCGCCAAATAAACAGGTCAAGTGTGCGCTAGTCAGCACACAGCTTGGGTCCGTAGGCAACCTTGTATTGTTTAAGTAGTAAACTATTGAGGGTGTTTTTACTTTCTCATATAAAGAGAAAGTATTGTGATGGCGCGAAAATTCGATTTTGAGATTTCGATGTATTTACACGTTTTGAGGTCCCCTGAGTCCAAAAAAGTGGTTTTTAAAAAATGTCTGTCTGTCTGTCTGTCGCCTAGAGCCTAATCTATTGGGCTGATTTTGACGAAATTTGGCATACATGTTCAGAAAAATCATACCCCGAGGCGAAATCAAGAAATGAATTTTAGCTCAAAATTTGGGGGCGCTACCCCCCAAAAAACTCTGAACAAACGTGAAAAAAAAAATATTTCTCGAAAACGGTGGATTTTGATTAAAAAAATTCTATAATGTAGCCCATTTAAATACGAATCTAACGATATAAGCCGTTTTCCCGGGGAAAATCTAGTTCCTGAGAAGTAAGCTTAAAATCGGATGGAGAGATCCCGGGTTCGATTCTCTGCCCAGGAGATGTTATTTTCATGATAAATTTTGATGAAATGTTCATTAATAATTAAATGTACATACGAAAACTAATAAATGGAAAACACTGGGCCAAATAATTATGACCTCGTATATGAGAAAGTTTGTCTGAGTTGTCTCGGACCAATTTTATAAAAAAAACGTATGTTGTCAATAAAAAATAAATAAAATTTTTTCGAAATTTCCAAAAAGTGGTATCTTTACTTTTGTACGAAGAATGTTCAGGAATTTTGTCAGTTTTTTTGCACTTTACATAAGCGAGATAGAGAGGGGGGGGGGGGGGGGGGCACTTTTCCCGCCCACTTAAAACTCGCCTACGCTAGCCCTATCCAAGCTTATAACCGAAAATGATATATTTTTGTAATCACCTCAACGTACCCTTTCATATGATATCCCACACGGCGTCCAAAAAAAATAATTATTTTTTAACCCTTAAGATTTTTACTCTAATTTTTTTTAAACATATTTTTTTTAAGTCACTATATTTTTAAAATGTGAGGGTATGTACAAATTTCAAAGTGATCAGACGAAAAGTGTAGCCGTTAGAGCAGGCAACGGACGGACGGGCAGACAGTCACAGGCAGGAAAATATAAGGGTCCTTGGTTTTGCCTACGGACCCTAAAAAGGGGGTCTTCCACGGAGAAGCTAAGTCTTGGATATTCTCGGAAAGCAGTGTAGACCTTAATCTAGCAAAGTGCTTTCCCTCATTAGAAATTTATCAGACTAAGCCCTAACACCAGTGGCGTAGGAATTCATTTTTGACGGGGGTGGCTCAGCACCTCCTCTAAGGGGGGGGGGGGGGGGGTACATGTCCACTTTAAAAGTTCACTTTAAGTTCAGTAGTCTGTTACAGTTCAGTAGTTTAGGGTCCATGAGTCTAAGCAGATGACAGATAGACTTCGTTTTTAAAAACCCCTTTTTTCGACTCTGAGGAGCTAGACATCCATAAAATTTTAGGGTGTCCCAGCTAATATGGAACAGCGGAATATCTCTGGAACCATGATAGATAGAAAGATGCGGTTTTCAGGGTTCGATAATGGCTATGAATGCGCTCCCAGAACATATGCTGAACATTTTCTATGTTCAGCAAAAGTGTGTGATATTTACATAATTAAAAAAAAAGTGAATAGGAAGCTAAATTTTTAAGACTGGATTTGGATTCTATGGCTAGAAATAAGAAGCTTGATTGGACGTTAAGAGCCCTGAACGTCCTAAAATTGGAACTATAAGTCCATTTTACAGCTAAACTAATGGATTTAGGAAAATAATTCAAGAAACAACAAATTCTTATTTTTAGTCATAGAATCCAAATCCATTATAAAGTTCATACCTTATATGTAACTGTATTTTGCCAAAAAAAGGTGTTTAAAAAGTGAAAAAATTAAATAATGCATGTTTTTAAGAATGGATTTGGATTCTATGACTAAAAATAAGATTTTTTTTCTTTAGAATTATTCTCCACATCCATTAGCAGCTGTGAAATAGACTTAAAGTTTCAATTTTAGGACGTTCAGGGCTCTCCAGTTGACAAACTAATGCTTGGAGCAAAAAATTTCCTAAAGTGAAAAGTTCTTATTTCTAGCCATAGAATCCAAATCCAGTCTTAAAAATTTAGCTTCCTATTCACTTTTTTTAATTATGTAAATATCACACACTTTTGCTGAACATAGAAAATGTTCAGCATATGTTCTGGAAGCGCATTTATAGCCATTATCGAACCCTGAAAACCGCATCTTTCTATCTATCATGGTTCCAGAGATATTTCGCTGTTCCATATTAGCTGGGACACCCTGTATAAGAAAGTAAAAAGAAGTAGAAAATGCCTTCATTCTAACATAACAGCAAGTCACAAATGTATTTTAGGTTCACACAATTCTTACTTATCCATAATTTCTACCTTCTGTGCACATTCCTTTCTCTTCCGCATGCGCTAGAACTTATTTTAATTAATACCTACAACTTTAAAAGTACTTATCCGATTTTTAAGAAATTTGGATGGTTTAAATTGGTCCCATATTAATTTCAACCTTCACAATAAATAATGCTAAATTTATACTGTTATTCAAGTAAAAAAACAAAATCATTTTGACAAATTTAAAAAAGGTTGAAAATTAAATAAATGGGACAATAATGACGAAATAGCAAAACATGATTAAAGTACGCAATAGACACGAAGAATAGGGTGGGCCGAAAAAAAATTAATTTTGAATTTGAAAAAGTCCAACTTCGTGAAACTTGTGTATGCATTAGAAATTATCATACGTAAAATTTTGGCCCGATCGAATGACACTTAGGTGGTGCACTATCGCTGCAAAGCTTTAAAAAACACTTAGAAATTTTTGATATTTTAATTTTTTTTAAATATTTTAGTTATTTTTATTCACTTATTAGCACCTATTTGCTCTTTGCTGGAATATTATTTGATTGCAGGAAGAAAAAAAATTAATATAAGTTAATTATAGATTGATATAAGTCGGTACATACATATGTGTACCATTGAGTTATTCCAAAGATATAGAGAAATTAGTGTTATGCAGGTTCTAATAATACCTTGGAATAACTCAATGGTACTCATATGTATTATGTATGTACCGACTTATCTCAATATAATTAACTTGTATTAATTTTTTTTCTTCCTGCAATCAAACAATATGCCAGCAAAGAGCAAATAGGTGCTAATAAGTGAATAAAAATAACTAAAATATTTTAAAAAAATTAAAATATCAAAAATTTCTTTAAAAGTGTTTTTTAAAGCTTTGTAGTATAGTGCAGTTTAAAGCTTGTAGTATAGTGCACCACCTAAGTCCTAAGTGTCATTCGATCGGGCCAAAATTTTACGTATGATAGTTTCTAATGCATACACAAGCTTTATGAGGTTGGACTTTTTCGAATTTAAAATTAATTTTTTTTCGGCCCACCCTAACGAAGAAGCTGTACCGCAGGAGGCTGTGCGCAATTACGCTGTAATTGGGAGACTTTTTTACCTGGATAAGATAAAAACAACCAAAACTGTTTCGTAAAAAATTGATGGACAAAAATAATAATAAATACTCATACTATCTTTATATGCAAGTAAAAACATTGTAAACTCAAATAATATAGTAATTCCTAATCTTTTACTACCTAATGATGAAATGCATTGGAATGCTCGAGTAAACTCATCTATTGTACAACTAAAGTGATTCCTTTATCCTGCAGTATTTAGATGCAATGTTACCCGATGATGTAAACTACATTGCTAACTCATCTAATGTACAACCACAGTAATAAATCTTTATAAATTATTCTGCCATGTTACCTGATGATGTAATTTTTTGAAATGAACATTGTAAATGTAAACATATCTAATGTACAACTATGAAAGTAATTATTTATATTTTATCCTGTAGTGTTTAACTCAAAATTGGTATTACTTTTAGATCCTCGTACCGCTAATTGGCCGTTGATGTCTACACCTTTTACTACGATATTGATATGCCTAACATACGTGTTATTAGTCAAGGTACTGGGACCAAAATTCATGGAGAATAGGAAACCCTACAATTTGAAAAAATATCTTATTGCTTTTAATCTTTTTCAAGTAGTTTTTAATTCTTGGCTCGTCTATGAGGTTAGTAATAAGTATTAAATATTTTGTGAATTTCATAAAATCAAATTAAAACTTTTTTAGAACTTTGGTTTTTCTAAGTCAATACAAACTGCAAATTAGTAAGTTATAAATTAAAGGATTCTTTATTACCTCACATGCTTAATCTTGATCACTGGATCAATTACATTAGTTTTGAGGGAAACAACTCAGCCGAAGATTATAAAGCCTTAAGAGTCTAAGTGACCTCAAGAAGTCTACATGAAAAACAGTCCAACAGAATTTGCAGGTGTCAAGTTAGAAAATATAGAACTCAAAAATTCTTTCTAAACTCAGAGTATACATAGAGGAGAAAAAGGAAATATTTATTTATGTAGTACTATAATATTTTAAGTTTATTATACTCGAAATTACTAATTATAATAATTATTATACTTATAAATTATATATTTGTAATTTTACAGGGGCTAATGGCTGGATGGTTACGAGAATATTCACTGATATGCCAGCCAATTGATTTATCTAATAGTCCTTCAGCCATAAGAGTAAGTATAACTATAATAAAGATTATAGGCTCTCAAAACTTTTAATCTTTTATCAATTAAGATATCAGGTGCTATTGTACCTGATAATGTAAGTTTTAGCTTTCCAGTATCAACTATATAGGAGTTATTAAGTTCTAGGTCTTCCGGTGGTGACCGTGTCATGATCTATATGTTGTCCGATGTATCGCCCCAAATGGTGAAGGCAGTGGCGTATCCAGCGGCTAGGTCTGGAGGGGGCACATTCTAAGTTAGTTTAGATTGGGGAGGGGGGGGGGGGAATTCGTAATGGTAACAAGAAAAGGGAACTACTTATCCAATAAAGCAGCTGACCCCCCCCCCCCCCCCCCCCCCCCCCGAAAAAAAAAAAATCTCCGCGCGCCAAGTAACAATCACTGTTTTAGAACGTATATTCGTTAGAAAATGTTATGCTGATGCTTACTGCAGTACAATATCTTACTGTAAGCCATGGGCGTTGTCTGCAGTAAATTATTGGGGGGAGGGCGATCTATGGTGGGGGGTCCGGGGGAGGGCCCTCCCCCGGAAAATTTTGAAAATATGACCTCTCAAAACAGCGCTTTTATTCATTTCTGAGGTGAAATTGAATATGAGGTAAATGTAAAAATATGTATTAAAATAAAATACGGCGAATTTTTTTTTTTTTTACTCTAGGGGGGGGGGGGGGGGGGGTCATGCCCCCTGTGCCCCCCCCCCTAGATACGCCACTGGGTGAAGGCATCTCCAGCGGTGTATATTTTGTTCGTCTAATATATTACATTAGGCGACGATGTTCGTAGCTCAATGTGATATATTAGACGAGGATTAGAAGAAAATATAATAAACAAATTGAAAGGATGTTTAACAAGCCAAGCGACTTTAGTGTATTATGATCCAAAAGTTTCGTTAGTGGTTTGTAGCGACGCCGGCTGGGGGCAATACTATTACACAAGTATGAAGACGGCACAAAGCGCCCAAATAGCTTCTAAAAACTTAAGTGAAACAGAGAGAAGGTACTCAACAATAGAAAAAGAAGCAATGGAATTGATTTTCGCTGTCATTAAATTTAATCAAATTGTATGGGCAGGAATTTGTGTTAAAAACAGACCACAAACCATTAATTCATTTGTTTGGGGGAAATAGAGCCATTGGAAAGATGTCGGCAAACAGAGTGAACAAGTGGGCACTAATTTTTAGAGGGTACCGATATAAAATTGAACATGTAAATGGTGTGTCAAATAATGCGGCGGACAAGTTAGCTACTCATTTATTTATTTCACATACTTTTTACGTTTTCATTTACTGATGCTAGGTGAATACATACATTGTAGAAATTATAATTATTTGAATTTTTTAAGACATCCTTTTATATTAATTACTGTGTTTACAGATGGCGAAAGCTTGTTGGTGGTACTTTATTTCCAAATTTGTCGACTTAATTGATACGGTAAGAGCATTAAGTGTGGCAATTCAAGTTTCAAAATGTTTTTGAAGGGATGGTTTTAGACTTCTAGCCCTTCTAAGCTCCTCTTGAAAGGAGTCCGAGGTACCAGCTATTCTGAGGTATATAATTGTGTAATTTCTTTTATTACAGGCATTCTTTGTTTTACGGAAAAAGAACGAGCAGATTTCAATACTTCATGTCACACATCATGCTCTGTTACCATTCTCTATTTGGGTCGGAGTCAAATATGTACCAGGTATATATTTTATAATAATAATCCAGGTATTTATCTTATTATAATCTAATAAAACAAGGAGAACAATACAAAATCTGAAACATCATCACTGTAATATGACAACAGACGATTTCCATCAAGCATAATTTTACTTCAATGCTAATGACCAAAGAAAACGCTGGATTTGTGCAATCCCTTGGATTTTCAACTAATTATAGAGATCATTCTCTACGGAGATCCTCACGATGTGAGTTAATGCAACAAGAAATGGATTAGTCTAGACCTTACTAAGGAGAGCAACTGTATGATATCGTGCACTCCCTCCCTTGGTTTATGATGCATTGGAGAGATCATTCTCAAGGGAGTAGCTCAAAATATGAGGGACTAGGAAGAAATGCAAACAATAACTTGTTTGATATCACTTAACATTGAGTAAATCACACAGTTGTTTAGAATATAAATACATTTTATCTACGATTGATAAGAAATATAAACATTATATCTTTGTTTAGATGCGTAGAAAGTTATTATTTACGTACTTGTATTCGTTGCGCATGCGCGCGTCTCATAGTTCTGAAGTATTCCTCTTCTTTACCACGCTAGTGCGGTAAAGAAGAGGAATTCTTCAGCTTTACGCACGATTAACGAGTTTGTTTACATTTAACAAAACTAATTTGCTGTTCTTTTATTAAAGTAACTGTTTATATCGAGTTTTTAGTGAAAAACAATGAGTGAATCAAGTGACATTGACGAAAATGTGGAGAATAATACTCCTCCAGAAATAAATAATTCGACAAAAAATACAGCTCAAGAATTAACGTCATCTTTATCAAGAGAGAGATACGAACTTACATACAACAAGTTTATTTTTTTCTGTATTTATTATTTAAATCTAACAATCGTAGATAAAGTAAGGTACGCAACTCGAGCGAAAACGGCATTTTGCATTGCTCGTGTGGTATTACTACCCTCGCTGTCGCTCGGGTGCAAACTCCACACTCGCATGCAAAATGCTACTTTCCGCACTCGACGCGTAATGTACTATTTTATTGGTTAGAAGTAACTGAACTTCCTTCCTAATATTTATGGTGTGTTTATGAATGTTATGAAGGTGGACATGGAACTTTCATCGGTATGATAAACTCATTTGTACATATTATCATGTACACATACTATTTTCTATCTGCTCTTGGTCCATCAATGCGCAAGTATCTTTGGTGGAAGAAGTATCTAACAGCCTTTCAGATGGTAAGTAGATTGTTGTTATATGTATATAAGTATATGCTGTAAGAGTCAGATTAGAAGTTGAGACTGAGGTTTAAATCTGATCAAGAAGAGAAAGAAGTGTGAAAGAGGAAGAGTCAGTACCTTTGGTGGAAGAAGTATGTAACTATCTTTCAGATGGTAACCATTGCAATTTGTAATTTTGTTTTATAATTATAAATATAAGTAAAAATCGATCATAATTCATTCAGTATGTGAAAGAGGAAGAGTCCGTTTAGGAGTTCATACAGAGGTTTAAATCTGACTCAAGAAGAGAAAGGTGTGTGAACAAATCAGCGAAGTAGTTGGGCCAAAGGATTAAATCTGACTTAAGAAGAGTAAGAGGAAGAGTGAGTGTTGACGGTGAGACATTTAAGTTTAACTTTTAATAATATTATTGTTTCAGATTCAGTTTGGACTCATGATAGTCCATGCTCTTCAGCTTTTGTTTATTGATTGCGATTACCCTAAAGCATTTGCTTGGTTTATTGCATTGCACGCTGCTCTCTTTTTGATCCTGTTCAAAAATTTCTATTCTCACACATACACTAATGGAATGAAGAAAGGACAAACCAAGGTAATAAATCAGCGAATTGTATAACTAGGTTTATTAAACATGCATGAGTAGGAACATAGTGTGTCTGAGATTAAGACACTATCTCAATTAGTACTCCCAGACAGGTGAGACTATATTTCAACATTGTTAATTAAACATTAATAGCTTAATCTTAATGACAATTAGATCGTATTAACAAATATATATATTATGCTATATATATATTATGCTATATATATATTATGCTATATATATATTATGCTTTATATTTATTATGCTTGTTTCAGGCTCAGCTTATATTACCCTACACCGTTGAGGATGGCAGTGATAGAAAAAAAGGAATTGTTGAAAATCTACCATCAAAATATTTTAAATTTCAATAAATTTGTTGAGTTTAACTAATTAATTTAGTATTTTTTTTAAAAAATAAAATTTAAATAATAATTATTGATTGTTTTTTTAAATGAATATAAATCTATCCTTTTCAAAACAAATTGATAATGGATTGATAAATAAACATACATTTTTAATGGATATTTTTAACCCAGACGCACATTCTGACACAAGACGCAGCACAGGGCAGTACTACACCACAACCACATGTGGCCTACCTGAGGCTAGTGGATCTGACATGTCAATTGTAACATATCGTATATTTCTGCAGGAAAAAAAAAAAATGTGCTGATCTGTGTCGCCTGGGTCTTAATGTGTGCCCTGACTAATAATTAGACATAGCTGATAGACAAATCACGTGCAGTGGGACTAAGTCCATTTTTATTGGCTGGCAAACAATGGTTGTGTGTAAAAAACAAACAAACTATATTTCGCCCTTACTCAGAGCTTCTTCAGGCTGGTAACATTCTTCATAACATTGCCTATTTAGAAATATATATTTTTGTTTTAATAAAAGTAATAGAAAAAAAAAACTTCGTCGTTTGTCATACAAAATTTTCCATACTTGGATATTTAAAACAGAAATTATATCTAAGGTTAAAAAACAAATAAACAGGTCAAGTGCGTGCTAGTCAGCACACAGCGAGGGTCCGTATGCCACACTGTATAGTGCTTAACTGTAAAGTGTATAAACAGTGTTTTTTTAAAATGCTAAAAAGCTAACTTTGAACTATCCTAAGGGTCTGATATTCTCAAAACACACTCTGATAAAGTATTTTTTTGCCACTGAACCGGACTACAACCATATAAATACATCAAAAAGACTATAATTATAAAAAAACGTATTTTGTCAATAAAAAATAAAATAATATTTTTTTAGAAATTTCCAAAAAAGTGGTATCTTTACTTTTGGTCGAAGAATGTTCAGGATTTTTTTTCAGATTTTTTGCACTTCACATAAGCGAGATAGAGGGGGGGGGGGGGCACGTTTCACACACCCCATTTCAAACATTCCTACGCTCGCCCTATCAAAGTTATAACCAAAGAATTATATATTTTTGTAATCAGCTCGACGTACCCTTTCATATGATACCCCTCATGGTGTCGAAAAAAAATAAAAACAATTTTAACCCTTAAGTTTTTTTACCCTAATTTTTTTGAAAACTATTTTTTTCAAGTTGCTATATTTTTAAAATATGTGGGTAGGTACAAGACACATACATGCCAAATTTCAAAGTGATCGGACGAAAAGTGTAGCTGTGAGAGCAGGCGACAGGACGGACGGACAGACACACGCAGGAAAATATAAGGGTCCTTGGTTTTGCCTACGGACCCTAAAAACGAATCCTCCCTGTATAACTCACAGGGAGAGACATTTTGTTTTAGAATAATATGATTTTCTACTTTTCAAACTCTTTTTACAATTATTATTAACTATTGACACTCAGATTGGCCAACTTATATGACGAATAAAATAAAGCCACTAGGCTTGTTGGAGGGGTGGGGCCAGTGACATTTTTATTTGCATAGTTGGCCCGACCTTCTCGAATTCAAAATCCAGTGCTCTTATTGACTCCCCTCCACATTTTTTCGATTTTCCCGCGCGATCAAAAGTTAATAATAATTGTAAAAAGAGTATAGTCATCGTCACATTATATCTTTTAATCTATTTTGACCTCACTTAGCTATCATTGGTCGTCGTTGTTGAGTTTCTATTTTTAAATTTCCTCACCTATGATAGGAAAAGTTATGTTTTCACCCAAAAATGTTTTTTCGAGATTTTAACTGAATTATCGGTTTTGGTTGTCTTTAAGACCTCCCGAGTGGTTTTCAGCATGACGTCTATATGTGTGTATGTATGTATGCAGGGGCGTAGTATACACCCCCGCAGCCCACGCGGTGTGAGGGGCCCCGGGCCAAGAAGGGCCCCCAACCGATTATAAGAAAAAACTTTTTAGGGTGCTTTTAGGATAGGGTTCCGTTCCGATGAGTTTGTATTATAACTAATTGGGGCCCCTGTCTCAAGTAAGGCATGAGGCAAATACGACTTAATTATTTTCTTATTCTTCTTTAATTATATTGGGCCCCGCAATTAAAAGCGATATGATAACCCAAAAGTGTTATTATAATTTTTGAGAAGTATAGCAATCTTAACCTCGCTTACTTTTTTTATGCAAGACACCGAAGAATAATTATTTACCAAGATACCAAGAATAATAATATAAAAAAATACGTGTGGTGTCGCGGGACACATGGTAGAAACGAAGTTCCTTCAATTTTTCATTAAATATAAATTATAATATCACACTGCTAAGTACGTATACGTTGCTAACTATACTTATACATGGCGGAGTTAGAAAAGAGAAAAAATTAAAAGTAACTAACTGTTTGTACCTAGCGGAGTTAAGGCAAAATTAAAAGAAAAGCATTATTTGTATTATTAAAGTAAGTGTGTTACTATAAATATGCATTGAATATTGAGAAAAAAGATAATCATGATGAGTTTATAGTTAAAGAGTATGTTTGTAGTTGGTAGGAAATAGGACTGTTCTCTATCTACCAGGCCTACTAATTTAAAATATTATAAAATATATCTCTTCCCTACTCAAAAACGTTTGTTTGTATCAGGTTGAAATTTTACGTTCCTGTTTAAATTACACAACCAGACCCAACAATAGATCTTACTTACCAAACGACATACGAACATTAATAACGGATAAACGACGAGCTAGGGCCCGCTGGAAAGCAACTAGGTATCCCACAGACAAACAAATGTACAATACTATTAGAAGACGACTAACCAACTTACTTAGACGTTATAAAGAAGAAAAATTTGCTAGCTTTACTTCAAACCTCACTGACAGAGACAGATCACTATGGAACGCTACTCGAAGACTTCTATCCCACAAACACATACCGTCTCCTCTCCAAAATCCTAATAACTCCTGGGCAAAATCTGATTCTGAAAAAGTTGAGGTCTTTGCTCAACACCTAACTAAACTCTTTGCCCCCCATCCAGATATTACAGACCTTGATCATGCTAATCTAGTTACCAATAATCTCCTTATTCCTCTTCAACTATCTCCTCCTCCCAAAGCGTTTAACCCATCTGATATCAAATACATTATTAAACACCTCCCACGCCGTAAAGCTCCAGGTTATGACCTTATTACCTCTGAAGTCCTTAAACGTCTCCCAAGAAAAGGTATTATTTTCCTCACGTATATCCTAAATTCTGTTCTCAGAACCACCCACTTTCCCACTCAATGGAAATTCGCTACCATTCTCATGATACCAAAACCATCCAAACCTGCTCACCTTCCTACTTCCTACCGACCTATCAGCCTCCTCCCAGTCATGGGTAAAATCCTTGAAAAACTTCTCCTTCGCCGAATGATTCCTATCCTTAGTCCATACCTTCCTGACCATCAATTTGGTTTCCGTTCCCGTCACTCCACCATCCAGCAATGTCATCGCCTCGTCGATGTAATTGCCTCCTCCCTTGAGAAGAAAAAGTATTGTTCAGCTGTCTTCCTTGATGAAGCTCAAGCTTTTGATAGGGTGTGGCATGCTGGACTGCTTTGGAAACTCAAAAGCATCCTCCCCATCACATATTATCTCATCCTTAAATCCTTCCTCTCTGATAGATATTTCCGTGTAAGTTTAGGATCTTCCTTTTCATCCATCTGCCCTGTTAGTGCTGGTGTACCTCAGGGCAGTATCCTAGGACCTCTCCTTTACTCCCTCTATACCCACGACATTCCACAGCATCCATTGTCGGTTCTTGCCACCTTCGCGGATGACAAGGCTATCCTCTCTGTTCACAAGAATCCTCAAACTGCATCTGATAATGTACAAAGTCACCTTCTTCTCCTAGAACCTTGGCTAAGGAAATGGAGGATAAAAATAAACGAACAGAAAAGTGTGCACGTCACCTTCGCTCTTCGCCATAGCACTTGTCCTCCAGTCATCCTTAACCAAGCTCTTATTCCTCAATCCGATTCAGTCCGATACCTTGGTCTTATCCTTGACAGACGTCTTACTTGGCAACAACACACGAAAACAAAACGAACTGACATAACAAGACGATACAAGTTACTGCTCCGTCTTCTTGACCGTAGGTCTAAGCTTTCTCTTAATAATAAGCTTAAAATTTATAATATAGTCTTAAAACCTGCTTGGACCTACGGCCTGGAAGTGTGGGGTAGCACCAAACCTTCCAACTCACGTCGTCTCCAAATCATCCAGTCCAAGATCCTAAGAAAAATCACTGATGCTCCATTCTATGTCTCCAACCTCACTCTCCACAATGATCTCAACGTTCCCTTCGTTCGCGATCTATCCATATCCCGATACCACACATTCCATGAATCCTTATTAGATCATCCTAATCCTTTAGTTCAACTCCTTTCTGCCCAATATATACCAGATAACCCTCCTCGACGCCTAAAGAGACAGTGGCCTAGAGACTTATTAAATATACACGTATAAATCTGTAATTATCCTCTATCTGCTATATCTTATTTATATAATTATTTAAGTAAATTAATAATTTAGTTTACTTATTATTTCATTATTTATTCATTTATTATTTATTTAATTAATTAATTAGTATCTCATTTCTCCTCTATCTACTTTTATTATTTACTTTATAATCTTTTATGTATTTCTCACGCCAAAAAGGGGTAGTCACTGGACTACTTCCTTTTACATGTCGAACAAGTCATACAAACTATATTAACTGTAACACTTATAGCATGTTCATAATTGTAGTTGTGTTAAACAATAAAGAGAGAGAGAAAAAAAAAAAAAAAAAAAACTGTTTAAATTGCACTTTAGACAATGTGTAAGTAGTTTTATTAAAATCGTTTCGTTAGAACGTATTTAATAAAGATGATTTATTTATTTAACATACTTGTTGAAGAGATGATTAAATTGACGTTGACACGTATTTAATAAAGATTATTTATTTTTTTAAAAATACTTGTTGAAGAGATTATTAAATTGACGTTGACATGTATTTAATAAAGATGATTTATTTATTTAACATATTTGTTGAAGAGATGATTAAATTGACGTTGACACGATTTATTTATTTAAAAATACTTGTTGAAGAGATGATTAAATTGACGTTGACACGTATTTAATAAAGATGATTTATTTATTTAACATACTTGTTGAAGAGATTATTAAATCGACGTTGACACGTATTTAATAAAGATGATTTATTTATTTAACATAGATAATTAAATTGGTAAACATTTAAGACTTGACATAGACACGTATGTAAATAACTTTGTTAAATTCGTTCAGCTTAATAGCTTGAATAATTAGTATATTACTTACAATTATTCTAATTGTAGTGATGATTATGGTCGTAATCTATTGATTTTTTTTAAAGGAATGCTTAAGGTTATGTACTTTCCAAAACACTAAAGTTATAATTGGACTAAATAACTATTTTATCAATGCTAATTGATGTCCGTATCATGAATTATCAATACGACACTAATAAAATGTTGAATGATCAATTACTGGAGCAGTTTAAAGTGATAACGTTGTATAATATGTTGTGTCAAATTTCCTTAGTTAAGAATTGCTTAACATCCGGATAACTTGCTTTTAAAACATTATTTAGTCTTGCCGTTTCTTAAATCAGAACATAATTTACTTGTTTTAAGATAAAAGTTTAATTTAGTTTCTAGAAAATAGCTCGATGAATAAATTACTTGTTTTAGAATAAAGTTTATTATTATAAGTTTTAATTATGTACTTGTTTTAAGAATTTTTTTAATATTCTAGTAAATAATTATTAAATAAGTGAATTACTATTTAACAATAAGTAAGTATATTTATTTATATATTTTTTCTGTTAATGGTGTATTTTAGGTCTTCTTTTAACTTTTAGTAGCAGGTGTTTTGTACATCCTCTATAACTCCTCCCTCATGTGCCCCCCCCCCCATCTAGTTTTAAACTAAATTATCTTTTTAAGTAGTATGGTTTGTTTCCTTGTATATAATTCTTATTGATAGTAGGGTCTGAAGGAAGAAATTAAAAGCTCACTTTTGCAATATTTCGACCCCTCTTTGGGACATTTTAAAGCTGACTATAGAAGAGTGCTATTCCATCCTGTTCTTGCTTAAAAAAACCCTTGTATTCTAAACTTGGTGGTTATTGTCAATAGTTTGGGATAATTTTTCTTAAGGTAACTTATCCGAATCCAATTATCTCAAGGCATGTCTATCAATAGTTAGACGATACTAGAGATATTTGGATCGGGTTAAGTTACCTTGATGTTTTATTCAGATATAGTAACTAATGGAATTTTAGAATCATTATCTCAAACTATTGACAGTAACCACCAAGGTTAGATTAAAAGAATTATTAAGCGATAACAGGATGGAATATTAATCCTCTAGTCAGTTTTAAGATGACCCAAAAAGGGGTCGAAATATTGCAAAAGTAGGCTTTTAACTTTTTCCTTTAGACCATAATATCAATAATAATGATAGATTTTTTTAATTCCGGGGGGCTTTTACACCCGAAGACGCAGGCCACTTAAGTGGGCCCATTGAACAAACCCGGGTTAGGGACCGAAATCTTCACACTCGTGTGAAGATTTCTTATCATGATTTCCAGGCCGAAACCCGAAACCTGGTGGCGCCACTCTTTCGAGGAGCTTCCCATTTATTTAAACAATGCTGGGAAGACATTGAGCGGGGGGAATCGAAACCAGAGCTGTGGTCAGAAGCGGTCATCCATCCATCTTCTGACCCTGCTCGAGGCTGCTTAATTTGCCTTATCGCAAGCCGAGTGCTCTAGCCTCCGCGTCACCCAGGCCCCCTTTCAATAATAATAATAGATGATCTTATAATACTGAATGCACTGGCACTGGTTCTAAGGAGACGCCCTTTCCACAATATTAACCTTTCAGGCACAGGAGTAGACTCGATTCTCTCTTATTTTTTCCTTTGATCCTATGATTCAATTTTCCTACTTGCCTTCTAAGGTTGAAATTAGGTTTTAGTAGTCATCCAGAATATCTAAAAGAATAATTTTTGCTCTATATTTAGAGGTGATACCCTCCAAAAACTCTGAAAAAAATCTATATCTATTAAATACAAATATAACCATATAAATCTTTTTCCCAGGAAAATATTAATTTTTGAGATATTTATGAAAGTAAATATGATTTAGCTGAAAATGGTCAAAATAAAAAGCAAACAATCACCTGTTGAATACTTTTTAAATGTGTTTAAAAATAATATATTATTATATTACTTGATTTATCTAATGATTTATTTATTAATTTATTTCAGATAATAACATGACTGAAAGATAGTTTACTTTAAATTTTGGACTTCTCAAATTTTGTGCTGTGCAAAATAACAAATAACTTTTTCAAAGAAGAAATTGACTTTTAAAAATTTCTAAAAAAAAGAAAATATTCTTAGAAAGTATGTTGAAGAAAGCATTCTTAGATAACTTCCAAAAATGCCATGTAAATAATGCAATACTACGTACAGTATTGTAACATTGCTGCACAAATAATAAATATTTATGATAAATATAAAAATAATTATTTAAAAAAATTAATTAAAAAATATAATTACTTATAGTCTTATCTAAATAAATTAAGAAATTAATATTTAATGATTTCATTTATATACATATTTTAAATTTATTATTTTATTACTCAATTTAAATTAAATAAAAATTATTTGGAACAAAATGGAATTTCTGATTAATTGCTGGAATGTTTTCCATCAAAAACTAGATAAATATGGTGGTAAGTAGATTATTTATTTTCTATTTATGAGTATATTATTAAAAAAGTTTTGTAAACAAACAAGTTCAGTGAGAGTGATATATACTAAACTGTGTGTAAGAGAGAGTTAGGAGATACCCCCCGAGAAAGAGGCAAGTAAGGGGGAGGAGACGGTGCTGAGCTGAATATAATGGGAACTGTGACGTCATTCCCGAGGCGAGAGGTAAGCGATCCTAGCGGACAAATGTGGTACATTGATTTGAGATCTGTCATTTAATTCTTTAAACTGCCACTAGGTGCTAATATATTTTTATAATAATTCTAATCATAGTAAATAGACTTAAAATAATTCTAATTCTAATACTCTATACCGGGCAGCGGCCAGCGCCTTTCGGGGGTTGACGAGCGAAGCGAGTAGAGGGCAGAGCCCTCTAGTTTATATTATTTAAAAAAAAAAAAACTTGTCTACAAAGAGGAGTGCCTATTAAACTGTCCTTTATACAAGGATAGAGAGAAAGAGAATAGGGGTGGGCCGTGGAGGGGTAATTTCACGTTTTGTCCACTTCCTCCTGCTCTTTTGGGGTATATTGAGTGATTTCAATTATCCCGATATATCATACGTTTTAACCTAAAAGACGAAAGAAAGCGGGGTATTCTACCTAACTGGATTCACAATTTATTTGATATTAAATTTTCAGTATAAGAAAACAATTTTCTTTAGCTTTTCTTTGATTATAAAAGAATTCCTCTAAGGACTGTTGGTTTTTAGGGTTTCGTAGATCCTTCTAGAAAACCTTATGCCGAGGATGAGGTGTCCGAACACTAAAGTTTATAAAACATAACCGATTAAAGAAATACATATTTGACTTGATAAAGAGAAAAAAGGAATTTATGGTGAAATGGTCAGTTTAGTTCGTGTGGTCTGGTTGAAATGCAAATTTAGCAGTGATTGCATGTTCTTTAGCAATTGCTATCAACATGAAAGAGCATGCTTCAAGATGTGGAAGAGAAGACCAGGCATAATTGCTTAGATTAAATTGATAGTGATAGCGTGTTTGGAAGTGAGATGAGTGAGTGTGTGTGAAAGAGAATGATCCTTGAAATCTGCAGTCGCGCACCCATGATTTGATCCTGGGGGGCTGGAACCCAATTCGTCATAAGTTCATGACAGGGAGGGAAAAGTGGGAGAGGGGGGGGGGGGGTGTATAGTCCATATAAGAAATACTTAACTTATTATCTGCTTTATGAGTAGTAAATATTAAAAATACACTTTCATCGTTTTCCTTACGAGTATTTCCTGTAAGTAAATAGTAATTTCTTGAATATGGCTCTGGGGGAGGGCTTCAGCCCCAGTGCGCCACTGAATTGCTGATTAAAAAGATAAACTTTTACCTCATCAAAAACAAAAATATTTATAGAAAAAAAATATAAGATATAAAAGCTATAGGGAATTTTATAAAATCCTTGACAATTACTTTCATAATAAATTGATATTATCTTTTAATTCATAAGCTCGATTGTTAAATTATATAGAGAATTTGCATCTATAATATTAAACCCTGGTATTTTGTTAACGTCAAAGGCACCAAAAAATGTTTTTTTCAATCTAGAGGCCTTATAAATTGGAATTCCATCAAAATCTAACTTTTGAGCCATTACAATTCTTTGAAATTATGTATATGAGATAGAAAAATGAACGAGAAATGCTTTCATTTTAGCACTGAACATTCAATGCATTGCATTTTTACAAAGTAGGTACTTTTCTGAAATTATTGTGGCCTCGAAATCTTTTGAAGTGAACATTGTAAGCTCGTCTATTTTTCAACGAAACTTGTAATTCTTTATCTTTTATTCTTTAGTGTTTAACTCATAATTGGCTTCTCTTTCAGATCCACGTACCTCTAATTGGCCATTGATGTCATCACCATTTATTACGATATTTACATGCCTAACATATGTGTTAGTTGTCAAGGTATTGGGGCCTAAATTCATGGAGAATAGAAAAGCCTACGATTTGAAAAAGCATCTCATTGGTTATAACATTTTTCAAATAATTTTTAATTCTTGGCTCTTCTATGAGGTTAGTTATACAAAATTATCAAATATTTGGTGAATTAAAATAATTTTTCTAATATAATAAAAGGATTATAACAGTAAATTTGTTAGTTATAAATAAAAGGATTCTTTGCTTCTGACACTTGCTGAAAAGAAGGAAAAAACAGTAGAAAAATATAGAGCTCTAAGAGTCCTCACAGAGGATCAAGTTGAAGAAGAACAGGTAGGATATTATGTAGACTAAAATGGCAAACTAGGTCTCAGTAGATGTGATTCCAGTAGCAAAATAGGAGAATTTAAAAAATCTTGATCTTGACTCTTGACCAAGGATCTTATATAAAGCGGATGTAATGTTAAGAAGGGGTTTAAGGCAAAAAAGTGACCCCATGAAGGTAAGAGAAATTGGAGAAAAAATCATACTGCGCATGCTCCACGACCTTTGAACTGGGACAAATTACCTTTTTTAACAGGTTATAACCTGACACTTATAAACAAATTCTTGGAAACCTATAACTAAAAGGAAGGTAATTTGTCCCATTAGAGCTAATATCTTACATATCTTCATGGGGTCACTTTTTTGCCTCAACCCTCCATCCCCTTTATATAAGATCCTTGCTCTTGACAAACTGAGTTGGGGTTAGATAGGTGTCAGGTTAGATATTAGATAATTATTGTAAAGGAGGGAAAAGTTCTGCAGACCTCCTTGGAACGCTTATAGGTATCCACATAGAGGAGAAAAAGTAACATTTATTTGTAATTGTATGTATACTATTTTAAGTTTATTTTAATTACTAATTATAATAATTATTATACTAATATAGTATATATTTGTTATTTTTACAGGGGCTAATGGCTGGATGGTTACGAGAATATTCACTGATATGCCAGCCAATCGATTTATCTAATAGTCCTTCAGCCATAAGAGTAATTACAACTTTATTAAAGCGTAATAAAGTGGATGGACGTAAATCCTAATCCTTTCTCCAATTAAGATGCTAGATGCTATTTTACCTGTTATTGCAAATTACAGCTTTCTATAGATTAAACTATATATATATATATATATATATATATATATATATATATATATATATATATATATATATATATATATATATATATATATATATATATATATATATATATTGAAGTTATTTTTGCCCAAAATGTTTACAAGTAAACTCTGGATATCCCAATCAGTTTATTTTACTTTCTTATATAAAGAGAAAGTATTGTGATGGCGCGAAAATTCGATTTTGATGGATTTACACATTTTAAGGTCTCTTAAGTCCAAAAATAGTGGTTTTAAAAAAATGCCTGTCTGTCGTCTGTCCAGACGCGTCAGCCTAAACTACTGGACCGATTTTTACGAAATTTGGCATTTTGCATTCCTGACAAAATAGCTTTAAACACGAGTTATATTTTAATATAGTGCTGACTCTGACAATACTTAGAAACACTGACAAACACATACATCACAACTTAATCTTGACGTCAGAGCTGCTATGTCTATATAACCTGACCACACCCAAAGCTCGGTCCACTTTATTCATTTTAATTTTGCCACTTGTGTCGTTATACATTTTAAGACCAGCAGTTGTTGTCTCCAACACTGGTCTAAATCATAGAGGCAGTTTATGTAATTTTAAATTTGTATATGTTTATTAAAAATAAACTTTTTAAAAAAATATATATTCACGAGTTCACGGGTTCACATAACTCGCTGACAGAGAGCAGCCGGGTTCGATTCCACGCCGAAGAGAAGTTATTTTTATGATAAATTTTGATGAAATGTTCAATAATAATTAAATGACCCAACGAAAACACGAAAACTTATATAAATGGAAAACACTGGGTTAAGTAATTATCAAATCGTATATGAGAAAGATTGTTAAATATTAGGAGTGGTCCTTAATAATAAATTGGTGCTTCAATATACAGCTTTGCAATACAACTTTGTTGTGCGAGATTGCACGCATCATCCATATTAACCGTATAGGTGGAACTTGTAATCGGAATGATCGTGGTGTCTATCCGGTTGTGTAAGTCAATTATGAGCTTTATACAACTCATGGAGCTACACGCTAACCCCGTGTCATCTATTAGGCAGGCCTAGGCACTTCCCAGTCTGTTGCGTAAATGTCACTTATCTCAAGAAGCTTTCATTACACTATTTCATGGTGCTGGTTGGATACTGAACACGGTATCCTAGGCGAAGTAAAGACCTCCTGTCCCAAGGGGATACAGAAGCAATGAGATACTCGGGGAGCTTGTTATCAATTTGTAGAATTTATAATTATTTGAATTTTTTAAGGGATCCTTTCATATTAATTACTGTGTTTACAGATGGCGAATGCTAGTTGGTGGTACTTTATTTCCAAATTTGTCGACTTAATTGATACGGTAAGAGCATAAAATGTGGCAATTCAAGTTTCGAAAATTATTTGAAGAAATAGTTTTGGACTTCTACCGCTTCTAAGCTCTTTATTCTTTTGAAAGGAGTCCGAGGTACCAGCTATTCTGAGGTATATAATTGTGTAATTTCTTTAATTACAGGCATTCTTTGTTTTACGGAAAAAGAACGAGCAGATTTCAATACTTCATGTCACACATCATGCACTGTTACCATTCTCTATTTGGGTCGGAGTCAAATATGTACCAGGTAATATTTTTTTAATTAAACAATTAAAAGGTAATTATTATATCGAAAAAAGGAAGAAATTAGGGAACAAAACAAATTCTGAAAAAAATGATAATTAGATTTATTTTATGATGAACAAATTATACAAAGCTGAGATTGTATTTATCTATTGTTTCACAAAAATTATTCTCAAGGGAGTTGCTCATTATATGACTTATTACCAACAAGGAATGGGCTAATCTAGATCTAGTAGGGCTAATCTAGATGTAGTAGGTGAACAAGAAGAAAAACCACTTGATCAAATCTATAAATTAGGCCACTTATTAAACTACCTAAAAATTGTCTAGTTTGAGTCATTACAATTGAATACTCATCATCACTTACTTGAGAATGATCCTTGAAATGTGATAACCACGTTGTTTTTAAGGAGGTAAATAGGGGTTACTAAATAACCTTGTTACCATGTTAATTAATGTTATGCAGGTGGTCATAGTACTTTCTACGGTCTAATCAACTCATTTGTACATATTATTATGTACACATACTACCTCCTATCTGCACTTGGTCCATCAATGCGCAACTACCTTTGGTGGAAGAAGTATCTAACTACCTTTCAGATGGTAAGCAGTTTTTTGTTTTAAGTATATGTTCCTATGTTATGTACATATATCCTATATGTTCTATATGCCTAAGACTCAATGTAGAAATTGAGTATGAGGGTAGAATCTGACTCAAGAAGAGAAAGATGTGGGAATGAGGAAGAGTCAGTGTAGGAGTTCATACAGAAGTTTAAATATAACCCAAGAAGAGAAAGATGTGGGAAAGAGGAAGAGTCAGTGTAGGAGTTCATACAGAAGTTAAAATCTGACTCAAGAAGAGAAAGAATAATGGAAGAGCATGATTCATAGAGAAGGAGTTCATTCAGAGGGAAGAGTCAGTCTATAGGTATATAAGGAGGTTCAAGTCCAACTTATTATTAACGAATTACTGTTTCAGATGCAGTTTGGGCTCATGATAGTCCATGCTCTTCAGCTTTTCTTTATTGATTGCGATTACCCTAAAGCATTTGCTTGGGCTATTGCAGTGCAAGCTGCTCTCTTTTTCGTCCTGTTCAGGAATTTCTATTCTCATACGTACACTGATGGAATCAAGAAAGGACCAACCAAGGTGATAAACTAGCAAACATTATAACTACTTAGTTGTATAAAACATACATGGTTAAGGAACTCTGTGTGTCTGAGAGGGTTAAAACACAATCTCCCCTGTCCCTGGAATCAAAGTTTTAATATTAACCAACCTAAAGTTGTATTCCCAGAGAGGTGAGACTGTACCACAACACACTAATGATCACATCCATACACTTATTAATTAATGGAATCATTAATATTGAACAAAATATTTATATATTAATATTTAAATAATTTCTTATGCTTTTTCTAGGCTCGCGCAATATTGCCCTGCATCCCAGAGGAGGGCTGTGATAAAAGAAAAGAAATTGTCAAAAATCCAATGTCAAAATATACTAAATCTCAATAAATTTGTTTTGTATAACAATTAATAATTCTCTTTTTTTAATTATAATTTAAATAATAATTATTTATTGAGTTTTTAATAGAATAGAAATCTATCCTTTTTAAACAACACACAGTTTTAATGGATATTTAACCCATACGCACATTCAGGTGCAGGAGCAGGCGACGCAGCACAGGGCAGTACTACACCACACATTTTTGGAACAAAGTTCCTTGTCGCATGTTACAGCGCTGAGAGTCCGGGAGTGAATCCGAAAAGAACGACCCTCACAGAATCGAGCGACGACGATAACTTGAGTAAAAGTTGACTGATTTAGTCGAAATTCGGTAAACATGTTCATTTTACCAATGTCAAGTCGAGTTCGTTGGGCAACGTTATCCACCCAAGCGTTCGCGCGCAACGCTCGCGTAAACGTAAGCTTTAAATATAAAATAGTAAACGTAAGCTTCAAATAATGTAATTGGTATTTCAGGACGGTAAAAGATTCTATCACCATCTATTCGATGAGACAAACATTTTTTAAAATACAAATATTTAGTAACACTTCTATGAAGTGATAAAGATAAAATATTTATTTTATTAGTTGTCTAGTTTAGAGGGTGTTGTCCAGTCAAATTAGGACAAAATGGCGGCGAATCTTGCATTAAATCATGGGGTTCGAATTTTTTCAAGATTGTGTAGGGGGTGGTCCCCTGAACAACGCCTAATAAAGTTCCATCAATTCAGGCGCCGCGGGAGGGGTCTCAAAAGGTCTCATTTTTAGGTTTTCAGCGTTTATCACAAAAACGGTACGTCGTACAGAAAATGTTATTCATTTCAAAATTAAAACTGATAAAATTATCTTTCAAATAATATATCCAGTTTTAACCTAAGTGTTACCGTGTTTTAGATATGAGCCGTTGAATATGAAAAAAATTAAAAAAAAGTGGCAGTGGTTGAGGTATCTCGACAATCTTTCTCTTCTAACTCTTTTCCCTTCCATTTTAACGAAAATGCGTGGGGAAGAAAGTTGAGCGAAAAATTTTCTTCCAAAAGGTATGTAGTCATGCTATTTAATTTTCACCCGGTAAATAGCTGGAGCGTTTTGAAGTTTAGGGGCACTTTTTAACATTTTGCTAGCGAAAATGCTGCTTGTGACTCAAGTTTTGTTTCCAAGGATTTTAACTCTCTTAATCACTTTGTATGCTGAATAATTAGATACGTATAGTATTTATAACCCTTATAAATAATAAATTATGTATAATGTATGTATATTTAAAAATTGAAGCTGATGAAATTCCCTAGAAAATGGTATATTCAAGTTGGTCAACCGTTTATCTCGGACACTGAATAAAACGGGCATTGTTTTTTGCTATTTCATACCGAGTTTCAATCGCGTGAAACGGTAGACGAGAGCATAAAATTTTTTTATTTTAAGATTAATAATATGAATATAGGGTCTCGGTGTGGCTGGTCGGCGAATCAGGTGTTCTGGTCCAGGAGATGGAACCCTTCCACTCCCCCTCCTTTCTCGAAACTCACTCTACCTTTTCTATGCTATGTAAAGAGTCTCTCATGCGTTGGCGCCAAGTTATGATCGAGCTCAACATTTTCATTGCAATAACAGGTTGTGACCTTCAAAATGAGTGAATAGTGTTTAATTTGTGATGCAACAGCTGAAGGAGGTGCTGGTCAAGTGAGTGATAAAGGTATGAAAACTTTAATAAGTGCTAGTCTTACACGAAGAGATGAAAGACAGGATTTGTTCCGAAGATTGAAAGGTGGTGTCGTCCATGTGGAGTGCAGAAGGCAATGTTTCAGCTTTCATTGCCATGCTGTTGGCGATGTTTTCAGCGGTGTACCAATGAAACAGCAAACATCGCAAAAGTGTTTCATGACCCCAAATCTTCACCAGGAGACGTTGCTGGAGTTGGGGAATGAATGTTCCTGCTCATGTTCCAGGCCCCGTTAAATGAATTTGATCTCAATCACTACAGGTACCTTAAATTTTTCTTTGCTCGTACAGAATTCGTATAATTAATTAATATTCAATAATACGTTTTATTATTAATAATACTTAGTATTCAATAATTATGGAATACCACTATCTGCAATTCTAATCTATTTTATTCTATTTTGTTCACAGATACATATGCCTCGTGAAATCCACTGGAAGAATGAAAGCCAACCTATGAGCTTAGCCACCCACAACAGATGCTGCAATGCAACATTCATACAGAGCGTTTCTGCAGGTGCAGCAATGGTTGGGGATGGACGAGACCTTACTCCTATCAAGACAAGCTCCTTTGGCACCAGACAGTATCCTCAAAACACTCTTCTGCCGTTGTGCCATTGGCTGCGGAACGAGGTGTGGTTGTCGGAGAGCCAGGATTATTACAACTACGATTAATGCATGAATCCTAGTTAAAGTAGTTTGAGCAATTTGATAGTGAAGAGCTTAACTTTTTTTTAATCTTTTTCCGAAGTATCACATTGACGGAGTTTAATAAATGGGAAAGCAGTTGATGAAATTTATTTTATATATATATTCAATGTTAGTATTTGCTGTTTGAACCTATTTTTGATTTTATGAACAACTTTTATACATTTTGTTTAATTTATTACTTCCTCTTCTCTAATACAAGTGTCCTTCTATATATATTACGAGATATAGATTTACGTACATCATGTACGTAAATCTACGTACGTCTATTCATGCACGGTACATGAATACATAATTTATTATTTATAAATACTCGTTATAAATACTATACTTATCTAATTAAACAGCAAACAAAGTGATTAAGAGAGTAACAGACCTTGGAATCGAAACTTGAGTCACAAGCAGCATTTTCGCTAGCAAAATGTTAAAAAGTGCCCCTAAACTTTTAAACGCTCTAGCTATTTACCGGGTGAAGATAAGTTAGCATAACTATTACTATTTACATTTTTTAAGGACATTTTTCGCTCTACACGAGTTTTCGTTAAAATAGAAGGGGAAAGAGTTAGAAGAGAAAGATTGACGAGATACCTCAACCACTGCCACTTTATTGAATTTTTTTTTCATATTCAACGGCTCATATCTCAAACACAGTAACACTTAGGTTAAAATATATCATTTGAAAGATAATTTTATCAGTTTTAATTTTGAAATGAATAACATTTTCAAAATTATAAAAATAAAATTTGCTCCAAGGGGTGCATCAGATATGTAGGAATTAATGAATCGTTGAAAAGATCATGAAATTTTCTATAAAATTATGTGTGTTCTAGTTGACCTTTTGTGTTTTTAGAGTGACCTCAAGCATCTAGTCAAAAAAATAATAGAGTTTTAAAACTTGCCACTACCATGACTAAATAGGCAAAAAAGAAAGAGAATTTGGCGCTACAAATACGCTTTAAAACGACAACAAACACTTCAAAATATTCTTACTTTAAGTGGGCGAACAAACCGTTGTTGTAAAAAAATAACAAGTGTTTGAAGCTAGTGTAGTGCTTATTAATTATTATTTTATGAAAAATTGTGTGAATTAATTTCATTATTGCGATCTAAAATTGGTACATCTTTTATAAAGAGAAAGTATTTTTGGCATGAAAATTCTGTTTTGAAATTTTGAATTTTGATGGATTTACGCGTTTTGAGGTCACTTAAATTTTTAAGCACTAATTTAAAAAATCGGTCCTCGCCAAGTCTGAAAAACTTTCCCATTTAGAAGTGATACTTTTTAGATTCCATAATATCTCATGTAGTAGTTTTGTATTAACCTCTATCGATATTTTTGTTTCAAAAAGAAAATCCTTCACAGGTCTAATTATTCACAGTATAAATAAAAATAAAAACTTTTAAGTTTTCATAATTTTAATTCAGTACGATATTTCAACCCCTCCTTGGGTCATTATCAAGCTAAAAATAAATAATTTGTGTATTATGAATTAAAATAATTCATAAATAATATACAACTTATAATATACAACCTTAAAAAGCATAATTGTAAAATCTAAATTCTACCTGTTTGTCTTATACATATATTTGTATATTATATTGTATATTGTATATTGTATATTGTATATGCATATTATATTACATATAATATATTATATTTGTACATTATATAATTTAATAATAATATATCATTTAATTGATTTATAACACATTTAAAAATAGTTGTTCGTGAAGTCTCACGTAAAAAGGGTTTCGTTCGGGGGGGGGGGGGGGGGGGACGCAAATTGTTGATGCTTTTTCTTCACAATGTCTTTTATCGGTAATAACTAAAAGGAACGTTAATTTTTTCCGGAAATATTCATCGGCCCACCAATAGGTATAAGTGTGAATTATTTCAAAATTTTAAGAATAGCCGTTATATAGTAGTTGGTGGGGGAACATTTGTATTTTTGTATATTTCGACTTATAAATAATATAAAAAATAACATTTAAAAACATGTTTTTTTTTAAATCTACTCTTCAATACCTTTCATTTGATACCCCACTCAATATTTTTTAAAAAAAAAATTTTCCCCGTGACAGGAATTATAAGCCATTTTGGATTCCCAGTTAATCAGATCGAATTGCTAATCCTATTTTTTCTTTGGCCCAAAGATTAAATAGATCAGTCAATAGCCAATATGCAATATTATTTAAAATCTGCAATAAACTGTCATTCTATGATAATTTTCCATGCCGCGTCTAAACCACGTGTATCCCGCGTCTAACCCGCGTCTTACCCGCGTCTAAACCGCGTATATCCCTCGTCTTACCAGCGTCAAAACCGCGTGTATCCCGCGTCAAAACCGCGTGTATCCCGCGTCTAACCCGCGTGTATCCCGCGTCTAACCCGCGTCTTACCCGCGTCTAAACCACGTGTACCCCGCTTCTAACCCGCGTCGAATCCGCTAATAACTGTAAAAGGTAATTGTTACGGTGACAATCGCAATAGCAAATCATTGTTTTATGTCAATTATTATTATTATTATTGTTCTCTTGAATCAATCGATAACTGAACAATAATCTTTGCAGGAAAAGGTAGGGTTAACAGATTTCAAAGGATTGGTAGGTTTCTTTTAATACAAAATTTAAAAAAAATAGTAATTGTAATACACTAAAAGTTGAGCACCTAATCATTGTAGATTAAATAGATCAGTCAATAGCCAATATGCAATATTATTTAAATCTACAATAAACTGTCATTCTATAATAATTTTCCATCCCGCGTCTAACCCGCGTGTATCCTGCGTCTAACCCTCGTCCAACCCGCTAATAACCCACGTCTTACCCGCGTCTAACCCGCGTGTATCCTGCGTCAAGCCCGCGTCCAAACCGCGTCTAACCCGTGTCAAACCTGAGTTAACCCACGTCAAACCCGCGATACACTCGTGTCTACCCGCATCTAACCCGCGTGTATCCTGCGTCTAACCCTCGTCCAACCCGCTAATAACCCACGTCTTACCCGCGTCTAACCCGCGTGTATCCTGCGTCAAGCCCGCGTCCAAACCGCGTCTAACCCGTGTCAAACCGGAGTTAACCCACGTCAAACCCGCGTCTAACCCGCGTCTTACCCGTGTCTAAAGCGCGTGTATCCCGCGTCTAACCCGCGTCTTACCCGCGTCCAAACCACGTGTATCCAGCGTCTAACCCGCGTCTAATCCGCTAATAACGGTAAAAGGTAATTGTTACGGTGACAATCGCAATAGCAAATCATTGTTTTATGTCAATTATTATTATTATTATTATTGTTTTCTTGAATCAATCGATAACTTAAGAATAAACTTAGCAGGAAAAGGTAGGGTTAACAGATTTCAAGGGATTGGTAGGTTTCTTTTAATACAAAATTTAAAAAAATAGTGATTGAAATAAACTAAAAGTTGTGCACCTAATCATTGTAGATTAAATAGATCGGTCAATAGCCAATATGCAATATTATTTAAAATCTACAATAAACTGTCATTCTATGATAATTTTCCATGCCGCGTCTAAACCGCGTGTATCCCGCGTCTATCCCGCGTCTTACCCGCGTCTAAACCGCGTGTATCCCTCGTCTAACCCGCGTCTTACCAGCGTCTAACCCGTGTGTATCCTGCGTCTAACCCTCGTCCAACCCGCTAATAATCCACGTCTTACCCGCGTCTAACCCGCGTGTATCCTGCGTCTAGCCCGCGTCCAAACCGCGTCTAACCCGTGTCAAACCTGAGTTAACCCACGTCAAACCCGCGTCTAACCCGCGTCTTACCCGTGTCTAAAGCGCGTGTATCCCGCGTCTAACCCGCGTCTTACCCGCGTCCAAACCACGTGTATCCAGCGTCTAACCCGCGTCTAATCCGCTAATAACGGTAAAAGGTAATTGTTACGGTGACAATCGCAATAGCAAATCATTGTTTTATGTCAATTATTATTATTATTATTGTTCTCTTGAATCAATCGATAACTAAAGAATAAACTTAGCAGGAAAAGGTAGGGTTAACATATTTCAAGGGATTGGTAGGTTTCTTTTAATACAAAATTAAAAAAAAATATTAATTGTAATACACTAAAAGTTGTGCACCTAATAATTGTAGATTAAATAGATCAGTCAATAGCCAATATGCAATATTATTTAAAATCTACAATAAACTGTCAATCTATGATAATTTTCCATGCCGCGTCTAAACCGCGTGTATCCCGCGTCTAACCCGAGTCTTACCCGCGTCTAAACCGCGTGTATCCCGCATCTAACCCGCGTCTTACCCGCGTCTAAACCGCGTGTATCCCGCGTCTAATCCGCGTGTACTCCGCGTCTAACCCGCGTCCAATCCACTAATAACGGTAAAAGGTAATTGTTACGGTGACAATCGCAATAGCAAATCATTGTTTTATGTCAATTATTATTATTATTATTGTTCTCTTGAATCAATCGATAACTAAAGAATAAACTTAGCAGGAAAAGGTAGGGTTAACAGATTTCAAGGGATTGGTAGGTTTCTTTTAATACAAAATTTAAAAAAAATAGTGATTGTAATACACTAAGAGTTGTGCACCTAATCATTGTAGATTAAATAGATCAGTCAATAGCCAATATGCAATATTATTTAAAATCTACAATAAACTGTCATTCTATGATAATTTTCCATACTGCGTCTAAACCGCCATAAACGCCATTATTACACATCGCTAAATTGAGCTTTGAGCAGGGCCTCTTTCCTGACATATTAAAAATTGCTGTAATTTATCCTATTCACAAAAATGGACCCTCTAATGAACCTGCAAATTACAGACCCATCTCGCTAGTTTCAAACATTGCAAAAATTCTGGAAAAAATAGCGAAAAAACATCTTAACAAATTCATACAGACTTATAAAATATTATCCAATAACCAGTTCGGTTTTCAAAATGGTTTAAATACTCAAGACGCTATAAATAAAGTATCGACATTTATAACAGAAAGTTTGGACAGAAACAAAAAACCTATTGCAGTGTACATAGACCTTACGAAAGCTTTCGACAGTGTTTCACATAGTAAACTAATTAAAGCATTGAAAGACATAGGAATATATGGTACTATGCTAAGATGGTTCCGAAGTTATTTAAGTAACAGATTATACAGAGTTAAACTAAACAATACATTAGGAAATAGCTTTACATCCACTTATTCGATTCCACAAGGCACTGTCCTTGGTCCCTTATTGTTCATTATCTATATAAACTCCATTTTTAAAATAGTTACAAACTCTTCATTGATAGGATTTGCAGATGATCTAGTTTTACTATGTGAGTCTGAACAATATATACAAACGGCAACACTTATTCAAAATGACCTACAACGAATAATACAATGGTTTGAATTCAATGAATTAACTATAAGTGTAAAAAAAACATGTGCAATGACTTACTCGTTGCATAGAAGTACATTACCTCAAATCCCAAAATTAATAGTACATAACAAAAATTGCCAATTACCACACTGCCAGTGCCCACGTATTGAGTGGGTCTCCACAGTTAAATATTTGGGAGTCACTATCGATAACTGTTTAAATTGGAAGGCTCATATTAATAAGTTGAATACAAAATTACGCGCGCTAACATTTATATTCATGAAACTAAAAATGTATCTAAGTATCTCACAGTTGAGAGTTTTGTATTATGGCATCGTTGACTCCATAATACAGTATGGACTTCTTACTTGGGGATCAGCTTGTGACACTATCAAGGAAACAATATTTTTAAAGCAAAAAGCAATTTTAAGAATAATTTTAAATAAAAAACGAATAGAACATTCAAAGCCACTATTTAAGCAGCTCTCGATACTGACTCTTAAACAGATGTATAATTATAAATGTATAACCCACCTTAAGGAAGAAAAACATAACATAAAAAGAATTGACCATGCAATTATGACTAGAGGTCAAATCAGAGGAAATTATATAGTACCAGCTCTCAGAACCTCTATGGCCCAAAGACACTGGACCTATTGCGCAATAATACTATTCAATCAACTACCTGATGAGCTTAAAAACATAAAATCCTTGGTACTATTCAAAACTAAAATAAGAAAATATGTTGCCGACATACACTAGATTTATAAATATACTTTAGCTATTAAGATAAACTAAAAAAATTAAATAAATGAAATAAAATAAAATAAAAAAAGTGTAAAAACTAAATGTATATAGTCATTATCATTACTATAAATAACTAAAACTATAAAAACTAAAATAATATATAATAATATAAATATATAATTAAAACTAAAATAAATATATAATTATGTAAAATAACTAATTAATCCTTTTAAAATAATTATTGTTGTACAATGTAATATACTTAACAAACTGTGTAAACTCTCTCTCCACAGCTCAGGACTCCATGTTCTCTAGTGGAGAGATAACCTAATGTAGTATTAAATTGTTAAATCAGCAAAAAAGATAACTCGATGTAATGAAATATTATTATGTATTAATATGTTGTATTTTTTCTTATTCAATAAAGGTAAATTAAATCCAAAAAAAAAAAAAAAAAAAAAAAACCGTGTGTATCCCGCGTCTAACCCGCGTCTTACCAGCGTCAAAACCGCGTGTATCCCGCGTCTATCCCGCGTCTTACCCGCGTCTAAACCGCGTGTATCCCGCGTCTATCCCGCGTCTTACCCGCGTCTAAACCGCGTGTATCCCTCGTCTAACCCGCGTCTTACCAGCGTCAAAACCGCGTGTATCCCGCGTCTAACCCGCGTGTCTCCCGCGTCTAACCCGCGTCTTACCCGCGTCTAAACCGCGTGTACCCCGCTTCTAACCCGCGTCGAATCCGCTAATAACGGTAATAGGTAATTGTTACGGTGACAATCGCAATAGCAAATCATTGTTTTATGTCAATTATTATTATTATTATTGTTCCCTTGAATCAATCAATAACTGAACAATAATCTTAGCAGGAAAAGGTAAAGTTAACAGATTTCAAAGTATTGGTAGGTTTCTTTTAATACAAATTTAAAAAAAAATAGTAATTATAATACACTAAAAGTTGTGCACCTAATCATTGTAGATTAAATAGATCAGTCAATAGCCAATATGCAATATTATTTAAAATCTACAATAAACTGTCATTCTATGATAATTTTCCATCCCGCGTCTAACCCGCGTCAAACCCGCGATACACTCGTGTCTACCCGCATCTAACCCGCGTGTATCCTGCGTCTAACCCTCGTCCAACCCGCTAATAACCCACGTCTTACCCGCGTCTAACCCGCGTGTATCCTGCGTCTAGCCCGCGTCCAAACCGCGTCAAACCCGCGTCAAACCTGAGTTAACCCACGTCAAACCCGCGTCTAACCCGCGTCTTACCCGCGTCTAAATTACGTGTATCCCGCGTTTTACCCGCGTCTAAACCGCGTGTATCCAGCGTCTAACCCGCTAATAATGGTAAAAGGTAATTGTTACGGTGACAATCGCAATAGCAAATCATTGTTTTATGTCAATTATTATTATTATTATTGTTCTCTTGAATAAATCGATAGCTGAACAATAAACTTAGCAGGAAAAGGTAGGGTTAACAGATTTCAAGGGATTGGTAGGTTTCTTTTAATACAAAATTTAAAAAAAATAGTAATTGTAATACGCTAAAAGTTGTGCACCTAATCATTGTAGATTAAATAGATCAGTCAATAGCCAATATTCAATATTATTTAAAATCTACAATAAACTGTCATTCTACGATAATTTTCCATGCCGCGTCTAAACCGCGTGTATTCAGCGTCTAACCCACGTGTATCCCGCGTCTAACCCGCGTCCAATCCGCTAATAACGGTAAAAGGTAATTGTTACGGTGACAATCGCAATAGCAAATCATTGATTTATGTCAATTATTATTATTATTATTGTTCTCTTGAATCAATCGGTAACTAAAGAATAAACTTAGCAGGAAAAGGTAGGGTTAACAGATTTCAAGAGATTGGTAGGTTTCTTTTAATACAAAATTTAAAAAAAATAGTGATTGCAATAAACTAAAAGTTGTGCACCTAATCATTGTAGATTAAATAGATCAGTCAATAGCCAATATGCAATATTATTTAAAATCTACAATAAACTGTCATTCTATGATCATTTTCCATGCCGCGTCTAAACCGCGTGTATCCCGCGTCTATCCCGCGTCTTACCCGCGTCTAAACCGCGTGTATCCCTCGTCTAACCCGCGTCTTACCAGCGTCTAACCCGTGTGTATCCTGCGTCTAACCCTCGTCCAACCCGCTAATAACCCACGTCTTACCCGCGTCTAACCCGCGTGTATCCTGCGTCTAGCCCGCGTCAAAACCGCGTCAAACCCGCGTCAAACCTGAGTTAACCCACGTCAAACCCGCGTCTAACCCGCGTCTTACCCGTGTCTAAAGCGCGTGTATCCCGCGTCCCCGCGTCTAAACCACGTGTATCCCGCGTCTTACCCGCGTCTAATCCGCTAATAACGGTAAAAGGTAATTGTTACGGTGACAATTGCAATAGCAAATCATTGATTTATGTCAATTATTATTATTATTATTGTTCTCTTGAATCAATCGATAACTGAAGAATAAACTTAGCAGGAAAAGGTAGGGTTAACAGATTTCAAGGGATTGGTAGGTTTCTTTTAATACAAAATTTAAAAAAAATAGTAATTGTAATACACTAAAAGTTGTGCACCTAATAATTGTAGATTAAATAGATCAGTCAATAGCCAATATGCAATATTATTTAAAATCTACAATAAACTGTCATTCTATGATAATTTTCCATGCCGCGTCTAAACCGCGTGTATCCCGCGTCTAACCCGAGTCTTACCCGCGTCTAAACCGCGTGTATCCCGCATCTAACCCGCGTCTTACCCGCGTCTAAACCGCGTGTATCCCGCGTCTAATCCGCGTCTTACCCGCGTCTAAACCGCGTGTACTCCGCGTCTAACCCGCGTCTTACCCGCGTCTAAACCGCGTGTACCCCGCTTCTAACCCGCGTCGAATCCGCTAATAACGGTAATAGGTAATTGTTACGGTGACAATCGCAATAGCAAATCATTGTTTTATGTCAATTATTATTATTATTATTGTTCTCTTGAATCAATCGATAACTGAACAATAATCTTAGCAGGAAAAGGTAAAGTTAACAGATTTCAAAGTATTGGTAGGTTTCTTTTAATACAAAATTTAAAAAAAATAGTAATTATAATACACTAAAAGTTGTGCACCTAATTTTTTTTGGATTTAATTTACCTTTATTGAATAAGAAAAAATACAACATATTAATACATAATAATATTCCATTACATCGAGTTATCTTTTTTGCTGATTTAACAATTTAATACTACATTAGGTTATCTCTCCACTAGAGAACATGGAGTCCTGAGCTGTGGAGAGAGAGTTTACACAGTTTGTTATGTATATTACATTGTACAACAATAATTATTTTAAAAGGATTAATTAGTTATTTTACATAATTATATATTTGATAATCATTGTAGATTAAATAGATCAGTCAATAGCCAATATGCAATATTATTTAAAATCTACAATAAACTGTCATTCTATGATAATTTTCCATCCCGCGTCTAACCCGCGTCAAACCCGCGATACACTCGTGTCTACCCGCATCTACCCCGCGTGTATCCTGCGTCTAACCCTCGTCCAACCCGCTAATAACCCACGTCTTACCCGCGTCTAACCCGCGTGTATCCTGCGTCTAGCCCGCGTCCAAACCGCGTCAAACCCGCGTCAAACCTGAGTTAACCCACGTCAAACCCGCGTCTAACCCGCGTCTTACCCGCGTCTAAATTACGTGTATCCCGCGTTTTACCCGCGTCTAAACCGCGTGTATCCAGCGTCTAACCCGCGTCTAATCCGCTAATAACGGTAAAAGGTAATTGTTACGGTGACAATCGCAATAGCAAATCATTGATTTATGTCAATTATTATTATTATTATTGTTCTCTTGAATCAATTGATAACTGAAGAATAAACTTAGCAGGAAAAGGTAGGGTTAACAGATTTCAAGGGATTGGTAGGTTTCTTTTAATACAAAATTTAAAAAAAATAGTGATTGTAATAAACTAAAAGTTGTGCACCTAATCATTGTACATTAAATAGATCAGTCAATAGCCAATATGCAATATTATTTAAAATCTACAATAAACTGTCATTCTACGATAATTTTCCATGCCGCGTCTAAACCGCGTGTATCCCGCGTCTAACCCACGTGTATCCCGCGTCTAATCCGCGTCTAATCCGCGTCTTACCCGCGTCTAAACCGCGTGTACTCCGCGTCTAAACCGCGTGTACTCCGCGTCTAACCCGCGTCCAATCCGCTAATAACGGTAAAAGGTAATTGTTACGGTGACAATCGCAATAGCAAATCATTGATTTGTGTCAATTATTATTATTATTATTGTTCTCTTGAATCAATCGATAACTGAAGAATAAACTTAGCAGGAAAAGGTAGGGTTAACAGATTTTAAGGGATTGGTAGGTTTCTTTTAATACAAAATTTAAAAAAAATAGTGATTGTAATAAACTAAAAGTTGTGCACCTAATCATTGTAGTTTAAATAGATCAGTCAATAGCCAATATTCAATATTATTTAAAATCTACAATAAACTGTCATTCTATGATAATTTTCCATGCCGCGTCTAAACCGCGTGTATCCCGCGTCTATCCCGCGTCTTACCCGCGTCTAAACCGCGTGTATCCCTCGTCTAACCCGCGTCTTACCAGCGTCTAACCCGTGTGTATCCTGCGTCTAACCCTCGTCCAACCCGCTAATAACCCACGTCTTACCCGCGTCTAACCTGCGTGTATCCTGCGTCTAGCCCGCGTCAAAACCGCGTCAAACCCGCGTCAAACCTGAGTTAACCCACGTCAAACCCGCGTCTAACCCGCGTCTTACCCGTGTCTAAAGCGCGTGTATCCCGCGTCCCCGCGTCTAAACCACGTGTATCCCGCGTCTTACCCGCGTCTAATCCGCTAATAACGGTAAAAGGTAATTGTTACGGTGACAATTGCAATAGCAAATCATTGATTTATGTCAATTATTATTATTATTATTATTGTTCTCTTGAATCAATCGATAACTGAAGAATAAACTTAGCAGGAAAAGGTAGGGTTAACAGATTTCAAGGGATTGGTAGGTTTCTTTTAATACAAAATTTAAAAAAAATAGTAATTGTAATACACTAAAAGTTGTGCACCTAATAATTGTAGATTAAATAGATCAGTCAATAGCCAATATGCAATATTATTTAAAATCTACAATAAACTGTCATTCTATGATAATTTTCCATGCCGCGTCTAAACCGCGTGTATCCCGCGTCTAACCCGAGTCTTACCCGCGTCTAAACCGCTAATAACGGTAAAAGGTAATTGTTACGGTGACAATCGCAATAGCAAATCATTGTTTTATGTCAATTATTATTATTATTATTGTTCTCTTGAATAAATCGATAACTGAAGAATAAACTTAGCAGGTAATTATTACCGTTCTTCCAGCACTAGCACTCTGATAATAATTTTTACCACCATCTCAATTATTTTAGTAAATGGATAGCTATAATGGTCTTTAATTATGTTTTCTACTAAGTATTTGTCATATATGTCAAAGCTGGGGTAAGGCAGGGTTGTGTGCTTTCACCGTTGCTATTTCTCATCGCAATCGACGAAGTTCTAGTAGCAAGCTTAGACTCCAAGAAGAGCCGAGGTTTATTATGGCATCCCTTTCAAATGGACCACCTAGATGACTTGGACTACGCTGATGACATTGTTGTTTTGTCAACCAAACGCAGTAGTATGCAGGCCAAACTAGACGACCTCTCAACAAGATCCTTGCAAGCAGGCTTAAAAATCAATGTCAAAAAGACAAAATGTCTTAAGGTGAATGTTGCACATGAAGGGAAATTTCAATCAATGGACCATAATATTGAGAACGTGGACTCATTTACCTACCTTGGAAGTCAGATTGCTCAAGATGGAGGTGCTAGGCTTGATATTGCTATGAGGATACGAAAAGCAAGAGGAGCTTTTGCAGCTTTAAACAATATATGGCGTTCTTCATGCTTTGGAAACAACACAAAAATCCGAATCTTCAATACGAACGTTAAGTCTGTGCTATTATATGGCTGTGAGACATGGCTAGTTTCAACTGAAAGCACGAACAAATTGCAGGTCTTTATTAACAGGTGCCTTCGCAGAATAATAAAAATATGGTGGCCGGACAAATGGATTTCAAATGTAGAATTGTTGCTTACATGCCACCAAAGACCTGTTGAAATTGAGATCCGGGAGAGAAAGTGGAGGTGGATTGGCTATACTCTGCGTAAGGATGCCGATGATATATCTAGGCAAGCCCTAGACTGGAACCCTCAAGGGTGTCGGAGACGAGGGAGACCTAGAGGCACCTGGCGTCGCAGCTTCACAATGAAGTCAGCCTCGTGAATCAACACCTTACCTTACGTGGCGGCAAGTTAAGGACCTAGCCAGAAATCGTAAGGACTGGAACAACTTCACTATGGCACTATGCGCCCAAGGCCCGTCGTGATACCATCTTTAAGTCAGTAAGTTTGTGTCATATACTGAACGTCTAATAACCTAAAAATGTTGAAAAAATATGATGTCGGTAAAAAATACCGATGTGCCGAAACTTGGGGTGGAAATAATGTCCCGGACAGAGGGTTAATATTATTATTATTCACTTTCTCTCTTTTTCAAATGCTACCTATTTTTTTCTTCTCCAATTTTGCGCCCCCCTCAAGTGTGCGCCCGCCCGCGGCCACGGGCGCTGCGGCCCGATAGCTACGCCCCTGAGTCCTTTTTCCTTTTATAGGTAGTTCAATCAATATTTGCTATGTTATTAGTTGATCCATAACTTGTTAGTATTTACTCTTGATTAGTTAGGTATGCAGTATGATATCATCAATTAAAAATATACAAATGTTCATATAATACGTTAATTATCAATATATGTATGAGTTGTCAAGGTTATACATCATAATCATAGCATGCTATTATTTATTATATTGTATTAGGTGTATAATACATGTGTTGTGTAGTGTTGTGTTGCTAACAAAAATAAATTATACATATACGAACCCTTAGGCCCGTAGCAGCGGGGGTTCGTATATAATTTTATATTCAGAAGAAAAAAGTAAAACTATATTTTATTATATCTATTTAAAGACCAAAAAATCAAAACAAACATTTATTTTTATGGGAATAAATTTGGTTGCTTTAGCTTGGCAATAACAAATAATTTCAAGGTGAGTCTTCGGGACCCTACTCGATTATATAAAAGATATTACAATAAACTGACAAGAATGTGTATAAATACATAAAAACAAGATTAAAATACAAATAAACGATAAATCTTAAATGTTATTATAACAATTATTTCATATTTATAGGATAAAACTAATTATTAGTTAGCAGCTTGACACGTGTAAATATATATTTATATATTATACCTAAACGGAACTTACCCGACGGAAATTCCAAAGGTCAATCAATTTTGTTGATAATTTTATATACTTCTAGTATCGTTTTCGATTCTCATTTAAATTAAATTTATTTAAAACTAGCCTTCACCCCTCTGCGTGGGGCTCGTGCTATAGGTATTACTGGCTATGTTTCTATTATCATGTGGGCCTAGCAATTAGGTGAAAAACCTAAATATTTTTTTCCAATGCCTTCTTAGAATTAAATCAGTACTATATTATACATCATTCATTTCATTAATAAGAATATTATACTCTCCAAATCGTAATTTGGAGTCGGTTTATATAAAAAAAAAACCGACCGAGAAAACTCAGACAAACTTTCTCAAATACGAGTTCATAATAACTTGGGCCAGTGTTTTCCATTTAATTAGTTTTCGTTGGTACATTTAATTATTATTTTATCAAAATAAATCATAAAAATAACTTAAGCTATTTTCTCAGGAACTAGATTTTTTCCCGGGAAAACGGCTTATATCGTTGGATTTGTATTTAAATGGACTACAGAATCTTTTAATCAATATCGACGGAACCGTTTTCGAGGAATATTTTTTTTTTCACATTTTCAGAGTTTTTGGGGGTTGCGGCCCTCAAATTTGGAGGTAAAAAGTATTTCTCGATTTCGCCTCAGGGTATGATTTTTCATACCATGAACATGTATCCCAAATTTCGTCAACATTTGCCCAATAGTTTAGGCTCCAGGCGTCTGCACAGACAGACATTTTTTAAAAAGAGGTTTTTTTGGACCCAGGGGACCTCAAAACGTGTAAATCCATCAAAATCTCAAAAATGAATTTTCGCGCCATTAGAATACTTTCGAGAAAATTAAAAAATTAAAAAGAAATAAAAATAAATTGCGATATCAATAAATATTGATACATAGGTAAGATATCAAATAAATGATTTTGAGAATTAACTTTTTTTTTAATGCTGTTTAAAATTATTTAAGAATGTAAGCAACAACCTTTTAATTCCCAGTGAAGTTATAATATTTTCTGTTGAAAATTGCTAATAAAATAGAATTTATTTTTATTTTTCTTTCGAGCTTACCGAAGGGAAATCCATTGTGATCATACTGAAGAACAACATTTTTTAACATAATTTATGTTTCCAAATCAAAGAATTAATATTGTTAATAATAACAATCCAACTCGGAATTAAAACAGATTTAAATCTGATGTGACCAGCTAACATACATCCAATAATAGGCCAAGAGAAAGTTATATGTGGCACAAAAATTGGCAGACTATTTGACATGCACAAATAGACTAGACGTTAGGGAGCACAAAAAAAAGTCGCCGAAGAAAGCCGAAGCAAAGGCAGTCGAGTACGATCGGGTCTAGCCCCGCCCTCCACTAGTGTCTATACTGTGCAGTGCATTCAACCCTATCTTCTCTTTACGAGACGCAACTAAAATATTTTAGATAAAAATGCTATAAGAACCCCCTCCAAGAAGTCAATCTATTTTTTTTACAAGAAAGTATAATGTAGAACTGATTAGGAGAGAGGTTCTTCTTTGGTGTGACACCACGTATTCTAAGAATTCCCAGCAGTTTAAAATATAAACATAACATATAACATTATTATTAGATATTAATAAAAACCCTTTTCTTTTAATATTCTTAATAAATATTATAATATCATAACATGATCCACCGGTGGTCATATTAACCATTTCTTACTAATCGATTTAAATTAAAAAATTATAATGTTAATATATTTACGTAGAATATTATAAAATCTAGAACATAATCTGAGTATTATTTTAATTTAAGAAGGTTGGTTTGATTTTTGCAACATAACTATTTTTTTTAATTAAATATTTAAATAATAAATAATATGCTAAATATGTAAGATATTCAGTTTATTATTTATCATATTAATAAACATTATATTAATAATTGGCAGTATGAAATATGTATTAATAATAATGTAATGCATAAAATGGAATATGCATTAAAATATCTAATAAAAGCGACCTAATTATTATCAATTTTGTAAAAGATTAATTATTTTATTTAAGATGTCTTTATTTTGGTTTATAATAATTAAAGAGGATTAGTAGTTCCACGTAATTAGCATTCTTTTAATCTATGATCTCGTTAAACATTATATGTATAAGTAAAGGGAAGAGTTAAGAAAGAGTGCGTGTTTAAAGTTCTAGAGGAGTAAGCGTAAGGGGGTTGAGGTAGGCTGTGGAGCGTACCCGATGATTCCCGAGTACTTCCGAGTGACTGTCTTCGGCGACTTTTTTTTGTGCTCCCTAACGTCTAGTGCACAAATAGAGTCATAATATAGGTCAGGTCTCATATTATAATAATTAAAAATAACAATAAAACAATAAACATAATATTCCATCAAATGCATATAATAGTTCAGCTAACAATAGTGAACATTATAAATAATACGTGTTCTGAAGTTTTTAACCACGAATACTATTGTATTTTTGGAACATATTATTATTTTTACTGACAATTATTTTTATTTCTACTTTTAAAATTAATTTTAACAGATAACATTTTATTATTTGCAAATATGAAATTGAAAATATCATTTTATTTAATTTAACATTTAGAAGAGATCTAGCCCTCCCCCTTCCAACCCCCCCCCCCCCCCCCCTAATATCTATCAGAGGTAGAGTGGCAGGGATGAGGGGTTACAGCTCCCTCCAGAACATCCAGTTAAAGTGCCGAGCAAGATCTCAAGGCCTTCGCTTGGTACTACTCATAATAAAGTTTTTAATCTCTTGATTAGTCTTGATACAACAGTCTACAACTACAACAGTCAAGGTAAGTTCTTGTATAATAATCATGAAAAATTATAATTTTAAAAAAAATCGCTCCGACAAACTCAAACAAAACTTTCTCATAAAAATAGTTGTACTGAATTTAAATCCCATAATGTCTCATTTTATTTATTTATTACTAGCTGGGTACTCGTGCTTCGCTACGGAGTGTTATTATAATTTGATAAGTTTATTAACAACCATAAAGAAGCATATATCTTATTTTACTATGCGAGAATATTTAGATTCTATCCCTCCCACTTATTTCTATACCCCCTCCTCTTTGATAAGCTAATTTTCAAATATCCTAAATCCCCCCCCCCCCTAAATTAAAATATGACAAAACTGTACATAAGGACAATTACTGTACTCTTAAAGAGCTTTTGCATCATGAAGGGTATACATTACATTGACCACGTATTCATTACTTATACCGTACCCGTGTGTACCAAATTTAAATTCCAAAGTTCGTGAAGACAGTGATTTCCCCCTTGCTTTGAAGGTCAAGTGTGCAAATTTTCATCGAGATCGGACTAAAACTGTAGATTTGTATAAGGAACATACACACACATATACGTTGATTTTTATATACATAGCTATAAATTTCCATTTAAAAATTCCAAAATAAAAATTTACATAACAATTTTTTTTTTTTTTTTTTTTTTTTTTTTTTTATGGAAGGGAGTTGGAAGTCATTTTACGACCTAACCCACATACGTATTTCACGGTATGTGGAGTGTCGGACTCGCTGGTGTTTGCAATGCAGCCCTACCGACTAAACCCGTCTCCCTCCCCCCAAAGGCGCGTCAGCCGATTATTAATCGGCTATTGGCACCGGGACAGTTTGTCGGTCCTCCACTATTGCTACTCCACTAAATGCTTTAGTGTCTGTAGGGGAGGACCCTTTTCCATCACCCCCCTTAGTCCTCCTGGTTCCTTAGCACCTGTCTGAGGGAGGAGGGTTGCAGTCCATCGATGCCGGTGCTGACCTTTGGTTATTCGACCGGCCGAGACCGAGGACCACCCCGCGACCCCCAAGGCCCCCCAGAAGCAGCCATCCCCCAAGATGATTACCGTTCGACCCGGTTCCCCTGCCTCCGTCAAGTTTACCTTCGCTCCCGGCAACCACTCCCAGGGAGGCGTGACCCCAGAGAACCCCAAGAGCCAATGAAGCAGCCACGCCTACGACCGGCTGTCAGCTGATGGACTGCCGGGGGGTGCTACATTGTCGACAAGCACCTGTCAAACGGACGAAGGTTAGCTCTCAGCAAAGACTTCTGCACTGTCCTCACCTCCCTGTGCCCAAAATTAGCTACAAGGGAACCCATCTGCCCCGTGAGCGATATAATAAGCGAGGGGCAGATGGTAATGAGGACGGTCCTAAACTAGCTGAGACAAGAACATTGAACGACTAATCCTAGTATCACAGATAAACCTAATCCTAGTATCACAAGCTTCCTGATCTCGCCTCCCTTGTGAGTGAATCACAAAGGAACCCACTCTTCCTGCCGGACGAAAAGTATAGCCGGGGAGAGTGGTAGCGAGACCAGTCCTAATCTAAATAATAAACCTAAGATTAAAATTTACCTAAACTAGTATCACAGCTAAATAAATGCTAACCTAATATCACAAATTCTTAATCCTAATGGTAACTAGTGGTGTTCCTATGCTAAGCCTAAAACTAATATCACAAATTATCCGACCACCGCCTTCCCTCCACTCTGGTGTGTAGTGGAAAGGAAACCCCCCTGCCTCCGCGTGGAACAAATAAACGGGACAGGTGGTGACGGAGACCGGTACTAAATCTAGGGCTAAAATTTCTATAGACTAATTACCTAATTCTAAATTAAAATAAATAAATAAAACAAAGGAATCTGTCTCCCTACTGCCAAGAGTGGCCCTTGGGAACCCACCATCACTGCCGGACGAAATATATAGCCGGGGATGGTGGTAACAGATCCTATCCTAACCTAAAATAAATTACTAATAAATAAATAAATAATTAAAACAAGGAATCTGCCTCCCTACTGCCAAGAGTGGCTCTTGGGAACCCACCATCACTGCCGGACGAAATATATAGCCGGGGATGGTGGTAGCAGATCCTATCCTAAACTAAATGACATAAAAAGACAAAACGAATCCCTAACTACCTGTGCTCTGCTGAGGGATCATATTAATTCATAGAGTCCTGCTCTTCTGAAAATAATAAACAATTAACATAACAATTACTTTCCTCTTAAAGTGCTTTTCAACGATATGCATTATATGAAGGGTATCCATTACTTTGACATTTACCCCGTACCCCTTTGTACCAAAATTTAAATTTCGAAAATTTATGTAGACAGTGAACTCCCACTTGCTTTGAAGTAAAAGTGTGTAAATATTCATCAAATTGGGATAAAATTGCAGATTTGTATAAAAGACACCCTAATACAGACACTCTTATTTTTATATAAGATATAGCTATATTTTTAAATTATACCCCCTCCTAAATGAAAATATGACAAAACTGTACACAACAACAATAATTGTTGTTGTTAATTGTTCCTTAAATAATAACGCAAAATTAACATTTTATAAAAAAAAAAAATAATATGAATAATACATTATTTAATTGTTTTTTTTTTTTTTTACGAGTATCTAACTCAATTTCTTATTTTATTATTTTTACTTCCTCGTACACATAGTATCAATAGCACGAGGAAGTAGTCTGATGGAGCGAAAATTAGAGTTTGAAATTTTGATGAATTTGCACGTCTTAAGGTCCCTTGAGCCCAAAAAAGTGTTGTTTTTTTTATAAATGTCTGTTTATTGTCTGTTGTCTGTAGGCTGTGAAAACACGTGGAGCTTTAACTACGGATCCTACTTCGATGAAATTCCTCATACACTCATACATGTTCAGAATTGAGAATTTCAGAAACATCATTAGTCCAAGCAACTAAGGTAAAAATATGGTATAACCTCCGATTTCCATGAAGATGCATCGATTTTCATGAAATTTTGTAAATAAGCTCTAATTACCCTTCAGATCAAAATCTACCCTATGCCGATATGTGCTTATTATTATGAAGGGTGAAAACTACCTCTTATTGCAAAAAAAATCAATAAAAAAAGAAATTGAAGTATATAATAAGTTGAAAAACACTCACAAGGCTAGATAGAAGTAAGGTTGTTCGATGCTTCAATACACTATTTATCAATTTTTCAACCCTTTCTGACTCATTTCATCCCTATTACAGCACTCCTGTTAATATAAAATTGGAAAAAAATTGAATAACTTTTTAAATACATTATTTATAAAGAATTTTAACCGTATCTAAATTTCGGTTAAATCCGATTAAAGCATCTTTAACCGTATCTAAATTTCCAACCCTTATCAATCAATCCTTATAAAAAAATTGAAAAAAATCATTTAAGGATATATTTATACAAAATTTGGAATGCATGGAAGGAAACTTTTAATTAAAAATTGATGTCATATATTTAATTAAATGTGTAATATTTTATTTTACATAAAAGTAAAAAGAAAAACTTAAATGAGTCAATACATAAAATAGAATTAAATTAAAAGTCATCGTCATCGTCAATATCGGTATTTTCGTTTTCTTCCTCATCTAAATCCATTTATTGGAGCACAATTCTGGCAATTTTGACCAGCACATTCACCGCAAGTAGAGTTGCAAAAAAGTCCAACTTTAGCCACATGACCCACCGCATCCTTCTTGTATCCTAATTTGCATTTTATAGGAAATTTCATTACCTACAAGCTTATTAAAGTTAAACAATTTTTTTTAAAGGCTAAAAAAGGGCTTTATTTTAAAAGGGCAACGTTTAAAGGCTCTAAAACGGTACCAGTCACATGTTAATGTGAATTTTAAAAGGCCATATCTCGGTTAATTTTTAAGCAAAAAAAAAATTCTAACTTTTTGTTCTCTAGTAATTTTTACGTATTTGTGATTTTAACGTATTTGTAATTTTTACGTATAGTTTTTAATTATTTTGAAAAAAAAGACAAAATTTTTTAAAATTTCAAAAATCCTTCATCTACTTTAAATCGTAGGTGAACACAAAAACTATTGAGTTTTCAAAAAAACTCTACAGAACATTTTTTTGCTTAAAATATGTTTCTCTATCCATATTATGTGAGGTAATTTTGAATATAAAAATTCTCACCCCCGAGTTGGGGTGGTATCCACCCCCAGGGTAAAAGCACACATCGGCATAGGGTAGATTTTGTTTATTGAGGTATTCCCTACCTACAGTTAAAATTTCAAGAAAATCAATGCGTCTTCATGGAATTCGGAGGTGAAAACCTTGGGAGCCTGGACTACATACCCCGAGGCGAAATCGAGCAATTAATTAGACCTAAATTTGGGAAAAAGAATTCTAAAATTTAGTGCATTTGAATACGAATCTAACCATGTAAGAGAGTACTCTTATAGAGAATGTTTAGTACAACTTGGATCGGTAGCCCAGCGGCGTAACTATGGGCACGGGCCCGCATTGCGGGGGCCACTAATCAACGACGATGGGACCCCAGTTCTAAACCCAAGAGGTTTTTCTTTCTCGTCAATTTTGTTTGGCGAGGGACCCCCAAAAAATTCTTGCGGGGGGGCCCCCAATGCCCTAGCGGTAGCCGCATTAAAAAGCTTTCTAATAGTACAAGAGATTACATGGTTTGCTTAAAGTTTGAGGGCGTGGAGAGTTTATGAGCAAAAATATCTTAAAACTTATTGTCTCATTAACTACAAAGCAAACAATAAAACAAAAAAGTTATAAATTCTATTCTTATTTGTACTACTTGATTATTATTATATTTTAATAACTTAAAATTTATTCTCTTGTTGCTAGATGTCCAAGACTGTAATATTGATCGGACTTATTTCAGCGGTTACAGCATGCTCAGTTCCTGAGTTTAACTCCGTGGACATTGACTCTATGGTAAATATTATTATTATTGAAATAATAATAATTTCAGTACATAGAATAGAAAGGATAAATTTAATATAGGTCTGTGAATATATATATATATATATATATATATATATATATATATATATATATATATATATATATATATATATATATCACAGTCAGTTGATCTTAAACTTTAATTATGCCATTTAAAAGCTTATGAAAAGCAGAACTTTTTCCTAAAAACGCCACACTTCTAACATGCCTCAAATATGAGTAATAAGCTCAGGAATTTCGTAGTCGAATTTTAAAAAATCCAAATTTTCAAATGTAACAGAACTTAAAAGACGCTTAGTAGCTGATAATTTGGAAATAAATTAATGATTCTGAAAGGTTTTTTTATGCTCTTTAAAATTGGTCCTTATAGCCTAATTTCTTTATATCATTTAGTTTTTGGGATATTATACATTTTTTGAAAATTTTCGTAAAGCACTTTAAAAAAAGAAATAAATCATAGCATCTGCTTACTTGACATTTTTTGTTGCATTTGACCCATAGAATCCGACAGTTTCTTTATGACGTTTTATCGCGTGTCACCCTGTATAACATCATTTACTTGTCCTGATAGATTAGATCTAGTAGAACTTATTCTGACAGGGGTAGACTTGGCTGAACCTATGATGAAATAAGGATATAATAATAATAATAATAATAATAATAATAATAATAATAATAATAATAATAATAAGCTTCACGGACATCCATTCCAGGACAGGAGCCTCTCCCTAGGGAGGAAAAAGTCTGTATTGAGGTTAAAAAAGTCTTTTTACTACATTCGTCCCAACACTCGCGGTCCCTAGCCACTCTATACCAGTTTTCTCCAACTCTACTAACTATTTCTTCTCTCCATCTTAACATGGGTCTTCCTTTCTTTCTTTTGTTTCCTCTGGGGATCAATTCCGTTAAGATGTTGGCCCATCTGTTATTCTCCAATCTAGCCAGGTGACCTGCCCATCTCCACTTGGAGTGGTAAGCTTCCTTCAGTAGAAATAAGGATATATACATATTTAAATGTTACTTTCAGATCCAGGGGAAATTTTACACCTACAGTCAGATTGTTACCTACCCACTTCAAAAATTAACTGAAAAATGTTTAATGGCTACAGCAACTATTCCCAATGACACACATATTGTTACCACCTTTAATTACGTCGATGATAAGTAAGCAACTAAATATTTGTTTACTATTATGTTAACTACTAAATGTTATCTAACTTAAAAAGAAAAAAAAGTCTCCTAATTAGTATGGACATTGCTTCCTCGTTGGATAAATGGTCACAAGAGTATAAAATATTGTGATTACACTGGACCTAATTCGATTTCCACTGCGGGGTCAAATTTATTTTTATTCAATAATTAATGGGTTCAGTCGGTTAAACTTAATATAACTCTCTGTGGGCAACTTTTTATAAATTATCCAATTCTTTAAAAATTAATGCTTTTAAACATTTTCAGTGAGGTCACATTTATTTTTATTAATATTGCAGACGGTTTTAATTATTATAGGCCAGTCAAATAGTACACTATAAATCGATAGAATCGCATACTAACGACTAGTTCTGATTTATAATATGTTGTTAGGAGCACTACCAGTAATGTATATCCAAGTTTGCAGCTTATCTTGAGAAAGACCTGTGTTAACTTCTTAGCACTCAAAAAACCACGAAATTTTCGCACTTGTTGCGGCTTTTTCCGCAACAAGTGGTTTCTTGAGGAGAAAGCAAGCTGTATTAAAGAGAGCTATTATTGAGACCAAGAGACAAAGCTACAAACAGTTTGTTGCCAATCTAGTTTTTTAACAGGACGGGAACCGGGCGTACAAATATTTGGCTTCACTGAATAACGAGGAGGTTACGGAGTTTAATGAACCGCTACTAGTCAGAGGAAGAGAAGTCACAGACAACAGAAGCAAGGCTCTGGCCCTTGCCAAATCCTATGCATCAGTCGGCCGTCTGTCCCCCGAGTGCCCAGATATTAAATAAAATATCCAACTAAATATAATAAATATCCAACACCAGGATGTCTAACGGTAGAGGAACATCAATGTTTCGCCGCTATCTTCACTGCCGAGTAACTAGCAAGAACGGCAACAGAAGTAAAAAAGGGAAAGAGTGCCGGTCCGGATAATCTACCTTTAGAGCGTCTAGTAAATCTCGGGACCCTCGCCAAAGCTGTTCTCCTTAAACTCTTTAACAGCATCTGGATGAGCCGTGTACCAGCAGCGTGGAAAAAAGCTGAAATTATTCCCTTACTAAAGAACAACAAACCATCGGAATCCCTTGCCTAGTTATAGACCAATCTCCCTTACTAATTCCTGCTGCAAACTCATGGAGATAATGGTAGTGAACCACCATAATTGTTTCCTCGAGTCGAGAGCGACTCCTGAGTGACTTCCAGGCAGATTTTCGGAAGAAACGATGTACGGTTGAACAAATTGCCTACCTAAGCCAGTGGCTAAAGAATGGGTTTCAAAGAAAACAATCGACAGTAGCCGTATATGTAGACTTTAAAGCGGCCTACGACACTATCTGGAAAAAGAAGCTGATCCACAAAATTATTGATACTGAAATAAAAGGAAAAATGTTAGAATGGTTCAAATCCTTTCTTAGCCAGAGAATGTCATGAGTTAAGTACCGAAATGTCAGGTCAAAATTCGTACAAATTCGTAATGGGCTACTCCAAGGCTGCACCCTCTTTAACATCATGATTAACGACCTTGTTCGGGAGATAGAAAAGTCACAGGGGGTTAGAAGCCTACTTTTTGCGGACGTTCTCGTAATATTCGCCTCCAGCAGTAATATTTCAGCTATAAATAATGCTTTAAACGATGTCCTTGTCAGGCTAGAGTACTGGTGTGAGGAGAATAGAATGAGAGTTAACACAGAGAAGACAATGAGCCAACTCTACACCCTATCCACCAAGGCACACAATGTTAACATCAAGTACAAAGGACAACAAATATCTTTTGAGAATTCTGTGAAATACTTGGGGATGCATCTGGAAAATAAGCTGCAGTGGAAGAAGCATGAGGACCAGATGGTCCGGAGCGGCGAACAAAGATTGCGACACATGAAAAGACTAACTGGCATTAGATGGGGATCAACACAGAAAGTTCTTGCCACAAATACCCCTCAAACCGTCGCGTCGTGAGAACTCAACAAGGCAAATTTACGAAAAATGCGGTTTTCCCATTTTATGGATTTTTAAGCATTGTAAAGAAACTATCAGACCTACAGACGTCTTCTGTGGTTAAATAAAAGCTAATTAAATTTCTATGACAAAGTCTCTATGACTTTACCCGTAAAATGAACATTTTCACCGATTTCGGGGTCAAAAGTTGACCAAATCTTAAAATTTCACTTTTTTAGAAAAAAAAAAAAATCAATTTTTGGAGGGCTGTATCTAGATAACTATCGGCCCTATAGAGCTGGGTTTGGCCTCAACTTGTAGAAAATGTAATCTACTTTAAAAACATAAATATAATGTTTCATGAAAAAACTTATAGTTTAGGAGATATAGTGTTTTTCGAAGGCTAGGAAGCATAGCATAGCACATGTCTTTCGATGCAGCAAACTTAGATACACACTACTACTGGTATAGTGCTCCTAGCAACATATCAAAAAATCAGAACTAGCCATTAGTTTGCGATTTTAATATACTCGTACTATATGACTGGCCTATTATAGGACCAACAGTGAGTTAATTATGACCTACCATCCAAATTTTATTAAATTCGGAAGATTTATTTTTAAGACATGGTGGTGGTGGTACTTAAAAATGTTGAACGCCTGATGTCAGAAAAGAAAATTCTGTCCAGGAATATGTGAATTCGGACACATAAAAATTACATTCTTCAGAATGATCATATGGTTCGTTTATCCTTTGCCTTTGGTAATTTCTGAAGTAACGTTTAATATTTATACTTTTTCTTTTTAGCGGGGACAAAAAACAATTAATTTTGTATGGTGAAAGGAATTTATCGAAACCTGGAAAATATGATTATAAGTTAGGTAGGTAACCCATTTTATATTAATACTTAACAACCTCATGTGTTTATCCTCTTTAACTAATTCTAACCATCTACTAAATTTAAGACATTTCACAACCAATCTGTACCACTCATAAGCGATTTTGGTTTACTTGTGACATATTATCAATTCTGACAAACATGTTATATTTTGTATACTTAAGTATAATTTTTTCGACAAATTTTTGAATGAAATGAGTAACACCATTTCTTAAATTATATTTTAATATTGCAAAGAAACATGTGATTTTAAATAATATGATGTTTTTATTTTTCTCAGGCCCAGAAACAGTACCATTATCTATAGTATGTGGACAGATACCAGATCCCGAAGATCAAAATAGAATTTTTGCAATAATGGGCTGTGACAAAAACAGTAAGTAGTCAACTATGAACCACCTATTATATTGCCCGTCAAACACCTCTATGCAGTTCAAAGATGATAGCCTGCGACGAAATCAGATTTAAACCTCTGTCTCAACTCCTACACTGACACTCTTCAATAACTTCTAAAGTCAGATTTATACCTGAAATCCTACACGGACTTAAACTCATCAATAACTTCTAGAAACATATTTAAACCTCTGTCTAAGCTTCTACTCTCGTTTTTTTTTTACTTTTCCTCACTACTGTTAGTAGGAAAAGTATTGTTTTCACCAAAAAATTTTTTTTCGAGATTTCAACGGAATTATCCGTTACAGGGGTTTTTAAGACCTCCTGAGTGGTTTTCAGCATGACGTATATATGTGTGTGTGTGTGTGTATGTGTGTTATCATCGTAGCGTCCAAGGTATTTAACCTAGAGAGTTGAAACTTAGCAGAAAAATCAGTCCTAACCTGTAGTTGTGCCGCCCGAAAAATCATAGCCATCTTGAACCCAGTTTGCTGAGTCAGCAAACATTTTAAAAAATCGTAATAAATCGAAAATGGTCCTTATCGAGTTGAAATTTGGCTCGAATGTACCTCTCTGTATGACAAACAAGCCCACTAAATTTCATTTTGATATAGGCCGCTATTTTGAAGTTATCAATGTTTGAATTTTTAAACTTTGACGGTTAATAATACCGAAAGTATACATAGGTTTTAGACATATAGCATATCGTTGAAACCGGAAAAAATTAAGGAACAAATATAAAAAACCCCGATGAAATTCCATTAATTAGTTTAAAAGTTATAAGCGAATATAATTATTTATGAGTGCGATAATTTTGATGACGTCAAAGTTTGTTTACATCTGTCAAAATACCGCCAAACTTCAAATAATTAAATAAAATATAGGTATTAAAAATTAGGTTCTTTTAAGAATGATAATAAATCAGTTTGTTCAGAACGGTCTCCCATCCAAGTACTGACCACGTCCAATGCTGTTCCTCCTGCTGCGAAGCAGCAGGAGAGGCCACTTTAGTGGCCTCTGAAGTGAGGAAAAGTTCCGAGGTACCCCGTACCCGATTTTTTTTTTTTTTACTTTTTCATGTACTTAGTACATATATACAGCATTGAGATGTTGCGAAAATTTGATTTTATGGATTTACACGTTTTTAGGTCTCTTGAGTCCAAAAAAGTGTTTTTTTTAAAAATGTCTATTTGTCATCTGTGCAGACGAGTGGAACCTACACTATTGGGCCGATTTTATTGCAATTTGGCATACAGGTTCAGAAAAATCATATCCCGAGGTGAAATCGAGGAATGAATTTAACTTTAAATATGGGGCGTTCCACCAAAAGATCTGACAAACGTGAAAACAATTATTTTAAAGATGTAGTCCATTTAAATGCAAATCTAAAAATTTTTCCTGGGAAAAATCTAGTTTCCGAAGTATTGATGAAAACAAAAATTAAACAGCCACATATTCAACGCTTTTTAGGCGCCTGATTGTAAGGTTTGACCTTGAAGTAATTAGAAAAAAGACGAAACCAACGGCATTCGTTTTTGAAAAGTGTCCTAAAAAACATATCAAAAGTATACCAAAATATTGTAGGTGGAAATACGCAATTTTTTCAAAATGGCGGCGGAATACGACACTTTTACGCTTAATTATTTAAATTCTGACTTCCCTTTCACAGTTGGCGAAATTTTACCCTTTATCATTATTGTTCCTCTTAAAATTACCTTTCCGATGACACCAAGTATGACCCGATGTGACTAATGGAAGGGGTACTAAGGAATCGTAAAGGGATTATTAAGGCTGCACGGGGACTGAGATTTCGACCCCCGCGTCACACGCGCCATAACCTCACGCATTTAATATTGAACCATTTAATATTGAGGGTTTATAGTTTTGATTTGTCGTATCACTTTTACTTTCATTGGTAAAAAATAATAATATTTGGGAATAAAAAAAAAAAACATTACACAGAATTTGTTGGAATAAATAAAGCTATATTGAATCAAATATATTTATATAGAAACAAAGTATTATGTCATGTGTACTTAGTTTTATTTATACCTATTCATTTAGTTATATTATTTAAATACTAGCGGGATACCCTTGCTTCGCTGAGGAGTGTGATATCTTTAATTTGATGGGTTTATAAACCTACCATCAAGAAACTTTTAAATCCTTTTCCTAATCCATATCCATAATATCTAGATTCTAGATTCTATCCCTCCCCTTATTTCTATATCCCCTCCCCTTTGATAATATAATTTGTAAATATCCCAAATTACTAATTAATTCCAACAACTGATGAAAAATTCTTAAATGTTAACTTTGGGGGAAAAGCAGCGGTATTTTCCTTCTGGGTCCCCCGTGTCTTTTCACATTCCTGAGACAAAATTGGAATTATCTTTGATTAATATATCCATCCAAAATAGGAGCATTTTCTCAAGTATTAACTTCCTATCTTTAGAAGATAGGTTTGGGCTCAATTCCCCTTCTTTTCTTACTTTTACCTATGTTTCCCTTATAGGAATAAAATTTTGTACAATCCCTATTGGCAGATATCAATATAATTTAGAAATTATTATGCTACGTATACACTCAAAGATTTTATTTTAGCGTTTTAAAGAAGTGGTGATAATTATGATATAAGGGTTTATGCATGGTAAGGTGTGATTTATAAAAAATTGTCTTCTTGATGATTTATAAACTATTTAAATTATATATGTTTAAATCAAATTATACTTATTATAAACACAAAGGGAGACAAACAGAGAAAAATAGACTCCAGTCCCGGCGCTGGAGTCTATTTTTCTCTGTCTGTCTCCCTTTGTTAATAATAATTATAATTTTATTTAAATTAAAATTTAAACTGTCTGTAGTATGAATACTACCTAAAACTTAAAAATGAAATTTATAATATATGTTTAAAAAATAAATCTAAATATTTTTTGACAGCAATTTTACAGTTCTTCCTACAGAAATTTCCACAGAACATAAAATATTGTCTGTAGCTTCTCCTGCAATTTTAGTTAAATACATTTTTTTATAAAAAATAAAATTAGAATTTTGAAATCTATTTAGAAGCCCCGTTCTCCGCCCCATATAAAGCTACCAAAATGTTTTATAGCCTATAACACCCGCAGAATTGATCTTAACATTATACCCAAAAACCAACAAAATCTGTTCAGCCGTTTGCCGTTTGGACGTGATTGACGCACAGACAGACACAAAATTTTCTAAACTTAAATTCGTTATCAGGTTTACTCATTTAGTGTAAATACAAAATTTGAGCCCAATCAGATAAATGTACAGACACCACTCCTATCTTTTATATATTTAAGATTAATTTATACTTATTTTGATATGCAGACCGAGAAGTAATTCAGGTATACTGATCTTCACAATCTCTGAAATAATCCATTTCACTGTCAGCTGCAAATGGTTCGCTGTTGAGGCAGGAACCTCGGCATTCTGAACATGCTTCTGAACACTTTAATCCCCTTTTCGGCATCCACATTTGTTTCCACAACTAGTTTTACATTGACACCATATAAACTTCATGAGAGATGTTGGTGCTGGAGGCATGTCTGTTTGAGTAGAAGCAAAGGTCCGACATTGTTAAGCGCCAGCCCCAATCTGTGGAATTCAGTTTTTCCGTTCCAATCCATACTTGCACTTGATAATAATCTCGCAGACTCTGATAAATAGCTGATGCCGTCGTTGGTGGAAGTTTTTTGATTTGGACAAATGAAAAAGCAAGTTACTTTTTTTCTCCTTTATTATTTAATTACAACAATAATTGTTTCTTTCTTAGTTTAAAGTAAATAACTGTACCTATACATTATGGGCCCATAATGTTATACAAGAGATATCAGGACATTAGGATTATAACAATCAACATTCGTAAAATTTGGAACACTAATACAATTTGAAATTAGTCTGGTACATTAAACTTTGAATAGAAAAACTATAAATTTTAGAATAAAACCGGAAATGGAATCGGAAATTAATTCTGAAATTAATTTGTAATCATGTAAAAGTAACATCAATTTTACGCCCAGATATAAATTAATCTATAAATCATATTATAACTAAATGAACAGATATAAATTATTCTAAGTATAACATAATACTTTGTTTCTAAATAAATTTGATTCAATATAGCTTTATTTATTCCAACCACATTCTGTATAATGTTATTTTTTTATTCCCAATTATTTTTATTTTTTACCAATGAAAGTAAAAGTGAAACGAAAAATCAAAAACTATAAACCCTCTGCCTTTTCTTAAAACTGTGTATACGCAAAAAAATTTGCATGTCTCTTGGTTCAATATTAAATGCGTGAGGTTATGGCGCTAGTGACGCGGGGGTCGAAATCTCAGTCCCCGCGCAGTATTAATATTCCCTTTACGATTCCTTAGTACCCCTTCCATTAGTAACATCGGGTCATATTTGGTATCATCGGAAAGGTAATTTTAAGGGGAACAATAATGATAAAGGGTAAAATTTCGCCAAATGTGAAAGGGAAGTCAGAATTTAAATAATTAAGCGTAAAAGTGTCGTATTCGGCCGCCATTTTTAAAAAATTGCGTATTTCCACCAACAATATTTTGGTATACTTTTGATATGTTTTTTAGGACACTTTTCAAAATCGAATGCTGTTGGTTTCATCTTTGTTCTAATTACCTTAAGGTTTGGCCATTATTTTTACTATTTTCAGGCGCCTATTTTAGGGTTTTGTAGATATGTACTCCTCAAAACCCTATTATGCCGAGGGAGATGTGTCCGTCTGTCCGTCGCTCTTTGGTTCATAGAGCCCGAACCGTTTAAGCTAAAGAGTTGAAATTTGAAACACTGGCTCAACTTTTGGACCCAACCACAGAAAAAATATACAGAAGTTAAAAATTAAATATGCGCACGCGCAATTCGCAAAATGTGATAAACTCAAAATTTTATAGTTTTTTAATTTTCGAGTGGGGTATCAAATGAAAGCCGCTGAATAGTAGGTTATAAATATATATAAATGTTTTTTTAAATGTTGCATTCTTTATTGGCTTAATAAGTTCAAATATACCCAAAAAAAATCCCCCCTCCCCAAACACTATATAACCGCTGGTCCTAAAATTTCGAAATAATTCATGCTAATACCCTATTGTGAGGTGATGATAATTTCCTGAAAAAAAATAATTTATCTTGTCGTTATTACCGATAAAAAACATTGTGACCGCTCGGGGGATCGAACCAGGGACCCCTTGAGTTCGAAGAAAAAGATCATAATTATATACCGGGTATGCTTAATCATCTACAAAACCCTAAAAAGTACTTGGACGGAAGTACTTCCTAGTGACATTATATTATATCTCTTTCTCTTCCATGCTTCTTTCTTTTCATCAGTCTGATTCAAACCTCTATCTTAAGTCCAACACTGAATCTTTCTCTTTCTCACTTCTTTCTCTTCTACTCATAGATTTAAATTTAAACTTTTGTTTCAACTACTCACTTTTCAGTAGCTTCTAGAGTCAGATTTAAACCTCTGTTAACTAAAATTTAACACTTTTAATTGCTAAGGTGATTATTTATAAATCTTCTTTCTTAATATATTTATTTCTTTTTTTCACAGCTGGTAAAAGTATTATTTGGATATCATTCTTGCAAAGACACACTTCGTTGGACACATTAAGTGAATTACAGAAACTGCGGTTTAACGATTGTTTAAAACGTACTCAAGTCAATCCCAATGACATGACTTTAATTAACAACTATAATTGCCCAAATTAAATAAGAAAATTGATTTAAAATGTAAAAAATGTATCATTAAATAAATTAATCATTAAGTAGAATGAAATTAAATAATAAAATGAGGTTATATAATTTTTGTTATTTGTTGTTTTTTAGCCTTTACTTAGAGTGTGGTTGAGTCGTTCCTTCTGAAGAATAGACTCTAGACTCCGATCGATCCGTTCTCCAAAATGATTTGATTAGTTTAATAAAGTGAATCCATTTGCTATCTAGAATGAATTTATTCATTCACTATTATGAAATCATTCGTTCACTAAAATACATAGATTTGTTAACGAAAATTAATTGATTATTTAGTAAGACACGAATATTTTTGTGGGAGTACCACCCCTAAATGTCGAACTAAAATTATTTTTATTTCTTATGAGGTGGCGTCCATACAAAAGATATACTAAAGGCTAGAAAGCTTTGGGTTCTTTCGCCAAGACTAAATAACTCAATGCCTCGTTGCCATTTTAATAATAATATACATATTACAGATCATGCATAACTAACTAATAATATGAAATATGACCTGCCTGAGACTAGAAGCTAAATCAACCATGTTTCCCCAGATATGGTAATGGTAGAATGTCATTCCTTCACGAACAATTCCAGCGATCTCAGGACCATTCAAGCCTGCAAAAAAGTAAATCAAAATAACATTTGCAATAGAGTAAATTTGAATAGCCTATCAAATTGCATTTATATCAAAGCGAATTAGTTGTTTTACTTGGGGAAAATCACGTTTCTGAGAATTCATCGATAGTTTCAAATGGTGTAAGGTTGTGTTCGATTACCCTCCGTGTAGTTATTAGTTTTTACCGTAAATCTTGATAATGTGTTCAATATTAGGTTATTAAATGTAACCACAAAAATTCTATGGTTACACAGTATGTGTATGTATTCTTATATATATAAGAAAGTTTAGTGCGAGTTGTATCAGATAACATTTTCTCAACTTCGTTGGTTGTTGGTTAACCTCCTTAGATGATTAGATTCATGTTTTAGTGGAACTTAATATGGATATTTTTTTTCAAAATCAAAATCGTCAGAACATTATTGAGAAATATTTTTATTCCGAGTTTTTGGCAGGCAATTTCTTTAATTTTAGAGTTAAAATTCATGTCTCTATTTCGATTTCGCTCCGGCTTATTTTTCTTAACACGTATGTCAAATTTCAACCTAATCAGTTCAGAATTTAAGGCTCCCCGCTCCACGTGTCTACATAAACGTCAAATTTTTTAAAAACCACTTTTTGAAAAGAGGAACAAAACGTGTAAATTCATTAAAATCTAATTTTTGGCCTATCACAATACTTTCTCTTCCTACATACTACGTATATGAATAAAATATTAGAGGAATAATTGTATCCTTCAAATTCAACCCCTAGTTTGTGAGGTTTAATTTTTTGGGGTTGCCCCATAACTTCAAGTTTCAAATTTTCGTGTTGGATACTTTCGGAGATCAGGTAGGTTACAGATAGAAAGACAGAGTAACATGGGAAGGAATTTAATGTATAACCATCGTCTTTGCCTACGGACCCTAAAAACTCAAAATGTATTCCTGGTGATTGATTTGGCCTAGAAGATTCAATACTCAATGGAGCCAAACTATCCAAATTTAAAATGATAACTTTTTTTTTATATCCCCGACCATTAGAAAAGAACCGAATGATTTAAGTATATTAAAGGCATTATTTATTTCATTCAAAATTTAGGACAGGGATTGGTGTAGCCGAGGGGTCTACTGCGTACTCGAAAACTCTCAACAGAGTTATTTATTGTACATATCTGGTGATGATTCGAACACAAAGGGAGGCAAGATATGTTTCTTTTAAATAAAAAACAAATAAATGCGGAATAACACCTAGGCGAGAACAATTAGTTTTTAAACAGCGACTGAGCCGGTTATGGAAACAGAAGAAATAAAATAAAAATCCTAATCAAGTCCATATCTTAGACTACCATGTACAAATAGTAATAATAATAATTACAATTATGTCCCATGATTTCAAAACAATATTGCCTTTGTTATTAAATTATACGTACTGTAAGACTGAACCATGTTATTCTGTGTTGTAATATATTAGGAGCAAAAGCAGAAACAAAGCTCAGCAAAACACCGTTGTTGAGTGGGACTCGGAATGTTTTTCCCTTCCTTGACTCTTGACGTCAGAGAGAGCTAAAGTATAAGATGTTGGTCTAGGGTTAAAGTCAAGGATGTTAAATATATAACATCTTGGTTTATATAACTTTATATAACATCCTTGGTTAAAGTAAAGAAAAATAAAATCAATTATAAATACAAAGTAATTAAAGTAATACCGAATTATGATTACACTGAATTTACGAAAAATACTACTGTGTATTATATTGGCGACAAAACTAATATAAGCTCTATAATTTTGTTAAAATTTTTTCAGTTGCAAAAATTACAATTAATCAAGTAATTAACATCAATTTTGCAACTCCTCCTGACAACACTGCAGTAGAACTTTTATTTTTGTTGAAATGAAAGGTAGGTTCTTCTCTCACTCTCCTGTTATCTCCGCCAGGTTACAGTTGTAAACCTTAATTTTCTCGATATTTTATCCATTATCCTATAGAAATGGGATATTTTTGACTTTTTGGTTTATATTTTTCTCACTATTTGTTATTTTAATCAGTGTTAATAATGTCTAGAAGATTGTTCTCGACAGTTTTATCTGTTATAAGGTATCGTTTTTCTGGTATCATACCGGTTGTTCCTTCGAGTTTATCGTCAACTTTATTGTCAAGGTATTTATAGTTTATTATTAAATTAATAGAATTTAGCAAAAGGGGCTACTTAAATGGACTCTCTTAATTAACTGTTTAACCCAAATTTTTCTGATTTTGTTGCGAAATCTTTCTTCAGAGGGAATAAAGAAGTGCGGTTCTAGTGCATTGACTTAATTTTGGACTCAGGTCCAAAAGGTAGGCCTGGTGAACCCAAGTTATAAATCCTTAAATATCTCTCAATTTGTTGTCGTAATTAAGCCAGATCTTCTATTGAAAGTCATGGATATTTTTTTCCAAACATTTGGGATCGAGGAAGCCAAAATCCTAAACCAAAATGAAAATGCAGAATTTCTCGCAACTCTTTCTCCCTAAATGCCTACCCCATTGTTTATATTCATGAATTTAACCAACGTAAATTGTTGTAAGTCCATTTAAAAAAATATATATATATATTACTTGGGTAAAAGTGAATTGTACTGTGCTGTTTACAGAATCGAAGTTTAAATTAATTTTTTTGCACTAGAATTTTCAACAACCCCTAGTGTGGTTGTTGAAGTATATTTTGAGCACAAAATGTGTGCTCCTCTCATTTTCTGAAGAAAAGCAACCCTGCTGCAAATAGACCAGGTAAAGGTCCAAATTGAAGTACATAATAGGTAAATATCGGCAATAGCGCGCCCCTTCTCACTCCAACGTATTTTTTGACAAAGGGATATCAACTCTCCTATGAACAAACCATACATATATAATTATTTTATACATATATTATTATATACGAATGGAAGGGATGAATTGATATATCGAAGCCAACTGTACGACTTCGATTACATGGAAGGGGTACACTATTGCCGAGTTTAGCCCAAAATTTGATGGCACCGTACAATTCACTTTAGCCATTACTTGTAGTACGTACTGAATTATGCTAGCAAGTAACTGAGATAAGTGATAATCTATGGAAAATAATAATGTTTATTTTGAAGAAATATTACTCAATTTTAATTTTCTTCCTCCAGGCTTTGTTTTTCAGAAGTTTTGGTAAGGTTGTTTATATCCTTGGGTAATCGAAAAATAATAGATTTTTTTCTTTGTCTAATTTACAGGAAATTTCACTTGAGTGCAGCATGTCGAGGTCTAATGGAATTTTTCGACGAGAAAGATAACTGGAACAAGACAGAGATTCGTGTTGGAAGAGCTTGGAAGAAAGATGAACTTAGGATTAAGAGCAACGAAGACCTTCATAAATTATGGTTATAATTCTCTTTATCAACGAGCTTAATTACCCCAGACCAATGGGTCTACGTCAGGACTCGAATTGTGTACTTTACTTAACTTACATGATGACTGAAATGAGTTAAGTTTATTGGTGTAAATTTTAAATAAATTCATTAATTTACGTTCTGCTATAATGGGAAAAACCTATAAGAATATACTCTGCTGTTGGAAATTAATCCAAAGTTATTTTAACTCGTATGTCATACAACAAATTAATTATCTTACATCTGTATCAGGGTGAGAATAATGTCACTACAGTCTTTATGAGAACAGTATTGTTTTGATATTACTAAAACATAATATCATTACCAACTTATGTAATAGAAAAAATGAATCAAAATTATTATGTTTAAAAAAGTATGTTTAATTTTTTGTTGAAGGTTCATACTATTAAAAGAGAGAAATATGTTACTTTCAATGGAACATGAATATATGGCTAAGCAAGAGCTGTTCCCTAATCCAGAGCGACTTGATAAGGTAAGCAAAACTCTTGTAAAGTTTTTTTAAATAATATTTTTTGTTGTGTTCAATGAACTTTCAATTCCTACTAAAGTTGTACTTATGCATTCACATTATGTCCAAAAATACAATGAGGATATATATTTTTTTGGCCGAATATACAGTAAGATCTTTCTTACAAATATACAATGATCTAGAAATTGAAGGAATGTTTGCAGGGAATGAGATGTATTAGTGAAATCTTTCCTAATTGTGATTACATTGCTCCCTTTGCAGATAAAGCTTCTCAGAGCTCAAAGTGCTTTAGTGCTATAGAGAGTTAAGTAAAAGTGGGGTATGAGAAAGGATGAGGGAAGAAAAAGATCAAATTATTTTTCATCCTACCAAATTAATTACCTAAAGGTTGTTTTATGTAATGTGCTGGACTCTCAATAGTAGAACTGACCTAGCACCCAAATCCAAACCCCTGGTTTCTTAGGACTATAGCTTGCTAGGTTTTAGGATATTGAGTGCAAATATTGTTTTAAAAAAAATGTTTCACTATGATATTATAGAAACATAAGTTGTTTCTTTGTTGGTTAGGCAGTGATGATGGTCTGACAATATTTTGGCTTTTAACGCAATAAGTTTGCAAAAAATCTAGTTGCGGTATAAAGTACCATGTGCGCCCTTATATGTAACTCCATTAGGCGTGTCCACTGCAGGTTAATAGTCCTTTAATCTTAATTTTGGAAATGACTTTTGTATGAGTGTCATTCAGTTATTTATGATTTTCTCAAAAACCAATACTATTTGTTAATTTGACTGATGTGAAGCTTGGGTTTTTGGTGCCTAGGGACAAGGTCGGTTTTGGCACCCCCTCCATCAATCAATACATTGAACAATCCAATATGCAAAAAAAATAAGGTCTCCGAATTCAATTTTGCACCCCCAGAGTTGCTGAATTCGGGGACAGATGGCCCCCTTGCCACTGCTCCTCCACCCTCTAAAGTTTTTTGCTTGAAATTATTATACAAATTTTCTTTTTATTTATGATGTGATTTTATTTTTCAGATCAAAGAGAGTATATCTCTAAAGACCAAATAAAGGTTATATTATTATTATTTCTTTTTCAGGTTAAAGAGAGTATGCTAAACTTGGAGGATGTTGTAAGGGAAAGAGACCGTGCTTATTGGGAATTGGAAACTGGTGAATCCGGTGAAAGACCCGCTCGAATGGAACACAACAGACTTGGTTAGTGTTTCCTTATTTTTATTATAAGAATTATGTTATTTATTTTGTGTAAGAGTCGAAATCAGCTCAAGGAGTCTACATAGAGAAGACAAGTTGAAAAAGAAACAGATAGAGTTTATTGACAAATAGAAATAATTGGGTAAAATTGTCTTTAAAAGTTTGTTAGGTATCAGGTTAGATAATAGCAAAGAAGGAAATAATACAGAACTCTAACGAGCCTAAATGAACCCAAGTAGTCTACATAGAGGAGTCAAGTTGATGAATCAGGCTTTCTTTACAGAAAGTTTAAATTATTTTGAGATAACTTTGACATCAAAATTTTATCTAATATCGAGCTATGGGTGTTTGTAACAATATTCTCAATATCTTCTTGGGTTTCCGGTGAAATCCGCGTCACGAAGGGGTTGAAATCTGACGTTTATGTTAAATTTCATTTTGAATTTGGAGACAAAAACAAAACTATTTGTTCTTCAGAATGATCATAATGCTTACTTAGCCTTCAAGTAGCTTTGTAGTCAATTTAGGGGGGGGGGGGAGCCAAGGGTTACAAGGGAAATTTGGACAATTTGAGAAGTCCCAACATTTAAATTAAAAGTTAAATTGTCCCCCAAACAAAACTTCTTAAATTATATGATTTTTATGACGTCAGAGGTTTGTATCCATTTGCCACCTTTATTTTATATGTATTAACTATCCGTTCCTCCACTTAACTCCCCTTCTACAAAAATGTCACGCTTACCCTTTGGCTACTCTGCTTTAATTTTTTTATTAATAAATAATCTACATTAATGTTTTTTTTGTTTTTTTGTTTGTCTGTTCTAGGAATGCCATTTTTCTACAAGACTTACGAGCATTTTTTACCTGAAGAGCAAAACATGGGGTATATAAAGAAAAGAGATTTAGGTCCTGTCCATAGGAAAGAGATAGCAAGCTTTTTACTTTATCTTAATGAAAAAAGATGGAATGAGAAACGTAAACAAAGAGTGTAAGTTAAGCCTCAATTTTTAAACAGTGTTTTAAAATATGAACTTTTTTTGTAAATGAATAACATATTATTAAAATTAATAAATATTTGATGCAGTGGAATAAAGTCATCATGTACAAGTCTTTTTTGCATTGCGAAGTTATTTTGCTTTCATATGGCTGCCAAGAAAATATTATCTTAGTTTTAAATTTACGGGACTGCATTAACTGCTACTTGGATTTGACCCATGACAGAAATAATATCACACACAATTCTTCTAAAAAATAGGGAAATAATGGGGCAAAATGTAAAGCTACATCATTCCTCTGCCAATGTAAAATGTGATGCCAGCAGGGCCGTACCGAGGCTGTGGCGAAGGTGGCCCTTGCCAAGGGCGCAGGTTTGAGAAGGGCGCAAAATGGAGAAGAGGAAAAACATTTTTTGATTGGTAAGATTGGTCAAAATGAAAACTTTATACTTAGGTATCATTTCGGTTGTGTGAGCTGTCAATTCGTGTTTTTATGATGAACATTAATCCCATTGTGACATTGCGCTTAGCGCGGTGGCGTGCAGGGACCGCGGAACCTATTTCAAAGAGGGGGGGCAAAAAAAAAAAAGGAAGAATTTGTTGTGCATTGTGGGTTTAGCATTTTTCTAATAATATTAAACTTTTTTATATTGCAAGCCACTCTAAACAATTTTTTTAAGAAAGAGGAGAGGGAAAAATCCAGACGACTAATGAACAGTTTGAAGATAAATGCTTAAGCAGTATGTTTTGGTTTGATATAGAGGCTAAATTTCTAAGGGAAAAGAAAAATTAATTAATTAATAATAAAATTTCCAAATTAAGCAATCCTTAATAAGATTTAGTTTTTTTTATAAAAGAGCGTATTGTTAAACATCGATATCTGTTGAATATTTGTATTTAAATATATACTTCATGCGTTTATATAAATAATATTGTACTACGTGTAAATTATAATTTTATTTAAATATTTTTAAATTTTTAGAGATCAGGAAATGTTCATGTTCGATGTTAGTTTTTTAGTACAATAAATTGACAACAATTTAAGTCTAACTGAAACTTTGTACGTCCAATAGTTCCCGAGATATGGCACTTTAAAAATTGGACAATTTTTTTTCAAAAAATGGAAATTTTAAGTATTGTTCTCGTTTCGGGGCAAATATCGGCGTAAAAATGTTAACCTATGAGAAATGTTATAAGGAATGAAGTTTTACTAAATATAATTGGCTTCCTTTAAGGACCAATGAAAACTATGTATACGTCCATCAACAACTAACATTGAGAGGCGCATAGTTTACAAGGTATCAACAACTGAAAAAAGTCCGACAATTTTTCACATGTTATGTAGCTAGCACAGGTTTATCGAAGCTGCAAACTTAGGATCACACTACCCTAACTGGTTCGAACAACATATCAAAAAATCAGAACTACATCAAGCTTTGCGAATTATTATAAGTAGGTCTAATTTGACTGGCCTAATATTCCGTTTTTGTGTTTTTCACAATTTCAATTGAATTACAGGGCCTACCGACTTCGTTTTGCTCTTAACAGGAAGATAATTAAATATACTACAACTTTATTCCTTATGACTTCTCGTAAGGGGGTTTTTTTATGCCGATATTTTTTATACTCATTACTCTAACACTCTAACTGGTCCGAACTACATACAACAAAAAAATCAGAACTACATCACGCTTTGCGAATTTAATGTCTTATTTGACTGGCCTATACCTATTCATTTATTTATCTAGAATGAATAGGTAATTTAACAATAACAGAGGGGGGGCGTTGCCCCCCCTCTGTTCACTGTGGGGGGGCGGCCGCCCCCCCTGCCCCCCCTGTTCCGCGGTCCCTGGTGGCGTGCGATTCATGTTTATATTGGCAACGCTAGGGCCTAGCGTTGCCGCGAGGCGCATCCGCCCCACCCCCTAGCGGCTAGGGCAGTGTTTTTCAACCTTTTTCTAATGGTGGCACCCCAACTTGGTTAATTGTTTCTCGCGGCACCCTTATTTCTTAATACTAGTTTAAACAAGTAAAGTGTGAAAAAACATGTAATTAATAAACTCAATGCACTCACCCATATCGAAAATTACTCAATTTATTAACACCATCTTAAATTATTTAAACAGTAAGAACACTTATGATACCGAAAATACGAAAGAAAAAAACGTTTAATAGTTTTTACATATAAAAAATAATCAAATAAAGGGTTCACAACCAACAAGTGTTGAATTTTTTTTTTAATAAAATGATTAAAAAGGTATGGAATATTCTTTTTTGAAAATTGTAATTACATTTGTATGTATTCAGTAACAACATTTATGAATAACAATACAATATAATTATATAAATGCCCTAAAAAAAATGTAATTCTACTTATTATATTTTTAAAGTACTCATTGTGTAAAAAGTATTTTTTACTTAAGAAATAAAGTTAAGATGTCAATATTGTAAATAACAACTTACTTTTTGTAATATTGTAAATATTTTTCCGTTCAGTATTGTACTTAATTAAATTATAATTTCATATTTGCTGTGGTGAAAAGTGAAATGACAGTTGATGTTTTATCTAAATAAACTTTTTATATCAACCATTTAACCTTGAACCGAAAAAGGAGTTATTATAGTGTAGCAAGGTGTTAAATAGTACTTTTTTTTTTAATAATACTTAAATGGTACTTTTTTTACGTGTTAAATAGTACTTTCTAGTAGCGAAAACTAAAAAATTACTTTAACTTTTAGAGCCAGAATTGCTTAAAAATTTGTTTTACTGACGTTAAAATTCCAAAAATTTACCGGGGGGGGGGGGGGGGGGCCGGACCCCCCTCTCCCCTGGGGGGTATTCCATACCCCCCAGACCCCCCGGTGGGGCGCACTTTTACGGGTTTGCCATGTACGCAGGAGCACCTAGGTACGGCCCTGGATGCCAGATATGGTGTTAAAAATTAGAGAATTTTTTATTTACTGCATTTAAATTATGAAGACTCATAGTTTTGGTTTTGTTTACAGACGAGATCGTAACCAGGTAATGCATCTACTAAGAAGGTTCCCAGATACTGATATAGATTTGCTTAAGGAACAATACCCTACAGTAGACGTAGATAAAGTACGTAGATGGAAGAAAGCTCGTGGGCACTATGTACCAACTTGAAGATATTTTTTTTAAAAATAATAACACCTTTATAAAAAAAAAGAAAAAAAAAAAAAGTTTTATGATGTGCAGGGAAGATAATGGTGGACATAACTTTAGGTTAGTCATTGACAAAGTGTGGCGAATATTCTAAGGCTTCAGCTCCCTCTAGTGGTGACACTGTATTCTCCTATCCATACCTCTCTTGCTCCTGCTAACACTAAATTGTTTCTACGGGGTCAGAATCCCTCCTTGCTTTGCTAATGGTTATAGAGGTTATATATTTACAAGTATTATCAGACTTGCCGAACTATATGTAAATGTATGGTACCATTAACTTTCTTACTTTTACTTTCATCCACCACATAAGTAAAATAACAGTGTGACTAAGAGATTGAGATACTATCTCTTCTAAAACCAGTCACCAACTTAAATAGGTTTTAATACCATTAAGGTGAGACTATATAATTACTATTCACTTCTATGCACGTGAAAAGATTATAGCAATATTTTCCAAATTTATTGTTGTACATCATAAAAGACTGTATATAATTTTTGTTGAGTAGTTTTGTAACAATTATTGCTATTAATAAATTTGTTTTATTAAATTGTTATTTTTTCTGTTACTTTTAATTTTTCTTACTTTAAAGAAAAAATATTATTTTGACTGAAAGAATCCAAAACGGAATTATCCGTTTTGGGAGTTCTAAGACGATTTGAGTGGTTTTTAGCCGGATGTCTGTCTATGTCACGCATAACTCCCGCAGTTTTAAAGCTAAAGATTTGAAGCAGTACAAAAATCAGGAATCAAATACCTTACATATAGGTATGTGTATGCTGCCCGGAGTAAGTAAGGAATCACCAAGTTCCTTACTTGTTCAATGACAGCCTCATTTCAGGACGCTGCCGTGCTTTACTTTCCATGGATAAGCGTCCATCTTTGAAGCGGTTGTACCACTCCTTTATTTGTGTGGTGCCCATCGCTTTGTTCCCATACACTTGTTAAATCTTACGTATTGTTTCCATTTGAGAATCGCCAAGCTTAAAACAAAATTTGATGCAGTAACGCTGTTTGACTTTTTCTGTCATTTTGTCAGAAAGAATAATCCGACGACACTCACTCGCACTGGCTCACTAATTAATAGTCTACCGTTGACTGACTCGTGTTGCAGACGTACAAAAAAAAATTAGCATTCACACTAGGCATGCCTGCAACCGTTCACCAACAGCCCCGCCCCCACAGCTTCCTTTGTTTGACCATTAAAAATTATGGTCGGATACTTTTTGATCACACCTCATATATTCTGTAAAACTTCTCTATAGTGTACACCTGTGGATAATAAAAATTGCGTCTGCTATTCAGAAGCTTTTTTGTATCGAAACACATAATGTATATTTCTTATTATGTATATACTCATAGTAGGAGAGATGTAAAAATTATCAGATTAATTAAACTACCTAAATATTAGCGATATAAAAATCAGCATGTTTAGCTGTCAATGAATGAGTTAAATTTTAATTTATTTATTAATCTTTTATTTCTATTACTTTCCTATAAAACTGTTATTAATATTTACATGGAAATATCATCTGCACATGTAAAACTTGCTGAAAGAAATATGTATTTACATTTTCCTTTTCCTCCAAGGAAGTGTTCTATAAATAGTGGGTATTATGTATATACAGTCCAACCTCCAACAGGGAAATTGATGTTTCCAGAAATAAATTGCTTTATAAAAATTTTGTGATATAAAATTTATTTTTTTAAAGAGAAAAAATCAGTGGTCCGGAAAGAGGAAGATTTTTATCCCGTACCATTTTCACTCATTGCAGAAGAACTGCTTCATCTACGTCTTCACTCTTGTGACCTCTAGATTTTTTTTAAAAAAATCTCTTGTTTCGTACACATAGCTTAAACACTGAATTTTTTATCATTTGAAACATTGCCGTTTTCCCCGTTTATTGATGAAAATAAATTTGATTTTGTTGAAAATCAAAAACAAAAGTAAACAACCACCTGTTAAATAATATATATTAACTAAGCACCACGTAGATTTATCATTGAAGCGAGCTTAATTCAATAAATATTTATTATTAAGCAAATTAATTTTTATCATGATGAGTTTATAGTTTAAAAGGATGATTGGAGTAAATGGTAGTACCGGGTTAGACCCACTTTACTTAAAAGGTTCTACAATAGTAACCCTCCTAAGGGTGAGTTCACAATCACAGCTAACAGATCGACTCACGTATCCATGTGTATAGATAACAATATATTCACATTATCTGGGACCAAGGTTATTTGATAAAATTAGTCTGAGTTGTCTCAGACAGATTTTTCTTTTCTTAATAGCTATATATTTGGCCTCACATATGGGCTTCTTCAGGCTTGGCTTGTAACTTGTAACAATTTAGTAAAAGCCCATATTTGAGGGCGAAATGGCTATTCAGAAAAAAATTTGCATTTTTTTAAACACCAAAAAAAGGCCATTAAAAAAAAAAAATATATATATATATATATATATATATATATATATATATATATATATATATATATATATATATATATATATATATATATACTTGCTTTCACCCCGCGTGGGGCTCATGCTAGGTATTAGGGGCTATGTTTCCTATACTCATGAAGGCCTAGCAATTAAATTAAATTCCTAAATAGTTTTGTTTCCAAAGCCTTCTAGGAATAATATCAGGACTATATTACACCATTAATTCCATTACTAACAATATAATAATCTCCAAATCCTAGTTTGGAGTGCATCTATAAATTTAAAAAATAGCCAGTAGAGCCTAACTAATATAGTAATAACTAACAATACTAAAAAGAAAGTAATAAATAAGAAATTAAACGTTGACAAAACCAATTAGACTTGGAAGTCATTGAAAAATCATCAACCATGATGGTGCATTAATTTAATTACTAGCCTCTTCTCTCAATATGGCAGTTGCACCAGTAAATCTTAGTGTGACGTTTAAGCACCCCAATCAGAAATTAAATCGGTCAACAATTGCGGACGCCATAAGCGCTCAAAGTTAATTATCTTTTAAAAAAAATAAAATTTAGCACATTTAAGGTAGAACTGATAGAGGTATGACAAAAAGTCATAGGACCAAAGATGTAGATATTTTAAAATTAGTTACCGCTGGCGCACTCAGCTTGTCAATACAACTAACCGTTTAGCCACAATAAGCCTCCAAAAAAACTTTAAAGTGCGTCCGCCATCTTTAATTTTTTAAGGAGGGTTAATAGTTATTTAGGCTAAACTCGGCAATAGTGTACCCCTTGCATGTAATCGATGTCTTTCGAAGTCTTACAGTTGGCTAAGATATATCAATTTATCCCTTCCATTCGTATATAATAATATATGTATGTAATAATTATATATGCATGGTTTGTTCATAGGAGAGTTGATATCCCTTTGTCAAAAAATACGTTGGAGTGAGAAGGGGTTCGCTATTGCCGATATTTACCGTTATTTATGTCACTAGGCAGCAAAATGGAATTTTGCTGACAAGTTTTTTAAGTTTTAGTTCCGAGCCGAAGACGAGGATAGACTAAACAAATTTACTGCTGAGGCGAAGCCGAGGCAGGAAAACATTAATTACCTGCTGAGTTGTAACCGAAGCAAGTAATCTTTAAACGAGTGAGGAATGTTTCCTTTGCTGCATAGTTACATACAATATTTTATCTACTAACGGCAGAAAAATTACACTTAAGTTTTGAGTACCTGATTTAGAGGGCAATAAACTTTCCTTGTATGATGTTGCAAGTTCGGGTGGCGTGTTATCAAACAAGTCTTCATCTTGCACAACATTATCATCCATATTTTTATTTAAACTTCAAAAACCTAATTAACAAATTTATCAAAATAATCACAGAAAACTATTAAATTATCTTTTTTGATAGATAAAAGATTTAAAGCAATGAAAGTTGTAAAAATCTAATTGATGACTCGAAAGTTTTAATAAGTGTAATGACTTGAAAGTTAAAACAAAACAATCAGTGTTGCCACTTTTTTTATTAACAGCTGTTTTTTATCTCAAATTTTAGCGATTTTTTTAAAAATAATCACTGTAAAATAATAATATTAGTTTTATTATTAAATTCTTAAAGGTATTTTCAAAAAACATATAAATATTTAGCAGAATATTATGCTTAAATATACAAAAATGAACATTGTGGGTAGTGATGTGGGCCGGGTATATACCCAGCGGGTAGGGTAAATAAAAATGGGTATTTACCCGACGCCTGGGTAAATACCCAAAATGAAGGTATTTATGACAAATATTGATTTAAAAAGTGTTTTAAGAGGTTCTGAGCATTTTCCATACTCTAATGGCTTTAATAAATGTCATTTAGAGAGTATAGGATGTGTTAAGCTCACTTAATTCCTAAAAAATAGTCTTAAAAAATACCCAGCTTACGGGTATTTATTATTTCTAAGTATATTAATATCTGCTATACAGATTCAATGATTTCAAAAAGAATGCTCATTGCTTATGTTGAAGGTCTGTCCAATGAAACACAACCATTTTGAAGGAAAAGCACAGGATTATTTTGAAAATTAGGTTATGCATTCGTATATTATGCAGGCATGCAGGCCTAAATATAAATTCATGTTTGCCTAAAATATGTAAATAATATGAACACACATTATTATTAATTGGCATATTTTTATACCCTTGTTACTCAATTCTTATACTGTATGTGTATAGGCTATTGCTATAAATATCTGACAATTAGAAATATCATGTGTAAAGAGTTAAGACCTACGCCTAACGGCCGAATTCCTACACTACATGATTTAAACTCGTATGAAGGTTTCTATTTAGATTTATTAATATTATAGTCCAGGAGATAGCGTGCAAAAAAGTGTCTGACTAACATCAAGCTAGAATTTTGTGTATAAGGAAATGTTTTGGTGCCTTTTAAGAATATGTGGTCAGCTAAGTTCATGAGCGGGACGTAGTTTGGCAGTAGACATTTGAAAAAAACAAACCAGTGGAGAGCGGCCATGTCAGGCGGCCCTTTTTGGTGAACAATGCAATTTTCAAGATCCTGAGTACTTGTTAGTAGACCAAAAATCAAGTTTATAATAGCCTATAACTTAATAGGTCAATAGGTCTTTGATTTGGAGTAATATTTGACTAACTAACCTATTAAGTGACAAACTATCATCAACTTGATTTTTGGTCTACTAACTACATAATTTCATACTCCAGGATCATGAAAATCACATTGTCCATCATAAAGGGTGTGATATGGCTGGTCTCCACCAGATTGTCCCGCCAACGAACTTAGCCGACCACATATTTGTTTATCTATTTTTTTGTTTATAACGATGACAGAAAATTAGTCCAAAATATCACAGTCAATACAAAAATAATGAAAAGGTATTCAAAAGGATTAAAAACTTCTTAAATGCCACCAAAACATTTACTTATACACAAATTTCTAGCTTGATGTTAGTTGGACACTTTTTAGCACGCTATCTCCTCGACTATTATTCTTATTAAGTAACTAATATCCATTCAACAATATTATTGAGACATACTATTACTTAATAACTACTTGAACTCTTTCCTAATATAGTAATTTATAATTAATAAGTTTTAAATTGAACTCATAGCAGTCATAACTTTAAAAATTATCATAAATACCTGGGTATTTACCCAGGTAAATACCCAGGGTATTTACCCAGGTAAATACCCAGGGTATTTACCCGCAGTTTTAAATACCCGGGTATTTTACATCACTAATTGTGGGAGAGTTCATAACCTGAGATGTAGTAACTTTTTCTTAAAATTTAGCAGCCTGTTTGTTATTTTGCTGGCACTTTGAACTTTTGCTGACACTTTGAACATTTGCTGACACTGATATTTTGCTGCGTGTTTTTATGACTTGTTACAAAAGAATCAAGGACATTGACATTTTGCAGATTGAAAACAGTACAACAATGCCTAATTTTGCTGCCGTGAGTAGATAAAATATATTTTTTTAACTTTTCGGATTTTTCCAGTTGTTTTGGGCCAATTTCCAACCAAACGAAAAAACCGCGAGTCTCTAGGTGGTCTATAAGTACCCAAACATTTTCATTAGCGAGTCTATGGGGTTTGGTTATGGTGGGTCAACAGAAACGGTAAATCATAATCTCCTTCACTGTCAACCTAAGTTTTTAGGTTATTATTTTTTATAAAATTATTAATAACTTTGGTTCTAATCAATATTTTTCAATGAAACTAAGCCTACAAATTTCGCAACATGCTTGCCCTCACCTCTGAAAAAAATTAATCGATTTCGCTTAGCCAGTTTTGCGCCAATAAAGTTTGACTGGGGCGACAGACACACATACACGAAATAGTTAAGGCCGTATTCGGTCTTTGGAATTTATAAAATGAAAAAGTATCCAACAAATTTTCAATTCTGACCAATGTACAGGCAAAACTTTAATTTTATATTTATAGATATATAACAATAAAGGGTTCAAACTACTACAAAGAAAATTAAAAATAAACAGCATCATTTAAACATATAAAATGTATTTTAATATTTTATAATTAACAAAAAATATAAAGTTAATATATAATATAACAAATAATACTCTATTTTTAAATTAAATTATGAATTAATAAATATAGCTTTACTTTTAAAATTATTTACAATTCACAACTAATTTTCTATTGCACTTCAGTAAACATATTTTTGAGATTTATTAATTTTATTATTAAATGTATTAATAACTGTAAATACTGATACTTTTTATCAATGGTTTGCGAGTATTTTTACACACTTGTATTTTAACTTCATATGGGTGAGATACAAATTGTGTACCCACTTTATACATCTAGAAGCTGAAAATTCCACAGATTAAGTAATTCCAATAGCAATACAAGTTTAGCGTGTGTTTTTATATTAAATTGTATTACCTATTACGGGAATGATACCTGTGGATTGGTGCTAGAATAGCTAATAGAGGTCTATACACTGAATGTATTTTTGGTGGGTTTAGTGTTAAGGAAAGGTCTAAAAGTCTTCGCTTTTGGTAGGTCAGTCCTTCATTATTCTCACACATATAGAATATATGCAAATTTAGTTGTTTCTTAGTCATCTGACTCAAGTCTGGAAGACCTGGGGATGATCTCAGGAAACCTGGCTGTATATCAGGACGGATGGATTACCCTGGATGCCCTATGCTCCTATAAGCCTTTTTTTTATTCAGGGTATGATTTTTTTTAACTTGTAAAGTCAAATTAAAAAAAAAAAAAAAATCAGCAGATTAATTTCGGCTCCACATGTCTGCACAGATTTTTTAAAAAAAAACAAAAAAAAACAACACATTTTTGGAGTTAAGGAACCTTAAACGTGCAAATCTAACAAAATTTCATTTTTGCACCATCACAATACTCTCTCTCTCTCATTATATATATTAATTTAAAATGTTTATAGTTCAGTCAGACTCAATCGAATCGCCAAAAAGTAAGCAACATTTTATTGCAGAATAGTCCCACGACTTTTAATGAGAATAAAGTGGTAAGATGTTGGAAATATCATAAGTTTTTTCTTAGTGGAAAGTATTATATATAGCACAACCTTTTGATTGAAATAATAATAGTACGAGGCGCAACAGCCAATGGAAGGCTTAGGTCAGCCAAAGGGCATATTTAACTATGTATGTAATGGATTGCTCGACCATCTGCACTGACAGACTTTCTTAAAAATGTATTTTTGAAAAGTCATAGAAATGACTTTTTTTTTTAATATTTTAGGAATGTTTTACTTGGTAAAACACTCGTGAACTCATGAGTAATAATTATTAATAACATAATATACTAGGTCCCATCTCCCAAAATAATCCATAATCAGACATTTTCAATAAGTTAATACGTTTTAAACCTCCTTCAGCACTTTTAGGACCAATCCATACATATAATTATTTTCTTCTAAAAGTGAAAATAATGACGGAGGAATATAAACAGTCATAATAATAAGACTATTTTTACATAAATGTCACAATCACATTCTGTAACATTTAAACAAAGAATAAGTATGCAGCTATAGCCAATGATTTCTTTAATAACCAATATTATAGGTGACGTCTTAAACATTTAAATACTAAAAAAAAAAAAAAAATATTAAAGAAATTCTAAAAAATAATATTATTTTTTTATAAATGTGCTCTAAATTGCTACTTACTAATTCAGTGAATTTCAATAAACCAAAATTATTTTTGGTAATTGCACTTAGATGTAAAAAGTTGCAAATTAATAAAACTGAAGTTTTAATCAATAATGTTTTTGGATAATACTTATATATTTCTTTTTTTTACTATCATCATATAAATAGTAAAAACTCACGGGAGTTGCTCATGATGAAAGTCATTTGCAACTGACTCAACATGAGCAACTGATGTCACGATGAAACAAATTTTGCTCTATTTAGAGAACAACATCTTATATTAATGAATATTGTAAGTGGTGAGATTTAAGCATTTGTAGGACTAAGTGAATTTTTAGGTTGTAGGTTAGTAGTTGAAGATGCACTATCTGTACTTGATCTTGAAGTGTCTTCTTCTTTACCTTTTTGATTTTTATAACGTCTGTGAGTTTTAGATGTTGAATTTGATGCTTCCGGCCCCGATAGTAAGGGTGAATATTTCTCAGCTTCGCTATCCACTTCTTCTTCAAGTTCGTCATTTTGAATACTTATAGTAGACGTTTCATCGACTGTTTTTATCGTATCACGTTTCCTTTTGACAAATAGAACTGAGGATTCAGTCATTTCATTGTCTTTAATATTATTTTCAACTTTTGCCAACTCGGCTTCTGATGTTAACGATTTAACCGATTTCCGACTACTTTTTAAAGAATCGCTTGATGTTATCCTTATATAAGGTCCGTTTAAAGCTTCTATTAATGGTACGGCTCGATAACCAGGAGGAACATTTTCCGAAGTTTCTCCTGTTGAATTACCATTCTTTCTTAATGCTCTTATTTGTAAAAGAGCACGAAAAGGAGCACGACAAATAGGGCAGTTATTAGCTTGATAACGTAGTGAATCTGCACAAGCATTACATAAACACAAGTGTCTGCAAGGTAATATCAAAGTATCTCGTATATCGCTCATACAGATGACACATTCCGCACCACAATCATCTGTTTCGACATCTGGGACTGTCTTATTACTACATATATTATCTTGATTTTTATTCTCGATACCATAAATTTCTTGTAACAAGTAAGACAAACCGTCCAAAAATATTTTCTGTTTTAAAGCTTTTAAAACATAGGTCCCATCGGAATGTTTTTCAACGACAGCAATCGTCGTATGAGATTGTTTAGTTTCGTCTTGTGTTTCTTGTGCAACACAATGAATTGCAATGGGTATGAATTCTTTGTCGCAATTATAAACAAGATCTTCATCGTTGAATTTACTAGGATCAAAAGTATGCGATGGTTGACAGAACAGTTGATTAGCACCAATGGAATAACGGTAAGTATCGGAATTTAACGTTGGATCTTTTGAAGTAAATACGATACCATTAGGCGTGACTTCTTCACTTGAAAAATAATATATAGTAATTGATATATCACAGTCACAATCAAACATAAATTCAATATTATAATGAGTTTTTGATATTTGATCGCCTTTATCTGATGGAGCGACTATTTTGACCATTCTTAATGATTCTTTACGTATGTTTGCTCGACTCTTTAATGTTTTCGTAGGTTCGTTAGTCTGAGGCGGTGGATAAGGGAATGGAGTCGGACGATTACCCAAAAAATTCAAATCGTTATTCTCACCAAACAGATAAGCTTCAGGTTGGGGTGCATCAAAACGTTCTCCACCCATAATAAAATGAGAAGCAAAGTATGTTCCACTTTTCGGAGGATATTTATAGTGGTGGACGGATGAATTATCATTTTCTTCATTACGTGCATTTTGCCTGCTTGTAAAAGCACCCATTCCTATTCAAATTCGAGCAAAATTAAACTATAAAATAATTTACTTCTATAAATACCTCACTGCCCAAAATTACATTTAACAACCGACAATTCAAGGAATACTTCCAATAAAAACTAATATTCAATGTCTCATTTCAAAAGAAAACAATAGAATAATAATTGACTCAGTAACGACCTTGTTTTGAACTTTCGTTTTACTTCATTTAAACATTAAAAAACAACATTAAACTAACTTATTTGTAAAAACTTAATTTTAAATCCACTCAAATATTCACTGCAATTACTTATATTAAATTATAAACCACTTCAAATAATAAAAACAAAGTTCTTAATTACATATTAATAAAAGCGACACAATTAAAAAACTTATATATTTAAGAATAAACGCCAAAATAAAGGAAATTATCAATTATTTTCTCCGATTAATAATTAAAAATATCAATTGAATAATATAGTAATTAGATTTTTTCAATTATAAGAAATAGAAAAATATAGAACCAATAACCAATTTCTCAAAATATGTGATAACACTTATCACTTAACTAGTAGAAGAAAAAATTAAAAAACAAAAGATACATTTGAACTAATCTTATGTTTATAATATAATTTGATAATGATATTTAAAAATTTCTAAACTATTTTTATAATTCTTTTAGTTCAATAAAATTAAATATTATATTGTTAATTTATCATCAAAAAAAATATTGAGGAACATAATATTTGGTACAATTTTTATTGAATATGTAAATAGTGGTAACACTATTTGACGACGAAGAAGAAATATTAGTTTTTTTCTAGTTGTTTTTTGCGGTGTGCTGTGTGCTCGCGCTCGCTTCTTTTCTATAAAATACTTATCAGATCAGCCCGATTTATTATTATCATTTAATTTTATTATTATTGTTATTATTTCATAGTATTCTCTAAATTTTCCGTATTATTTTTTATCATTAATCAATATTAGAATTGGTAAGTTAATTATTATACACACTAATGATAAATAATTTTATTTTAATTTGACTTTGTTTAACTTGCAACAATTTCGTTCGATTTATTCATACCGATTTCAATGGAATTAAAACAGATGCAAATAATTGAATATTTATTTTATATAATTTGATAACTTCGTTTCTCTCTGTTGTATTTTGTAAATGCTTTTTCCAGTTTTAATTATTTAGTAAATCTGGGAACACATTAAATGATAAAATATGTGGCAAATTAGATCAAGAAATACGTTATTGAAATCAGACCCAATTTATTTCTTTAAATTTTATATGATTCTAAAATTCAAATATTTACTTATATCGGCTATTAAGTTTGAAATAAATAAAAATGATGCTACGAATTAGGAGGACATTAGTTAAAGAGTATCTTAAACCTTTTCCTTTCTTATTTTAATGAAGCTAGTTTTAAAACTTAATACATCTTTTGATTAAAGGAACCTTGTTGTCTAACAGTTCTTTAGACAACGGAATGGGTATAGAAGTGATAACATCCTTTAGTTTAAAAACTGATATTTCGATAATATTAGCAATAAAGTAAGGTCACGGCCCCGTCAAAGTTACTTTAACCCAACCTTTTTCACAAAAAGAGATGCAAATATTGAATCTATAATTTTATACTGAACAAAAAACGTGGAATTATAGTTGTTGGGAACTATCTCAGTGTCTTTCTAGATGGCTACATACACCTCAAAACACGACCATTTATTGTGGAATTCTTACTGGACACTTGTCGACTAAATTGACATCTACACTTGCTTGGTTTAGCTGAAAGCCCTGTGTGCAGGCAATGCAAGGAAGCCGATAAACTTCCCATCTTTTCAGCAGCTGTCCTGCATTAACTCAGGTGGGAAAGCTTTGGCTTAGCAATTCTGGCAACCTGTCGAACTACAGTCTTCGCACAACTAGAATCGACGCGTTGACAGCGCGGGAAATTGAGTGACACACAGATTGGCCAACCTCTCTGGGGGAAAAAATAAAGCCACTACGAAGCCTTCTTATACTGTTATCCAGAGGGCCTCTCCCCTCCACTAGAGACATTTATCTTTGCCTAGTTGGCCCGACCTTTTGTCCGGGAAAATCTCAAGCTCTCATTGGCTCGTCCCCCCTTTTGCAAGTTTTTCCCGCGCTGTCAACGCGTCGATTCTAGTTGTGCGAAGACTGTAGGTTGTTTCTAAGCTAGGTACTCTCTGTATGTTTGTTAGCCTACTTAGTGCATTGAGTACTAGTTTTGTCCCTGCTTGAACTTGACTGCTTAGGACTTTATCTAATGTATGCCACTTCTAAGGAAAGTAAAACTGTTTGTTTGCTTTATATTTATCGTGAGTGGTGAGTGTTGTGTCACAAATATAATCCGTGGTACAGCAGCCTTGTGAAGGACAGCTCTGCCTATCAATGAAAGCAATGAGCTAATTGGGGCCCCCTGGTTAGTCCTAATGGGTCATATGCTTTATTATAACATTTTACCCTGAAGTAAATGGCAAAGGCTTCAAACTACTACTTTTTCAATGTCTAAAAAAGTATACATTCCTCCTTGGTCCACCTATGTTCATCAATAGACAAATGCTTTACTGAAAGGGTTATTCTTAAGGATAGAGTGTATGCTTCTAACTCCTAGGCTTGTCAGTGCATCAACTAGAGGTGGTTAATAACAGTAGTTATTTAGCAGTAACGCATTGGTTATAACATGTTATTTAAGTAACTTTTCCTTATGTAAGTAGTTATAATTGGGGTGTTCTGGATATAGGATATCGATTCGATAATATATTGATTTTGTATTGCATGTTTAGTCTAACCACCTGTCGTCTACTTGTACGACCATGTGGAACCACCTCCGATCACCCCCCACCCTTCCGATATGTTTTCGATACCCTCACCTGTACACCTGTACACGTCTATGTTGAAGAAGTCGATCTCGTTCTTGTGAAACGTCGACATGTGGAAGAAGCCGATAGCATGCTGCGAAACGTCGATGTCTGGGAGAGGAACCTATAAAAAATCTCGTGTTCCGACTGGTATTCGAACCCCCAATGTCTCGAGCGTGAATACTTTGACTAAACGATCTCGGACACAGAGCCAATATGGTGGGGGAGGTCGAGAGTCGGTACATAAGCCTCGGTCATGTATAATAATTTTTAAACTATTCTAAAAAATTGTTTCGGTCCCCCCTTTGTCGAATCGGGGCTCTGTTTGTTGTAAAAAAAAAAAAAACCTCCTCACTCCCCACTTGAATCCGGCCCCCGCCACCCCTCGTTAGACGCTGGGCGAGTGACGCGGATCGCATGGTCATGAATAATATTTTTTTAAATAATTCTAAAAAATTGTTTCGGCCCCCTTTCTCGAATCGGGGCTCTGTTTGTTTAGCCGGACGTGGGGCGTCACCTATAGCGGTGGAGGGGGTATGTCCGATACCGCCGGACGCGGGGCGTCACCTGTAGCGGTGGACGAGGTATCTCGAAGAAGCCGACGGCTGTCTGCGAAACGTCGACATGTTTGCAAAACGCCCCTTGTTAAGAGACTGTAATTATAAATAGAAAAATGAATAAGGTTCCTCTCGTATTCGAACTTACTATCTCCTCGTAGTCCGGCCACACAATCATACCAATGATGTGTAAAAGCCCACGCAAGAAATTCTTTTCGTTTGTACAGCATATTTTAGCTGATAACAGTAATAGTATTTTTTATAGTAAAAGATAACTCACTTAGTTTTTTAAATTCCTTCTTGTATAGACTATGTTGTTGTTATCTAATTTTAGAATAAAGGAAATAGATAAGCCATAAAAAAGAGAACAAAATATAAAACATTATATTTATTTTCATTAATAATTACATACATTTTTACAATAAACTATAATAAGTATGTTAAAAAATTACATTGAATAAACACTTGACATAAGCTTATTGCCTAGCTCTACGTCTCTGATTATTTTATACCAATCGATGGATCATTCCGTCGGAGGGCGTGTACTGTATGAGTCGGTCGTGTAGAATTAAACAGTAGGCGCTTGTGTTTGCGGGAAAATTCTCTCTCGCCGAAAACTCTAAGCGTACGTCGACCCCAGACGATTTTATCGCATCTCTCTGCTTACTGCAGTCGATCACTACTATCGGTGCCAATTTCTTAAACTCTTCCAAGTTTAACAGTGGTTCTGCATTATCCTTGTGATAATATGAAACTTGAAATTGAGTATACATTTCGTACAGAAGAGCGTATCTGTTGTTGTCGAAATCGAGGTTCAAATCTTCGTAAGGAAAGCTATCTCCGTTTAAATACAATTTGATGTTACGGAGTTTGCAATGGTCGAAAAGACTCGAAGACTTGTGCATTTTATCTCTTCTGTCGGTTTGAAAGGCCAGAATTATGAATCGGGGTTTTTCCAAATTACTCGAAAGTTTTACCGACCAAGATTGTCGGTCGCTCACAGGAAGTTGAGGATAGTGTAGACATTCCCAGCTTCGAAAAGCCAATGTAATCGGGCGGTCCCTTTCGAGTATTTTCAAAATGTCTAATCGAGCGCGATCGTTCAGCTCGACGACAGGCATCATCCAGCTAACGTCAATTAACTTCATGGAAAACGTAGCGTCGGTTTCCTCTTCCTTTCGGAAAAACGCGTCATTATCGCTCTGGGCCCTGGCTAAAATCAACTCCTGTTTCATGTTTATAATGAGTCGTTTATAATCATCGGCGAATCCGAGTAAATGTTTGAGAGGTACCATAAAGGTAAATTTCCCGTTCACCGGAAAAGTCAAGTCGGGTTTTGACAGCCAGCAAGCGTTTCCCAACGCTTTTGCGTGTACAGGATCGAGCGATACGAGAGCTTTTAGAGTAGTAGCAATACCTAAATGACGCACAGAATCTACTTCGATCCCGTTCAATTCATAACGGATTTCACTGAACAAGTGGGCAACCGCATTGTTGACTAGTTGCGTTGTTACTTGCGCCGGTTGTCCTTTTAAAGTCGAGGTAATGGATACTTCTGCGACGATATAACTTTTTTCGGGGTGACTCTGCATATCCTGTGAATTGGCGGCGATTCGTATAACATCATTGTTTCCATACTCGCCTGTCGTGATAAAAGGCTTGAATGTGTGCCACTGGTACCGGGTCACTTCCTCTTGAAAAGAAGGAGGTTGAGCAATATCCAATAATTCACCCATCATCGATCGAGTGTCTAGAGAGACTGAAGCCTAGTAGTAGCTGTCCTCGTCATTTATAATTATTTTTCGGTCCATTTTCAACTGCTGTAGTTTTTCCTTGAATTCGTATTGAGCCATACCGATGTGACAACACATGCACGTATCGGGACCGTCACTGAACTCATCTCGCGACCTTGAACAAGTCTCGTAATGACATCCATTTTTATTATACACCGGCTTTCCGACATTTTCGCATTTGTATATGAGTTTGTTTAACGCTCTGTTGGCCTCTAAAAACAACAAAGCACGCGGATCACTCAACAGTATACTGTCGTAAATTTCACGAAATTGTCTTATATCGATTTTATTTAGAACATCCATAGCGATCGCACCTCGTATCCTTTCCGCCTTAACAAGTCCACGTACCTGTTGGGTATGTATTGAACGATACCGCTACCGCGAATGGTGTGACGAACTCCTCTGCGTCGCTTATATGCGCTAAAATCCAGTCCCATTTTTCTCGGTCAAGTGTAATACTACTGTAACCGTTTCTCCTCTAAAGTCCAATAATTTGTTTTTCTGATCCAGCAAGCGCAGCCTGATGTTGTCAATCCTTCGAGTGTTGACGGGGTAATAAATCGGTTTAGGGGGTACCTCAATCAATTTATACCCCGGTGGTACTCGGGGAACAAAAGAATAAATAATATGTGTTCTGACGCTCGAATGGTCCTCTCGCAATAGGTTACTATAACCTCCCTCGGCTATGTTACATTCGACTTGTACGTTCATAACGGGTGATATATCCACGATACGGTCCGATTCTATCCGCCATTTTCCGGCCTCTGGTCTTGGATCATAATCGAATCCGAGCAAAGGACCGATCGAATTCGGTAGAGAAAACGTAATTCTTACATTAGTTTTTATCTCGGTCTTTAGAGTGTTGAGATTACCGATAAGAGTTATAGAATACTGTTTGTCTAGCTTCCGATTTAAATACTTATTTAGGCCGTCCAGTTCGTAGGCTCCGGTGGGGAAAGATATAACTTTCAACGTATTATCAAAGTCATAAAAATGTAGCAAGTTGTTTACATTTTCGACAACATTTGGAAAGGAATTGAATCCTACAAAACTGACGAGAGCTATTGAATACTCATCGTTCTCCAACGCGATCGGAGGAAAGACGTCAGACGAGAGTTCCGGCGAGGAGCCTGTCAGGGTGAAGGTGTGGTTCATGTCTGATGCTCGTCGATATGAGGCATCATAATATATAGAAAAATCAGACAGAGCTGTCCACAAAGCTCGCCGTCAAACTGAATCTGTTCCGAATTGAAAAATACGTAACAGTCAGTAAGATAAGACATTACACTCGGAGGTGGGGGTAAACCATAGCTGTCAAATACCAGGGCAACATGATTATTTACGATGATGCAACACCAATGAGTCCCCGGGTTAGACGATGAATCCAAGTTGTAAATAAAACATTCGATCTTCTTTCTTTTCACCGGTAATGCGTCCCTCATGTACACACCTCGAAAGTGTGGGATTTTTAAAATGCCCGCGTAGTTGTCGATGTCGTAATTACTCATGGCTCCCGCGGGCAGGAGCGATATCAGTTTTTTTGAGACTTGCGATGTTTAGCCTTGTGCACTGACGATCCCACTCTATAGGGAGCGAGAAACAATCCTCTGCCATGTTGATACGGGTCATAAGGTGCCAAGAACATCCCCTTACCCTGTTTACTACTCTCCATCGCTCGGTTATGTCTCTGTAACTCTTCCAAAGTCTTTTGTGATATTTTCGAATCCTTGTATGCTTTGACAGCAGTCGAGGAGCTCGCGATCACGCTTCCCAATGCACCCAAACCTGCCAAAAGAAGTGGTAAAAACCCACCTGTCTTTGGTGACTTTAACCGTCGAAATGATCCCTTTTTCGATTTAGGTTTACTTCGTTTGGAGACTCCGATGATTCGACCACCGCGTTGCTTCCTGGTTTGCCGTTGCCGCTTTCTTACCGGCTTGTTCTGCTTTGTTTTCAACTGACCCGCACCTTTCTTCATTTCACCTCCGAGTTTCACTTTTCCCTTCATTATGTTAGTCACCAGATATGCCGACACTTTTTCGCCCAGCGAGGAGTTGGGAGCTTTGACTCGTCTCCAAGCTTTTTCAATGAGATCTTTATCAGCCTGTCTTCTGTAATTGGGCTCTTTGCTTTTAGAATAGGCAATATCGTGCTCGAGGCAAGCCCTGTCTAATTCGTTGACGGGTTTATCGCCCCGTTTCAATCGTTCTTCTAGTTTAGTACCGGGTCCACAGTAATTGTAGGTGGGTAAATGAACTTCAAATGGTAATTTATCGATAACGCTGTTTATCAGTCCTGCTCCTTTGACTGTCCGCTTCATAATGATCCCATAATAATTATGTAAACAGTATTTATATGATTTACTCTCGAGTATAAATACAGATGATATGCTCAATTATTTTACAGTCCAAAATGGAGATTGTGCAGCCCAACATGTCTTTGGACATTGACGATATTATGCCAGAGGAGGACGACCGGAGTAAAACATTCGTTAAACATTCACCAATGTTACCGAACAGCATTCGATGTCTTGTAGTCGGCTCTTCGGGTTTTGGCAAAACTCACCTTACTTTGGGACTATTGTATCATCCGGCAGGATTGCGATTTGAAAACGTATACGTGTTTTCAAAGTCTTTGTTTCAACCGAAGTATAAAATGTTACAACAAGTGATGGATTCGGTCCCCGAATGTGGATACTATACCTTTTCCGACAGCAGTGAACTTATTTCACCTCAGGACGTTAAGGAACATTCTGTGATGATTTTTGACGACATAGCTTGTGAAAAACAAGATAAAATATTGGAATTTTTTGCCATGGGTCGCCACAGAAATGTCGACTGTTTTTACCTGTGTCAAACATACTCTAAAATACCGAAACAATTGTTGAGGGACAATGCTAACATGTGTGTAATATTTCCTCAGGACAAGTTGAATTTAAAACATATTTATGACGATCATATTTACGACTTGGACTTTAATGAATTTACTAACATGTGTAAATACGCGTGGGGTGGGCACAAGCGCCATTCGTTTCTCACTTTATGTAAAGATTTGGAAACGGATAAGGGAAGATTCAGGCGAAATTTAGATCAATATATAATACCCGGCGGTAGTGGGGAATCATCTTAGTGCGTCATGGATTCTGACAGCGTCACAATCAAAAGAAAGGTGGCCGAACTAGCCGAAATTGTGCGGCAAAAATTTAAAACATTGAAAAAAGACTTGGCGGAACAGCAGGAGGCTACGGAACGACAAGTGGCTCCGCTTAAAAAACCCTTGCAATCTATCGCCGATACACTGGCTGATACAGTTGCACAGAAAAACATTAATTTAATTCCATCCGAAGAACCGTCGGTAATTAAACCAAAGGAGGAGGAGTTAACTGAAACTAAGATGGAGGATGATTCTACTGAGGAAACCAGCGGAAATGAAGTTGAAGAAATGATTGAAGAATATGACAAGTCGCCGACTGAGGTTGATGAAACGATTGAAGAATGCGACGAGTCGCAAGCTGATTGTCATGAGGAAAAAATTAAAAAGGATACTATAACCTCGCTTGATTTCCAAGAATCGGTTCAAGATAAAGAGAAGTCTGATCATATTTATGGTATTCGTTTCGACGGAAGTAAATATTGGATTGGCGACTCTCAAGCGCACATCGGTAGAAAATATCTTAAAATAGGTGACTCAAAATACCGCTATACCACAGGACTCTTACAACTGCTTACGCGACAAAAACCCAAAAATTACAATGAAAATGATTTGGATGTGTACAAAGAAATTTTACTGCAGACAAACGCGCACAAAAAAACATTTAGCCGCGAGAAATCAATCAATGCAAACAAAGGTTATAAATACACTAAAATTGTGAGACCGCTGTTTAAGAAGGGGAAAGGTCTCGCTTTTTATAAATGTGATAATAATAACAATGCTATTCTCGATATGTTGTCTCGCTTGGAATTACTTTGGAGTTCTGAACAGGCGGGTAACACTCATAGCGACGAAATAAACACCATTATAAACAGTCTCAGATATTTTGGCGTGATTTATTAAAAAGAACCAGTCGAAGCCGTATTGTAATCAGTCTCATAATGCCTATCGACAAGTTCGGTCATCACCACCTTGAAAGGTTCTTGACAGGAGAAACAGTGAATGTTAACGGTCGCAGAATAGTCAATACATCCCCACCGGAGGAGGACGATGATGTTGTTACGCTAAAGTATTTCCGCGACTATATTAACGAACAGTCTTTTGACTCCAAGTATGTAAAGGAGAAATCTGTGGATCTGAAGAGTAAACGAATAGTTAACTTGGATGAACCGATAGAACGCAACGATGCAGTAACAAAAGAATATGTAGACAGGTATTTTGTGAAACTAAAATTGCCCTCTTCCAAAGGTGAACTTGTAAAATCATTTCATCATAATTTTGAAGAAACTAATACACTGACATATGCCGATGTTTTCGCTCTTATGTCTGCGATATTTCACGTCAAGTTTGTAAAGAGAGTACCGGACAACCAGTGATCAGTTCATCACTAGACATGGATGCTGTCAAAGCTCAGATTGTGAATGAAATCTACCGTCCCGCCAGGAGGAATTTTCCCCGGCGTAGAGTTACAATAAAGGGTTATGACGATCTATTTGAAGCAGATTTAGTCCAAATGAACACCCACGCCCGTGTAAATAAACAATATAATTACATTTTGACTGTAATAAACGCGTACAGCAGGTACGCTTGGGCTGTACCTTTGAAAAATAAAACTGGTGTCCTAGTCGCCTCGGCCTTGAAGAAAATATTTAAAGAGTTGACGCCACACTACCTGCATACTGATCTGGGCAAAGAGTTTTATAATTCAAGTGTGAAAAAACTTTTAAAAGATCTGGGAATCATCCATTATTCTACGCATTCGGGTCTCAAGGCGACGATGGTTGAAAGATTTAACAGGACTCTCAAAGCGAAGATGTACAAACAATTTGCTCTGAACGGGACGTACAAATGGGTGGATATGCTGCCTGCTTTGGTCAGACAGTATAACGATACCGTCCACTCGAGCATAAACATGAAACCTCGTGACGTAACTCCTTCGACGGTAATAGATCCTCGCAGTAAAAGGAAAATTAAGTCAAAACCTCCTAGATTCTCAGTCGGCGACAACGTTAGAATTTCAAAGCATAAAAATGTTTTTGCCAAAGGATATGAAGGTAATTTCAGTACCGAGATATTTCGAATCGCCGAGGTCAGACCGACTTTGCCCCCTACTTATACACTTCGAGATGCAGCCAACCAGCACATCATCGGTTCGTTCTACGAACAAGAACTCACTCCAGTAAAGTATCCAGACTCCTACCTGGTTGAAAAAATTTTGCGCAAGAATAAGAACAAGGCCCTTGTTCAGTGGCTTGGTCTGAAGGAAAGAACGTGGGAAGATTTGAAGAAAATGACAAACTTTTAGTACGTTGGGCGTTTTAACCTCAGGACGTTAAGGAACATTCTGTCATGGCTTGTGAAAAACAAGATATTAAACTGGACATAGAAGGAAAGGACGAGGGAAGAAATGAAAAAAAAAAAATTACAAACTTGTATTGTATATGTTTATTTAAAAAAAAAAAATGTACATTTTTAAAAAAATAAAATTAAATTAAAAATTACATTATTGTTGTTTTGTTTTATTTATTTAACATACCTTTTTAAGCCTTTAGATTGATACGAAAGGTAACAAATGATAATTCTTAATCGAATTTTGTAACATCAAAATCAAAAATTCCGTCGAGATTAATATCATTAACTAAATCGTTGTTAATATTTAACAGCCAAATATCGAGTATATTTTGATGGTTCTCCTGCGTAGACTTTAGCTCTTGGATCTCCTCTTCCGCAGTAGTAGTAGTTTCCTTGTCAATGGTTGTGGGATCATTGTTGTTAATTGAAACATCAAAATCAAAAATTCCGTCGAGGTTAGTATCATTAACTAAATCGCTGTTAATATTTGATAGCCAATTATCAAGTGACTGTTGATGATTTTCCTGCGTAGACTCTCGGTTCCCCTCTTCCGTCGTAGTTCTCTGGCCGATGAAGCCAATGGCTGTGGGGTTGTTGACTAACCAAGTGACAAGATCCTTCGAAACTGCTCGAGTACATGAGATATCAGAATTGTATTTGGTGTGGAACTTACATTTGTCTACATCCTTCTCGAAGATGTCTTGAAAATTATCAAGATCGAACATATTTATGACAGGTCTTTGTACTATTCTTTCGATTAATTCGACGTTACCATATGCAAATACAAAGCGGGCTCTGTCCAAGTGAAAGGGTTTAGTTTTGTTGAACTTAGTTAGACTTGTGGTAAAGTATGGTCTTACTTTTCCATATCTTGTTTTATACATGTAACTGTTGTCGTATTGAGTCAGCTTTCTCGGTATGTGTAGAACGTAGTGATACATCATGTCCGGTGTGGAGACGGTCAACTCTTTAGGAAGTCTCAAATCGTCCGGTCCACTCACAGTTTCGAGGCATACAATCGCCCACCGATAATCATACTCTATATTTTCTTTCATTCCGGGGAAACTGAAAGACTTCTTCACTGGAGGCATAGTGTCTGTTGCGGAAGGCAGATGAAGACTGAACAAAAACGTTGATTTTGTCCACTCTTATAAAACTCTTATCAAGAGTAATATGAAACTTAAAGCGAACAATAACAAAAAAGGACCGTTTCTTGTCTCCTCTCGAGCGGAAGTAACGTCTAGAATCAGTAGACTTGATCTCTGTCGGCTGCAATCGATGTCAATAGACTGTGTACTCAGCCGGGTCCTCAACAAATTTACCGATTACAGTTTTGAATTTATGAGACAACCTATCTGTCCCAAGATGTGCCTTAGTTATCGCGTCGGAAAGCGTTAGTATTTTTCTGTAATTTTCCTCGTCTCTTTCGGTATAGTAACCCGGGTTTCTGGTGAATAAAAGTGAATAGAGACCGGGTGTTCCTTCAAACTCCCCGACAAATCGGCGTGTAACATTTCCGACGCTATCCTCGATATCCTTAGACAAAAGTATATCCGCTCCGATGGGATCGATATCTACCGCAGCGTCGCCTATTTGCAATTCATTATTCTCGTTTAATCGGACACCGTAGACTGGGTCCAAGTTGACATGGTCCGAGAGAACCATTTCGATAAATGGACGAGCCAGAATGGGTAATTTTTCCATTATTTCAGACTTTTCCTGCATCGACTGTTCGGCATACGAATCGCGGACCGATTTTTCCGGGCTGTACTCGAAAGATTCTTCTTCGCGAATAAATTCGGTTTCGGGTGGAGGAGCTGTTTGAATGCCGATAGACGTCTGAGGGTAATCTGTACTAGTAAAAGCGTCATTAACATTGGTACGCGGTCCTGATATCTTTTTGTTAAGGCTGTTGCTTTGAATTAACTGTATTATTGGCGAATACGCCTCGACTAACTTCCTTGACCATACATCTTTCGCCATTCGATTCTTAATGAACTTTGATTTCAAATGGTACCTAGTTTTAATCAGATCCGAAAGTAATCCTTTGCGTTCCATTGAGACTGCTTATGTTAAACTAATGAAAATATAATCATATTTATCTTTATATAGTCTAAACAGAAGAATTAAGAAGACATATTTATTTTTATTTAAATATTAATATTGGTATAAATTAATAATGTTTTTATTAAAGATAATTATATACTGACTGCGGAGAGATAAAAACCTATCACCTGATATCCAACTTAAAAAATGAGTTAATCATATATGTAATATTTATTTTGTTTATTATAATAAAATATGTCTAATATTTTTTCTTTTTAATATAGCAGTCTACAATAGATTACATTTATTCGAGTAGGAAGTCTGCGACCGCAGATAACGTCCTGTTGTTGATATCAAAATTATCATTAAGCTAAAAGAAAAATATTACTATAAAATAATATAATATTAACGTGACACTCGAAAACATGTCGACGTTTCGCAGACAGCCGTCGGCTTCTTCGAGATACCTCGTCCACCGCTACAGGTGACGCCCCGCGTCCGGCGGTATCGGACATACCCCCTCCACCGCTATAGGTGACGCCCCACGTCCGGCTAAACAAACAGAGCCCCGATTCGAGAAAGGGGGCCGAAACAATTTTTTAGAATTATTTAAAAAAATATTATTCATGACCATGCGATCCGCGTCACTCGCCCAGCGTCTAACGAGGGGTGGCGGGGGCCGGATTCAAGTGGGGAGTGAGGAGGTTTTTTTTTTTTTTACAACAAACAGAGCCCCGATTCGACAAAGGGGGGACCGAAACAATTTTTTAGAATAGTTTAAAAATTATTATACATGACCGAGGCTTATGTACCGACTCTCGACCTCCCCCACCATATTGGCTCTGTGTCCGAGATCGTTTAGTCAAAGTATTCACGCTCGAGACATTGGGGGTTCGAATACCAGTCGGAACACGAGATTTTTTATAGGTTCCTCTCCCAGACATCGACGTTTCGCAGCATGCTATCGGCTTCTTCCACATGTCGACGTTTCACAAGAACGAGATCGACTTCTTCAACATAGACGTGTACAGGTGTACAGGTGAGGGTATCGAAAACATATCGGAAGGGTGGGGGGTGATCGGAGGTGGTTCCACATGGTCGTACAAGTAGACGACAGGTGGTTAGACTAAACATGCAATACAAAATCAATATATTATCGAATCGATATCCTATATCCAGAACACCCCAATTATAACTACTTATGTACCTAAGGAAAAAATACTTTTCCTTTAGGTACATAAGGAAAAGTAAAAATTAAATGAGAGAATTAAGTAAAAAAGAAGATTTAATGGAATTGTTTAAATAAAAACAATCATCATTTAAATAAACAATTAACTTATTATACTCATATGACTAGAAAAATTACCAAGTGATTTTTATAAAATGAATTGCATAAGTCAAAATTAATTCGGTGCTATGACGAAGTATAATATAAATATAATAAAAGTTGTTAGAGGAAAATCGTTGTGCAAATAACCCTAAGGTAAGGACCAAAAGCAAGGTGATTGGACATTGGAGCAGGGTTCCAAGTTAGAACCAAGCTCTACCCTAAAAAACTTTTCCATTTATAATACAATTATTTAAACTGAAACAGAGCGGGTGTAGACATTGATTAAGTCGACTGGGTCTGGTAAGAATGCTTGTCAAAAGATAACCAGATTTTTTTTAGAGAAATCCATCCTCTAGTTAGATGCTGTGATGGTTCCCAGATCACAATTTTAGATTGACGTATACCTGAAGCACTGTTTGACATTCTGAGGACTACTACTACTTAAACCACTACTAGTACTTTAAACCACTGTTCCACATTCTATGGAGTTCTAAATTCTTTAAAATTCTTATAGAATTTTTCACTCCATAATTTGGCACAGCAGTATTGGTTTTGGTGTAATTGGGGTTGTAAAACCCTTTTTGGCTAACTGTTCAGCAATATCAATGCCACAATGGCCTGGAACCCATACTAGTTGTATCTTGTTTAGTTTAGCAGTTTAGCACAACTTTTATTGGCGCTTAACTGTCAGAGTAGATACTAATGTGTTTGTCAGGGATCTTCTTAATCAGGATAATTTGAGAACAGGCTAGAATTGCTTATATACAGTGGCCTATTTGCCTAGGCTCCTTAAAATTTCTAAATTGGTCAATGACAAATGTTTATAAATTGAAGATAAATGAGGGCCATGTTCCCTGGGTATAAACTTTAATTTCATTTTGAAATATTTTATTTCCTATTTAAATTTATTACACAAACTACTTTATTAAACTACCCTTGTAGATGCTAATAAAATGTTGTATTTTATTGTTTGATTTTTAAAGATGGCTGTTACGGAGGAAATTCAGAAGTCAAGCTGGGCAGATGAGGTTGAAGAGAGTGGAGGAGAATTACCTCCTTACAGTGAAGTGTTTGATAACGACCAAAAAATCATTACTGAATACAAATATGATGAAGATGAGAAGAAGGTATAGTAGCAATATAAAAGGATTTTTTTGGAACTGGATAATCAGGTGACTTTCGGTGTCCTCTAGGGTGTGGGACTCTAAGGGTAAACTCATGCTGAGAAGGTGTAGTTGTAGCTCGCGGTGGAGGTGACAGCACATACTCGAAAGGTTTATTACCTCACTGCTTTAAGAGATTTTTATCGTTTATTTTATACTGATTCCCAGATTAATCTTGTTTTTTTAATCATATTACAAGTTTTTTTTAATATGATCTATGACAGTAGCGATAGTGATAAGATTTGTTCAGCAAATAAGTGGTGGATGATTTCTGCAATGAGTAATCGAAGGTATAGCGCTCATCCGAGTAATCAAAAACGTCAGAAATTAGGCAAATATCATCACCATTTTCCGGAGTTACATGAAAACCCAGATAAGTTTCATGAATACTTAAGAATGTTTACATAAACATTTGCATATGTTTCTAAATATAATCCGTCCAAAGTTGGATTTTTGTCATTACAGCAACTATCACTTTGATCCAGTGTTAGCTGAGGAAAGATTGGTTGTTACAATAAGATAAGTCACAAATATTGTTGTTTCAAATGCATTTTTTTCCAATATACCTAATTATATTAATACTGTCATAGCCATAATTACCATACAGACCAGCTTGAAGATTTGCAACTGAACAATACGCTTTAAAATAAAAAATACTTTTATGGGGGTTATTTTTAAAGTCTAAGTTAAAGGAAAACATTTTTATCACCTAGGTAACTGGAAACTTATTAACTGGAAACTTATTAACTGAACACTGACTAACTTTTTACTGGTAAGGGCCGAGCAGAGTGAGTGAAGGTAGTAGTAGAGCGATTATAGGACTGAGGGCCTGACGGAATGATGGGGGTGGGGGAGAGGGTGACCTTGAACGATGTCTTAACTCAGCCAAACTCAAGGTAGCGAAGTAAGCGGCGATGTAAAAACAAACAAACAACAACAAATTTCGTTTTTCAAAAGCATCTTGCTAAACTTCCATGTAAGCGGCGACCCACACCTACACTGCGAGCTGCTCGGCATGTGCTGCCCCATTTAATACAACGGTTTTGTTTTGCCTAGATAAGGCATCTACCTACTCCTACACCTTCACCTCCTGGGCATGCTTTTACCCTTAGCCTCCAAAAAAATCAACCTCCATTGCAGATCGTAAAAACCACTCTGGAACTGCTTTAGCACAATACATCAGAGTGAAGACCTCATTCTGTGCCCTTTTAGGGCTCTATCTTATCCCCTTTTTTTGTTCTTCTCAAGTAGTACTGCTTGTCTGGCAGGTCGCTGGTGTGTCCTGGATAGCTGTAATTAGGCACACAGTTTCCCTGGTGTGTCTATCATGCACATTAATCTGTATGCTGAAGGTACCTGAGTTTCCCTTTCCCTTGCTTTATGCACACTAGACATTGCAAAAATATAAAGGGCTAGAAAAATTTTGGAGTATACTAATAAGCTTAGAAGGAGCTAATAGCTTAGTGATTGAAGGAGCAAAGTGTATAAAAACGTGGCTCAAACTTTGAAGACTAGATGTAGTGGTGCTAGAAGTGGGTAGTGAAGAAAGACAACTAATTTTATCAGTTATCAATGACATCCAGGGCCAAATTTAGAGTGTGTGGCCCCATAGCTGAAGATGTGGTGCTGTCAAATATTGGAGGACAATCTTGTAGGGGTCAAGAATCCCTAAAGAATACCTTTCCCTTGTAAAGGGAGAGGTAAGAGTCAAGACTTAAAAATTATTTTTATTAATTAATAGTACTACACCCTTATATTTTAACTACACCCTTGTATTTTAATATTCTTGTGAGGAAAGATGGCTAATAAGGTGTCAATTTTTAAGAAAACTAAATTTTCATTAATAACGAGACGTTTCGACCCTTAAAGGTCATCTTCAGTCGCATTTATTCTATAAAAGAAAAACAAAAACAAAAGTACATCCAATCAGTTTGACAATTCTACATTTTAACTTATTAGTTAGTTGAAAGTATTAAAAACTATTTGTTACAACCTCTGATTATTACATATATTTTACGTTTATACATATATCTAATAAATTGTATAAACGTAAAATATATGTAATAATCAGAGGTTGTAACAAATAGTTTTTAATACTTTCAACTAACTAATAAGTTAAAATGTAGAATTGTCAAACTGATTGGATGTACTTTTGTTTTTGTTTTTCTTTTATAGAATAAATGCGACTGAAGATGACCTTTAAGGGTCGAAACGTCTCGTTATTAATGAAAATTTAGTTTTCTTAAAAATTGACACCTTATTAGCCATCTTTCCTCACAAGAACTTAAAAATTATTGTTTTAAGCTATCTTTTGGCACTCTGAAGGCTACGTCTAAACAAAACAGTTTTTAAGCCTTGTATAGATTGCCTATTTGAACTTTAGATTAAAAGAAAATGCATCCGATGATATCATTAAAGATCTGTTTTTGATTAAATATGGATATACACTAATACGTGTGGCTTGATTAATGGTATACTCCTGACTCCAACCCTTCCATCTGGCTCTCTTTACTACATATATTGAAAAAGAAAAAAAAAAGAATGTTAAATTAGAAAAGTTCATTATTCCGTCCTGGGATTTTTCCCCTGGGGGTTGATTCAGCACTTAACAGATTCTTTCAATTTGGATGTATGTCAAAAAAGTTACAGAATCAACCCCTTGCTTCCTAGTTCCAAATCCAGACAATCCACTCTATATTTGATTTGTCTGATTTGGAACTAGATGCCTCAATTAAATTTAGAAGTCATTTGTCTTTATCTCCTTGATGCGTCAATGGTTGTCGAAATTAATTTTGCACCTGCACCAGCCTTTCTACCTCCTCAACATTTACTCAGTAAGAGTCATTTGCAATCAATCATTCTTCTGACGCAGATGTGTGATAGAATACGCTTTTTCTTTCTATTTGCATTGTTTTTAGTGGCGTCTTGAGTCTTGACCTCTTGCATTCATACCTATTTGGAACTTTTCACTTCTCGGAGAGCTCTATTTATTCAGGGAATTACAGCCACTAATCTAACTGTGGTTTCTATAACAACTCTCTTTCCAGACCAGAATGTACCTTTATATTTTAAAATACTTTCTTATTTTTATTATATCTTTATATCTCTATAAATATTTGTCTATTCTTACTTTTTCATTTCATTTACACTTCTTTTTCCCTTTTATTTATGTTCCTCCCTGATAGAGGTAGTCCTTTGGTATCGCCACCTTTCCATAAGTTCTGGTTTTGAGATGCTGAACTTCTAGCCCTCTGTCCCGGCTTAACTACCCCTATGTTTTATATTTGTGTTGTAAGCAAATAAAAATACCAAAAATGATATATTAAAAATATCTTATTGAACTTGTTCAGGTGAAGATTGTGCGTCAATATAGGATAGAGAGAAGAGTTGTATCTAAATCAATAGCCTTGAGAAAGACTTGGCCGAAGTATGGTGCAGCTAAGAATGATAAGCCAGGACCAAACCCTGCTACCACCATTATAGGTGAAGACGTCTTCATGCAGTTCATATCCTCTCGAGAAGAACCTGAAAAAGTAGAGGAAGATGTGCTGGATAAGCTTAGGAGTAAGTATCTCTTCAGTTGTGTTTTAGCCAAGTAAACTAAATAATCTGTAATACACAGCCCGTGGAAGGCTTAGCCCTGCCTAAGAGCTTATAGAACTATATATTTAATGGATGGCATGGGATTGGTGTGTGGCTCCATCATTTGTAAACTTTATATTAGGGATTGGATTCCCAACTGAATGGACGCCACTTCACTTAAGCAGCTTCAATATCACGGTGCTACGTAAACATTGAGCATTGGGCAACCTGCTAGAGTCAGGAATCGAACCCAGATTTCCTGCCAAAATATGAATGATACCAATCTACCTGGAATCCCTGGTAGTCATTAGAGTAAATTGCTATTTTAATAATTTTATGTTTTACTGATTTAGTAGCAGTGGATTGTTTTTGGGATTGGTATTGATGTCTGGAACTCTCACATATGTATATAAAATCCAAATACCACTGACTCACACAATCATCATAGTTTCTCAAAACTCACGTGAGATAAAATCTTGAAATTTTGAAGGTAGTTTACTTATGTGGAGAATTCATTTTTCAATCTGACTGTTGGTTGCAGTTAGTATCCCTTCCTGTTTTAAGGGATCTTTTTTCCACCTCTTATTTTTAAAAATAAATAAGCAAGTTGTTATTTTACTTGATTAAAAAAGTTTTGTCAAAATTAAATGGCGTAACATGAATGGGAGATAGTGTCACACCTCTCAGGCTCACTGAGTTACTACCGCATGGTGGTGTGGTATAGTCTCACCACTATGACTGTACAACCTGGATATGTTAATGTTTAGACTTTGAGTCTTGTGGAGATAGTGTCTTAAACCTCTCAGACACACTGAGTCACTTTTCACATGTATGGATGTGATCATTAGTAGGTTTTGTATAATCTCATTCTTTGGGAATACAACACAGATATGGTGGTTTTTTTTAAGACAGTTGCCTTGTTTGTGATTTATGGATTTCAAACATAATTTGAAATTTTTTCATTTACAATGTAGTACTAAATAACTACATTTTTTACTTAAGCACCCATTTATTTAAGAATGTTTCTTGCTTTTTTTCCAGATCTTCAAGAGAAGACGGTGAAGTGTAGAAATTGTAATGGTGATCATTGGACGCTACGGTGCCCTTTCAAGGATACTAACTATAAAATGCTTGAGGACAAAAGCAAAAATCCAAATTCTTCGACTTCACCTCCTCCACCTTCTCAAGAGGATAAGAGTAAGTCTGATTTTAGTGGTAAAAGATGGACTAGAGGTACGAGGAAGTTGGTTAGGTTCTTAGGTAGTGTTAGGTGTTAATGTTATCTTAGGTAGTGGAAAGAGAAGCAGTGGTTCAAGTATAGAGAATGGTAAAGCATGTGGTGACAAGACCTTAGTTGTTCATAATATCCTGCCAACAAGACCATAGTGGCAGTGTAGGAGAAGAAAGCAGGATGCAATGAAAAACCTGAAGATAACCCAGAGCACTGCACTATGTCAAACAAATAATTTTGTTTTGTTCTATAGTAGTATTCTGGTGGTTGATTTAGAATTAAAAATCCCAGTTATAGAGCTAAAATATGTTTATCTACAATTGATTTGAAATATAAACATTGTACCTCTGTTTAGATGCGTAGAAATTGATTCTTTACTTAGTTGTATTCATTGCACATGCGCGTATCATAATTCCTTTTTTTTCTGCCCTAGTGCGGTAAAAAAGAAGAATTCTTCACCTTAATGCAAGATTAGCAAGTTTGTTTATATTTAACAAAACTAATTTGCTGTTTGTTTAATTAAATTAACTGTTAATATCACGCTTTTAGTGAAAAACAATGATTGATTTATGTCATTATGACGAAAATGAGGAGAATAATACGCCTCCCGAAATAATTAATTCGGCACAAAATACATTTAATGAATTAATGTCATCTTTATCGAATGAGAAATACGAACTTACATACAGGAAGTTAATTAATTTTTTTTTTTTTTTTTTTTTTTTTTGTATTTATTATTAAAATCCAACAATCGTAGATAAAGTACAGTACGCAACTCGAGCAAAAACGGCATTTTGCTTTGCTCGTGTGGTTTTACTACCCTCGCTGTCGCTCGGGTGCAAACTCCACACTCGCATGCAAAATGCTATTTTCTGCACTAGACGTGTAATGTACTATTGTACTATTCCTTGTCAAGCAAACTATTTTTAATTCTTTTGGTTGTTTTTATGTGCTTTAAATTAACCTCATGTTTATTCAGGACAAATCTTGTAACCTAAATTTGACCCATTTGCCAACCTTAGTTTTTGTTAAGTAATTTCTTAAATTTTCCCGGCTGCTGATTTCATCCTTCTGGCCACCTGATTTCCTTTGGCTTTGCTTTTTAATTCGAGTTAAAGTTAATTATTTTACTTTTTATATCTCCCTCCTTTCCATCACTCTGTAAGAAGGCACGCTATTATTTCTTTTTAGTGAAGAAGCATGGTTGTTATTTTATTTGCACGTGGTAATGCTTTTAATTTTATATTCATTTTTATTCCTAGAATCATACAGGATGTTGACAGTCTGGTTTGTCAGAGTGTTAGTAGCTTTAATGCAATTTCAGCTTTGTACAAGCGTGGGAATTGCAAGCTTAGCTTTGTACGCTTGTTGATTAAGTATCTTTCTTGTAAGAGGTGGAGTCCTGGGGGGAGAAGGGGAGCTTGACACGGGACAAGAGGGCACTTAGATCCGGGGAACACCGAAGGTAAGATCGCTCTTAGCTTTGAGTAATTTTTGGGGTATTGAGTTCCCTGCTCAGTTCAGGCTTTTAGTCTTTTATGTAGATTATTGTTTATCTTTTTGTGCCACTTTTATTTGGTGACTCTAGTCTCTTTTATTTTGTTAATATCTTGTGTAACTTGTGATGACCTAACAGTCTTAAGTAAATTCAATAAATCCTTTTTATTTAGAAGTTACGCCGAGTTTGTGTCTCTTTTATTTAGCTTAACCTTACTTTCCCAAAAGTAATCTTGGTGCTTCGGTCTTCTTGTGGTGGATCTCCCTGGTGTGAGGAATCCACTAAAGTACCTTGAAACCCAAGTTTTACAACTCTACCCCTTATCCTTATCTTTCTACCCAGCAGTCTATATCTGACATTGTCCAAGGTAGCATCTAATTTCAATCAGTTCAATTTTAACAATAACATCAAATTAATTGACTCAGAAACAGTAGAATTGGAATTTCTTGAAAAAGAGTAGTCTTTCTGTGATGGGATGAGCTTTAGAACAGCCAAATTTTTAAATCCAAACGAAATAGATACGGAAATGAAATGTTGGGGATTCTTACAAGTACTTCGTACAAATAAGCGAATACTAAAACTAGCTGTCAGTAACATTTTTTTTCTCTCTCTCTCTCTTTCTAACTTCTAAGTTTTTATTTAACTTAACCCTCCAGCACTCGCACCATGTGGACACACCATCTTATGTTTAGAATAAAATATTATAAACAACTCCTAGGAAGACTTTATGGTCATTTGTCGGCTTTCTACCTTCTAAGAAGGTCTTTTCCCCTAAATTTATTCAGAAGAAAGTTTGTCATCTTAATTCTCTGGAAGATATTACTTCCATTGTCAATTTGCTCTTAAGAGTAACTCTTTAACTACTATTGGGTGAAGTTTACTCAAATAGTAGATTGTTCTTTCTTATTTTTTAAGCATATTCAAGGCCTGAAGATGCCCAGGTATGGGCGAAATATAGCCAAGTTTTGTAAATGAAAATATTTTTATTTTTATTTTAACATTTCTCATCCCTGAAGACTTAAAAGATAAGAATGTCAGATATTACTTCCATTTTTATTCTATGCCCATAAAGCAGTTTGAGTGTTATAAACAACTACATTAATTTAAGACGCCCTCAAATTTAAGACGTAACCCATTTTTGAGCGCTCAAAGTCATGGAAAACTGTGTGAAAAAAATGTTCCATGGGGCAAGGGTTTTTTTATAAAGTGCTAAAAACCTAAGGGGGGCTTGAATTCATTGTAATTATTATATGTGGTAATGTTGTATCAAGTGTACACTGACAGAGCTATGATATGATCGGATTCCTCCTGTCACTCTATGCTAGAGCTTAGTCTATTAGATTATTGGTAGGGGTAAAATATGAGCCTCTATATCAAATGTTTGTTATGTTAAGATTGTATCAACTCCTCTCAATGGTACTGAATATGACCACTAGTGGTTGAAAGCTGGCTTTTTTCTAGAAAGTTACTTTTAGTGGAGAAACACATTTATATGATAAGGTAAAAAATACTTCTTTCCTGTCCACAGACTGAAAGATTTACACTGTATTATTTCTTTATTGTTCAATCAATGAAATGGTATTATCTTTTATCATTAATATAATGTTTTTTATTTGCTTATTTTTCAAGATAAGCCAGCTAAGTATTTGCCACCTGTCATGAGAGATGGAGCTAAAAGGAGTGAACCCATGAGACGAGGAGAGGACACTATGTATCCTATAAGGATTGCCAACCTTAGTGAATCAACACAGGATCAAGATCTTGATGACCTAGTCAAACAATTTGGACCTTATGGTAAACTTATTTAATTATTTTATTGTTTTTTTTGGTGGTAAGAGATTAAATATGTTGGACTACTGGGTAAAACATGGGAAAATGGTGGAATCCCTCCCGTCCTTTATTAAATAGGACAAAGACAAGTTTTCTCAAAGGGACTTAATTTTAGAAACTGATCTTTCAGGCTCAATTTGAATTCAACCCTTTGGGTTTAGAAGAAGTAAAAACGACTGGCTAAAACTCTACCCTTGTCTCTTAGGACCCTAGCTTAGAACCGTTTGATACTTTAATTCAAGAAACATTTTCCTATACCTATTTGCCTATGTATTCTGCCTGTTTCTTCTTCAACTACTCTCTTCTATGTTGACTCCTTGAGTTCCATTACACTCTTAGTTTTTATATTCATATTCATATAGTTTTATATTCATCTATGGAGTTTCTCCCTCCTATAATATTGCCTAAAAACTCTGTTATACAGTTCTCTTAGTCCTTACACCTATTTTTCTATGTATTCTACCTGTTTCTTCTTTAACTTGACTCCTATATATATAGACTGGTTGACTCCACTTAGGCCCGTTTCACACAAGGCAACTTAGTTGATTTAACTAGTTGACTGGTAGTTGATAAGGAGTGTAGTCAGGTAGAAAGTTTTAAGGAATCGCCCAAATCCCTTCACACGCAGTTAGTGATGTGGGCCGGGTAAATACCCAGCGGGTAGGGTAAATAAAAATGGGTATTTACCCGAGGCCAGGGTAAATACCCAAAATGAGGGTATTTATGACAAATAATGATTTAAATAGTGTTTTAAGAGGTTCTGAGCATTTTCCATACTCTAATGGCTTTAATAAATGTCATGTAAGGAGTATAGGATGTTTTAAGCTTACTTAATTCCTAAAAAATAGCCTACAAAAATACCCAGCGTACGGGTATTTATTATTTCTAAGTACATATATTATTAATATTAGTAATACAGGAGAGAAGGAGATTTGTTGGAATAAAAGTCCGATAGGTGTAGTTATGTTTTTATTTTCAAAGCTTTCGCTCAGGGAGCCTGAGCTTCATCAGTGATCTACAAATAAGAATTAGAAAATAATAATAATTGAAAAATATAAAAATATATATATAAATATGAGAAATATAAATGTAATAACGTTAGTACTGAAAAAAACAAAAAAACATACCAAATAAGGTGTAACAATAGTATAAACTCAAAAATTGACAGCATACTGTAGAGCACGTAATTATAGTTTTATAAATTATAACATAATTTAACATAATATTTATCAAGAAATATGGAAAATACTTGAAAAAACGGTATAATTTTAAAAAATTTTAGATTACACATAATGTCTATTGAGGTGAATGAGTAAGGTGTGGAAAAACAGGTAGACTAAATAGGTAAGGAAAGTGGAGGGGATTTACTGGGGTTTTACTCCCAGGTAGATTACTTCATTTCCATTCACACCAACCTTATTCTTACAAAATAAACTGTGCTAATAATTTCATAAATCAAACCCTTACTCTCTCTGATAAACAATTTCACAAGGAAAAAATATCATTCATAAAAGATACACTTAATAAAAATAGTTACCCTGACAAAATAATTAAACAACTTCTCCTAAAACACACAAATAACAATATAACTCCCCAATACACCAATAATAATAACAATTTAAACACCACACAAACCAATAATTTTAATAATAATAATAATAATAATAACAACTCCCTTAATGCTGCCCCTCCCGTATTAGCCAAATACTACACCCTACCTTATATAAAACACACCACTGAACAAATTAAAAAACTGTTTCAACCTTATAATAATATTAAAATAGCCCAAAAAAATTCCACAACTTTAAAATCCTTTTTATACTCTAAACTCAAAGATCCCATTCCTCCTATACAACAAAGTAATGTTGTATACCAAATTAATTGTAAAAATTGTCCTGCCACATATATAGGTGAAACTTCACAACAATTCAAAAACAGATTCCATCAACATATTAAAGACATCTCTAACAACAACACTAACACAGCCATATCAGAACACGCACACAATAATAAACACACGTTAGACACAGATAATTATAATATCTTACACACTGAAAAACACCACCAAAAACGACTTACACTTGAAATGTTATACATAAAATCTAACACGAACAACATAAACTTGAAACAAGACACCAATAAATTAAGTAATATTTATGCAAATATTATATCCAATATTAATAAAAATAAATAGTTCACTTTATGTTTATAACATTAAGGATTGCTTCCTTTCTCGTTATTTTTTACCCGTTATTGTTTTCCCTTTGATCCTTTAGATTTTAATCCCACCGGCACTTGGTCTTTCCTCTAGTGCCTTAACCTCCCGGGAGTAAAACCCCAGTAAATCCCCTCCACTTTCCTTACCTATTTAGTCTACCTGTTTTTCCACACCTTACTCATTCACCTCAATAGACATTATGTGTAATCTAAAAATTTTTAAAATTATACCGTTTTTTCAAGTATTTTCCATATTTCTTGATAAATATTATGTTAAATTATGTTATAATTTATAAAACTATAATTACGTGCTCTACAGTATGCTGTCAATTTTTGAGTTTATACTATTGTTACACCTTATTTGGTATGTTTTTTTGTTTTTTTCAGTACTAACGTTATTACATTTATATTTCTCATATTTATATATATATTTTTATATTTTTCAATTATTATTATTTTCTAATTCTTATTTGTAGATCACTGATGAAGCTCAGGCTCCCTGAGCGAAAGCTTTGAAAATAAAAACATAACTACACCTATCGGACTTTTATTCCAACAAATCTCCTTCTCTCCTATATATTCTACAAGTCCACAAAATACCCCTTCTTTTAGTAATACAGATTCAATTATTTCAAACAGAATGCTTATTTTGAAGGTCTGTGCAGTGAAAACTCCACCATTTTGAAGGAAAAGGACAGGATTACTATTTTGAAAATTAGATAATGCATTCATATTTTATGCAGGCATTTGGTCCAGGAAGGTAGCATGCAAAAAAGTGTCTGACTAACATCAAGCTAGAATTTTGTGTATAAGTAAATGTTTTGGTGCCTTTTAAGAATATGTGGTCGGCTAAGTTCGTCTGTAACTTCGGGTAAATACCCAGGGTATTTACCCGAAGTTTTAAATACCCGGGTATTTTACATCACTACACGCAGTTAACTCGTCCACCCAGGCGACTAGAGGCCAGGCACATGTGCCGCTCACGTTCTCATCCCCACCAGTTGATTCAACTAAAATGACACTACAAGGCATTAGGCCCTTCTCACCAGTCAACTTAGAGTTAACTCTGACACTTGTTCGATATGGATTCTACTCTTCCAATTAAATTGAAGAATTTATCCTCATGGCTTAGTGATTTCTGATAATTGTGAGAAAGCGCCCATTTCCCGATTCTATAACAAAGGATGAACCTACATTCTTCAACTAGATTTTCTTCTTTTTTGGGAGATCATCCTTGAAACCCTTAAGCCGAGGATGATGTGTCTTTCTGTCCATCGTACTTTGGTTCATATCCCTAGAACCGTTCATGCTAGAGATGTGAAATTTAAAATATTGGCGTAACTTTTTGAACCACACATAGGAAAAATATAGAGAAGTTCAACATTTAATATGCGCATGCCTAATGTGCAAAGCTCAAATTTTTATATAATAATAATAATTATATTTCCACCTTCTGATTTCCTCCCGTTGGGAAGAGAAGTTGATTCCACCAGTTGCCTGGTGTGAAAGGGGCATGAAAAGTCTTCATACGGGCAGTCAACTAGTTGAGAGTAACCAGGAAACTAGTTAAATCAACTAAAATTGTCTCGTGTGAAACAGGCCTTAATCTCTTGTATTTCTCTAATCTTAGTTTTTACTTTCTTTTCTTTCATCTAACCCAACACCTAACAACATCTGTTAGACTATTCTCCCATTTTCTATACTTATTTGTAGATTATTTTATAATTTCTATTATTTTTTTGTTTAAACTCGTATTTTTTAAATGTATTTATCCTCCATTTTATACTCATGTGATGAATTTGTCTTGTATAAAACATCTTTTTATAAAATTAAATTTCTAATTCATTTTTTTTTTTATAGGCAAAATATTCTTGGCTAAAGAAAGATCGACAGGACTTTGCAAGGGCTTCGCTTATGTACACTTTAAGCATAAAGCAGATGCAACTAAGGCTATTCAAACACTTAACGGTTACGGCTACGACCATCTCATTCTTAATGTTGATTGGTCGAAACCAGCTACTCAAAATTAAGAAAAATATTTTGATTGGTTTATCCCTGCTAATAAAAGTTAAGAAAAAATTCCTTAAACACTAAAAATGTTCAAAATAACAGAAAAAAAACCTTTATATGTTATGTATAGAAGTGGCTGTTTCTATTGTATTAGTTCAAACTGTAACACTTATAAAGTTAATTTTGCAATACACAAAGATGGTAATTTAGAATGATTAAAAAAAATATATATATAGATAGTGTCAGCTATTCATCCTGGCTATATTTTTCGTTATAAGCTGATGTCTAATTTACCATTAAATGATAAATATCATGTAAACATAAAACCATTTTTAAGGTAATGTATTTTATAGATAAAAAAATGTAAAAATATAACTTAAATATCTTTTTATGGGTGTAATATAACACTGTATCAAACCTCGGACATATAATAAATTCATAGTACTATTATTGATATTTTTTTTATTTAATTAACAAAGAGTAATAAACATATTAAAAATAATAATAATAATAAACTACTGTAAATTAGTCTAAAACCATATTGAAGCACTATATTATATTTGATGTAGTTTTATAAACTTGAATTTTTTTTGTACATTAAATTTTTTTCGTCTTGCCGTTATCAAGACATGAAAAATTAATAGTGTTGGCAATCAAACACCTTTGATAGTTACAGATTCATTTTAATTCCTGAATGCAACATGTGTATTTTAAAAGAAATATGTATTTGTATTTTAAACATGTATTTTAGCTATTAACAACAAACAACATGTGTGTTTCTACTACTACTATTTCTTCTTTTGTTTCTTGCTATTTTATTTTTCATTATATCATGGATAAAAAAACACTAAGTGCTAAAGAGTTTCTTTATCCTCCCATATGGTTACAAAAAATTAAAGAATTCCTCTAATGGGAATATTGTAGATAAGCACTGGCAAGATATTGCAGAAGAATTGTGTTTTCAAAATAACTATAATTTTCTCTATACTCGCTTTTTAATTTACTGATTTCATGTAGAGAAATCTTTCTCTGGCCAATAAACAAAGTGTCTACTTACTCTAAAGACAAATATACTTACTTGCTTTTACTTTGACTAACAGCTGCCTTCCTCAAGCTGTCTCAACTTGAGAGTATTTTTGGATTAGGAGTAATCGCTGGCAAAACTCTAACACAAATGCATAATATCCAGCTATATGCCACCTCACTATCTTTCCTGAACTGATGATAAACGCTTGAGATCGAAAACCTGTTTCATCATAATATGGTTAAATCCTCTAATATAAAAATATTCAATTAAGCCAGGGTTTACACGATCCAAGTATACTTGGGCCTAGTCAGTTTTGACTCTACTTTGGCGCTATTTTGATCGTGTAAACAGTGTGTCAAAGTCAACTTGGACATCCAAGTTGAGATGGATGGGTTCCATCAAAGTAAACTTTGATAAAAACAAAAATGGCTCCCACCTGACGAATTATGAGAACGAGCTGTCAAAATATGACAAGACGTGAGGTTGAGCTGGGTTTTGTTAACCAGAAAGTGATATACCTCCACTGTTTTAAAACTTAATAAGCACAATTTAACTGGGAAATTCCAGAGGGGAAAACATTTCACACAATCTATCTTAACCTATATAATGTATCAAAATTCCTCTACTTGGACCAAGTGGATTTGATCAAAGTGACTTGGACCTAGTATATTTGGATTGTGTAAACCCGGCTTTACAGTAATATTTTTTTTAAATTACATTATTTCTGAAGTTGTCATATTAAAACAAATAATGATAAACATTTTTAATGTCACAAAATTGTATAAATGACCAAAGAACTAGACTTGTTTGTTATATCCTAATAATTAATTATTCTATTACTGCTATATTTTTAAAAATAAAATGTACTATTTTGATCCTTATCAAGTAAATAATATTCTTAGTTAGTTAATACAGTTTGTAAATGTTAGTATCTCAAGGTTAAGACAATGTATGTAGTGAAAAAATTGGATTAAATTATCCCGTGATATTTGTTATTCCTTTATTTTTAATACTTTTTTAAGACATTAGATCTTCTCAAAGCAATATTTTAATTATCATTTTTTTATAATTATAAAAAATGTATTTTAAATTGTATATGTTTTTTTTTAAATATGTAATTGAATCAGATCTCCTATTGATATATTAATAAAATATAATTTTTATAACTCCTTCCTCCCTCTTCTCAAGAGATTTGTTGGGTAAATAAATATTTTGATGATTTCTCATTGAGACCTTGTATCTTTAAAATTTGCCATGTTTAAAATATAATCAAAATGTTGCGGAAAAAATTCTCTTTTAAGCTAATGCATCCTCTTAATCCTTATTAGGCACTCTTTTAGATTGGTACCCCCCAATAGGGGGGTACCAAACTAAAAGAGTACCCCTTATTACTATTCCTATCATATATACTATATACTGTCCTATTCCTACATTTCATAATAACTTGTAGTATGATCTTGTACTTCACTGGGTAATCTCATTTTAGAAGATTTGAAGAGTGAAAGCTCATATGATTGGTATTTCAGTATTACTATTTATATATTTATATAAATTACCATTTGAGAGGTGGGTATCTTGGAATAACACAACATTTCAGGGAAGAATAGCAATGAAAACCAGTTATTTGTGTCACCTGAAAGCTTGTATTTTTTTTTTTTTATAAAATAAGTCATTGTGAATCTATCAACGTTTTAAATAATCTGTTTGCTTGAAATATATATATATATATATATATATATATATATATATTTTTTTTTTTTTTTTTTTTTTTTTTTTTTTGACTGAGTAAATTAAGGCTGTCAAATCATCACAAAAATGTATTACATTACTAAATATAAACTTACAAATTTTAAGTTGTCTCCCCCCCTCCCCCAAATTTGATTACCAAGTCTAAAAAATGTAGCATTATTGTTTAAAGTAATTAATATAGACTGTGAGAAATAGCAGTCTAAAGTGAAAAATAAAGTTTACCATCCTCTCCATCGTTACATTCTATTTAATTCACATTCTATATCTCCTTAGTTATTAAATTATATATGTGTGTATAAAATATGACTATATATATTTTTTTTTCTGTTAATTTAGTATTTATGTAGATATAAAGAAATTTTTTTCAAAAAATTGTTTTTTTTTAATATTTATAATCTTATTTTGGTACTCATAAGTATTTTTTTTTTAATATTTGAAATAATGGAATTGTATTAGAAGTCTTTAAAACATATTGACTAAAATAAATCGGTAGCTGATTGCTATCAACTGCACTTCTCAACGTAGTAATTCCGGGTTTATTTCCTCCTGTAATAGGCCTCACACCTTGTGTGCTTCCAGCATTGCCATATAAGTAAGTACCTGCTTAAGTGAGTATCTATCTGGTTGCTTATCATTTACAAAGTTTATGCACCTGATGGAGCGTTATTATAACCCCGTTTCGTTGGTTCGTATAGTTAGATAACCATACGAAGCCCCGTCCGTATAGTTGGATAAGTTCTTTGGCCGGCCTAAGCCCCGTAGGAAGTTGCCACTGATTATTATTATAGATATAAATTATTTTTTTGTTCTTTAACTACTTGAAAAACTATTCTTTATATTCTTCCAATAGTATTATATATTATAGACTCATTTTAAAGTCTTTCAATAATACATTTATTTTGTATTTAGTTGTTTATGGATCCACCTGTATTATAAAGTTATTCCTAATTCTTTTTTTTTTTATGTATTATTATCATTATTATTGTCTGTTTATTTTTAGTGCTTTGAGAAGTTAATATATATTATTATTTTTGTGTATATTTTAAAGTTATTTATAATATTATTTAAAGTTTATATTTTAAAGAATAGAAACAGCCTCTGAATCTTTTTTGTTTAATATAAGTGTATTATTTAATTTAATTATGAATTGTTCCAATGATTTCTGTTCTTTTTTAATTATTTGTATTTTTTTATATTTTTTTTTTTTTTTAAATTAAGTAAATAGATATCATAAAATAATTATGTTTGTGTCTTATATATTTAAGAGTGGTTAGCTTACCTTGGACACTTCAATTAAAATCAATTATCACTGATAACACTGTTATGATTTCTAATGATGGCTTGAAGGTTGCTTAAATAGTGTTGCTAGACTCCGCTACAAGTAATATCACTATTGAATTCAGGTAAGATGATAAGTAATAAAATAAATAAATAACTTCTTTCCAAACAATTTAAAGTCCTTTTTATTGGATTTTAGAGTACACAATAGTACATTACGCATCTAGTGCGGAAAGTATCATTTTGCATGCGAGTGTGGAGTTTGCACCCGAGCGAGGGTAGTAAAACCACTCAAGCAAAGATTTTCGCACGAGATGCATACCGTACTTTATCTACAATTGTTAGATTTTAATAATAAATTAAGAAAAAAAACTTCCTTCACGTAAGTTTGTATTTTTTGTCTTTTGATAAAGATGGCATTAATTCATTAGTTTAAATCAAATTATAATTATCAATAACTACGGGAGACATACAGAGAAAATAGACCCCCGCACCCGGGATGTTTCCGTAGTATGAATTCTACTAAAAACTTAAAAAAAAAAATTGAATTGTTAATTCATTAGTTGTATTTGTGCCGAATTAATTATTTCGGGAGGCGTACTATTCTCCTCATATTTGTCATAATCACTTAACCCTCCGATGGTAAGGTATGGGTCGGATACGACCCTGCCTTTTTATTTCTTGGAATAACTGATAAGCCAAACATCCCAAGGTCACTAAATTTCAAATACCCTCCTAGCCATCCCTCCTCCACAATACAGTGAAGTTTTATTGTTCTAGTATTATCAGTTTATTAATCATTTGCATATAAAGCAGAGTACCTCTCTTTTAGGGTCGGATACGACCCTGTCTTACCGTTTGTGCACTAATTTTTTTTGGACCCAGTGCTTAGAGTTTTTTGTTGTTTTTGTTGGAATCGTTTTTATTATACTTTTTTATACTGTATTATTATTATATTAGTATTAATAATAGTATTCTTATAGTTTTTTTTTGCTTTAAAATGTCTAGTGACAACATTTTCAAAACTTTTGATGATATTTTGAAAGAATTCAAACGCCAACCAGAAGAATCTGATAGTGATGATTTACCAGATTCTGGTGACGAGTCATCGTGCTCTGATGACGAAGACAATATTTTAGACAATGATGACAATATTCCTGATTATTTTGATGTAGATGAGACGCCCAGTGACAGTGACGACACAATCAATGATCATATCAATGATGATGATGGTAGATTTTTTGAATTCGGGAAAGATAATGACACTATTTGGACTAATTTACCACTTACATCTAAATTTGCTAGAACCCCTTCAAAAAATATCGTAATACATCTACCAGGTTCAAAAAATGAAGCAAAACATTTGACAAGTGAGTTGGATCTTTTTTTACTCTTTTTCTCTGATAAAATATTTGAAATTATAGTTTGTTATACAAATCAGGAAATTGAAAAATCAAAAAAAAAATACAACAATAAACAGTATTTTATACACCCAACAGACATAATTGAAATCAAAGCGATCATCGGATTATTGTTTATGAGTGCAGTCCTCAAAAATTCAGGGTTAAACACTGAAGACATGTTTTCCGCTACCTATGGACCACCAATATTTAGAAGCACCATGAGTAGAAAAAGATTTCATTTTCTACTCAGTAATTTACGTTTCGATGATAAAAATACCCGTGATGAAAGAAAATCTACCGATAAATTTGCTCCTTTTAGAGAAATTTGGGAACTATTTCTCTATAATTGCAATAAATACTACACACCATCAGAATATTTGACAGTAGATGAAACTCTTCTAAGCTTTAGAGGCAACTGCCCATTTAAAACATATATCCCTAGTAAACCTGATAAGTATGGGTTAAAAATTGTATCCATTTGTGATGCGAGGACGTTTTACTTTTTAGGAGGAAAACCGTACATAGGTAAAGAAGATACTAAAAGAAGAAATAATATGCCATTGCCAGCTCAATATGTTTTTGACTTATCAAAACCTTTTCACGGAACAAATAGAAACATTACAGCTGATAATTGGTTTTCCTCTTATCAAGTTGTGGAATTGTTAACGGAAAATAAAATAACGTACGTAGGAACTCTAAGAAAAAACAAACCGCAATTACCACCTTCGGTCCTATTGAATACTCCTGCTGATACGTCAATGTTTAGATTTCAAGATGACAAAATGATAGTTTCTCATTCACCACAAAAAATTAAAAAAGTAATTCTTATATCATCAATGCACTCAAATGATGAGATTATTGAGGAAACTAAAAAACCCGAAGTAATAGAGTTTTACAATCTTACAAAAGGAGGAGTTGATGTGTTGGATAAACTATGTCATGACAAAACCACTAAAAGAAACAGCCGCCGATGGCCAATGAGATACTTTTATGGAGTACTGGATATAGCTGCTGTGAATTCTTTTATTCTATACAAGCTAAATAATAAAAAAGAGCAATATTCTAACGATGAAAGAAGAAAATTCTTGAAAACGTTATCTTTTTCCCTAACGAAGGAGTTAATGTTACGGAGAGTAAGTAACTCATTCATTCCACCGGAATTAAAAGTAACTATTAAAAGTATATTAGGAATAAAAGAGTCATGTAATATTGTTCCAGTTGCCAAATCAAAAACTCCAAACAAAAGAAAGAGGTGTGATTTGTGCGATAATTCCAAAGACAGAAAAGGGAATGTATCCTGCTTTTTTTGTAATCGCTATATTTGTGGTGAACACAAAAAGGCCATTTGCGTATTATGTGGTGAAAACATGCCGGTTGAAAAGGGTGATACATAATTCATTCAATTTTTTCTATTTTAAACTGTATATATGTTTTAAATGTAAAATATCAATTAATAACAACTTTGATTTTGATTTTCCACTTTTAACCTTTTTTTTTTTTTTTTTTTTTTGTGTAAATATATGATTATGAACAATTATTATTTATACAATTGTTATTTCTTCCTTAAAAATAAATAAATAAATACATAAAAACTATTTAATTAACTTGAAAAAATAATAAAATAAAGGCAGGGTCGAATTCGACCCCCCTTACCATCCATGTCTCACAAATAAGTCTTACCCTCGGAGGGTTAAATCACTCAATGTTTTTTACAAAAAACTCGATATAAACTGTTACTTTTATTAAACAAACACCTAATCATGTGTAAAGGCGAAGAATTCTTCTTTTTTTTAACTCCCTAGGGCGGAAAAAAAGGAATTCTTCAGAATTATGAGACGAGTTTTTTTTTACCCATCTAAACAGAGATACAATGTTTATATTTCGTAACAACCCTAGATAAAAATATTAATCTATCCTTTTCAAAAATCAACAACCTTCTAACCTCTTATGACTCTGCAGTTATTTTAGTTCAAAACCAAGAAATCTAAATTAAGACCTATAAAATTATAACTTTCTAAAAACAGATTTATATCTAAAGTTTATTCTTATAATCCAACAATTGTGGGAAAAAAATTAAGCTCTCTTCTGGATATGTTCTGGGTCAAGTTTCTAAAGTACATGGTAAGAGGTACAGGTCCAAGGTAAGAGAACCTCCTGTATTGATAGGTTGGGTTTCTGTCTTGGAAGAAAAAAGGTAGTGTGTCCATCTATCATCAATACCTTTATGAAGAAGAATTAAATTATATATACATGCTATTGTAAACTATCACTTGAATAATAATAAAAGAAAACAACGCACTTTAATGTTTTAGATATTTATTAAACACTTTTAGACACAACACTATAATAGATGCTTGATATGGCCGCTCTCACACACACACTCACACTCTCTCACATTATACTTACAGGTTAGCCTTAATACAATAAAACTAAATACAGATTTACATTAAATTACAACAATGCGAATTAAATAGTGTCGTACACCTTTAAGACATACAGATTTACTATACACTTATATGAATTTTATCATTAGTATGTATCTCTCTGGTAGTACAATCTAGATATGTTGGTGTTTAGACTTTTGATCTAGTGGAGACAGTATCCCAGTATTTTTACAGAGGAAGACAGATTATAATGAACCCTTTTGCCTGCAGGTATCAAACTTAAATGTTTTTATCTCTTGTATAATTTAATTTTTTTTTTTTTCTCTCTTATACTAATTTTAAGAGCAATGATAAGTCCCCTGAGTCTAATAAAGTAGATTTTTAAAAAATGGCTAGTCTTTTCATACGTCTGGAGCTCTATCTATCTACACCAAGGTGTAGATAGATAAGTTTTAGCTCTAAATTTGGAAGTGCTACTCCCAAAATACCAGTTAACAATTTTTTTTATGTTTTCAAATTCAAAAATTCCAAGAATCCATCTGACATCAGGGACTATTTTTTGTCTAGCGTCTTGAGTTTTATGTCTTAAAAACTACTTATCTTCTTTTGTTAAAATTTGGATGGTCAGTCATAATTATCCCATTCTTAGTCTCATATTAATTTCAACCTCCTGCACATATTGGTTACCCTCCTTCACATGTGCACTTTTCCCCTTAAAACTGCCTGTCACTTGGAATATTTAAAAAATCCCCCCCCCCCCTCCCCAATCTCTGAAAAATATCCCTAAATAGGATTTCCCCCCAAAAGTTCAGATGGCACAGCTTGTACCATCAAAAACCCCCTGTGGGCACCCCTGCTACAATGGTCCTATATTAATTTCAACTTTCTGCGGTGTAAATGTAATATTGGCAGTGAATATACTGTCTCATAACAAAAAAAAAAATAAAAAATAATTATAATAATTTAACGTGTTTTCCGAAAAGAGGGGGAAAATTAAATAAATTAGTCTAATGGGTTGTAAAAGCAAAACATCATTAAAGTATACTTGAGTAAGTGTACTTAAGTAAGTGTGCTACTTGGCACTCTAATTAGCAGACTATTTATTTATCTTTTTTTTATTCAAAATGCAAACCTGTACCTTTTTCAAAATATTGCAATATTAGTTTTGTTTAGGTTGGCAATCCTTAGTTTAATTTATTCTGTTTTTAAAAATGACCATAACCTTAAAAGTTTTTCTTTTTTTTTGTTTTCCCCTAATAGTCTCATTAATTGTGTTTGAATAAGTTATTAATTGTTATTTTAAATTCGTTTGTAACAAGGTTATTCATTTTTCTATGCTGTTCATTTATTATTTATCAAAAAATATTTAGTTTTTTTTCAAGTTTAATCAATCTACTTCTTCAGACAGCTAATTTTATCTTTCTTTTCAAAGATAAGGAAGCAATTTTGTTCATGGTATGTAACACTATATATTGCACTTAATAATTTTAATTATCAGTATGCGCTTTTTAAGTTTTTAATTTTGTCTAAAATATTACTGTCTCCACCCACTTTTTAAATTTTAATTTGTTTTTATTAAAAACTTAAATTATAAGTAGATAATCATTCATTATCTACGACGTTTCCTAAATTTTTAACCCTCCTCATAAACGTTGACACTAGCCACACAAACATAAACGTTGGGTCGCATCTGACAAGGTACTTTCTAATTGTAACTATTGAGCCAGGGAGACAATAATGCACAAATATTAACATTTATTAACATTCATTCTAATTTATTAAAATTAAAAAAAAATATATATATATATATATATATAATATTATATATGAGGAGCCTAGTATCAAAGACGGACATTCAACATTTTTCCAAATTTCAGTTATCGATTGTTTCTTATAGATTTTGGGCTGCTGCATCAGATTCTGCTATCCATTTGCACCAAAAACTACCAGAAAGGGGGTAAAAATGCAATAATATTTGTATTTTTGTTTCAAATACGGACAAGTCAACACACGTTTTGCTTCAAAAGTGGACATAACCGAAACAGCCAATCAGGAGGCTGCATTTTACTAACTTGTTCCTATGATGCACTGTGGGCTTTAGCATCTGAATACCCACTCCTATCATTTTGTCATACATGTTTAGAAAAATGATACCCCGAGGGGAAATCGAGAAATCAATTTTATCTCTAAATTTGGGGCACTACCCCCTAAGAACTCTGAAAAATGTGGAAAAAAAATTATTTCTTCAATATTATTATTCTAACCATTATTTTCAACGTCATTTTGCTTCAAAAACGGACAAAACCTTGTTTTTGTTTCAAATTGGGCGGGGGCCTCACTCGAATGGACTGTTTAGACAAAGGGATATCATCTCTGGAATGTATATTAATTATATAGATATAATCTTTCAAATGTATAAATTCTAAAAATGAACTGTTTTAACAAAATGGTATAATCTCTTTAAGTGTATAAATCAAGTGAAATTTTGCCGCCAAGCGATTCTCAATTCTCGACTGAATGGATAACTGCAGATTAGCCTAATTTAGAATTAATCAAATTAAGGCAAAGCCGAAACTAAGTAAAATTAATGACAATGCAAACGTAGACAAATCAAGTTATAGAGAATACCAGACAGATGAGCAGAGAGGAAGGGAGGTCTGCACTGGCTCACAACAATAAGAATTCATAAGCAGTAAGATAAATTAAATATTATGGGATTTAAATTTACTATCACTAAGTCTTTGAGAAAGTGTTTTCCAAGTTTGTCAGACCAATATGATAATGAAAAAAATAATAGTGACCAGGGAATAAACAAATTGAAATTGTTGAAAGGTAAAGTGGACTTCGAATTTCTAACTCAGAAGAGGGTATTAATTTGGAATAAAAGTCCTTTTTAAAATTGATTTTTTAATTACATCATGATGTAATTAAAAAATCAATTTTAAAAAGGACTTTTATTCCAAATTAGTACCCTCTTCTGAGAAACAAATTGAAGTTCTTTTCTTCTTTAATAGATAGTTCAGTTTTAAAATATTGTGAATGTCACGCATTCTATTGAGCAAATATCTAACTACACTTTTTCTTATTTTATAAGTGCTTTATTTGCTCAATAGGATGCGCTAGTTAGATGTTTACTAAGGTTAGTTATTGTGCTAGGCCCCGTATGGTGGCGCCGCCTAGTGCGAGTTTGTATGAAAGAGTTAGGGTTTGTTGGGCGTCGCCTCGTGTCAGAGTCCCGTGGGAAGGTAGGGGGGGGGGAGGAGTCGCCGGCCGGGGAATGCGTTCTAGGAATCCACGTGGCCTTTGGGTGGATCTACCCGGCTTGTCTCCCCTTCATGGTGAAGGAAGCCTTGCCTCTAAAGTCTAACCACGGCACCACGTTGTGCCTTTTCTCTTAGCACTATACCTTAAGCCTCTAGCGTGTTTAGAGTCCCCCCCCCCCGGTCCAACCCTTCCCATATTTTATAGTTCTAAATACACAGGAAATACCCTGTATACCTGCTTCTTCCTTAACAACAGCCGATGATAATGAGTAACGTAACTACAACTCTTACAAGTTGAAGTCAGTCATAAACGGACTCATGTTGAATTTTCAAAAAAAAAAAAAAAAAAACATTCCTTCTAGTAATAGCCCAATGTTGTGCTTGATATTAGATCGGATCGGAACTTAATTAAAAACTCTTTCTTCACTATAATTAAAAGCCTCAATAACACGGAATTACTTTTACGTATATTATCAACTAACTAAATCATTTAGTGACTAAGAGACGACGAAATAATAAATCTTTGTGATTGGAATTGATCAAGCTATTTTGTTTGCTTTCCACTCGCCACTCGCGAATGAAGCTACCCTCAGACAATCTAACAATTGGTAGATAAGTGAAAAACAATAAAAAACTAAAATTGGCTTAAAAAGTTACTTACTTGCAAGAGTAGAGTTCAGTAGAGCAATAGCTTAATAAGCAGAAGAAACAAACTAAATTTCCCTTAAGGATAGATCAAACTACCCGACTAGATTATTCATCCTAGACAATATGGCAATAAGTAGATAATTAAAAACGAATTAAAAATTATAAAACTAGCCGGCTAGTTATTCACTTACTAGCGAATTTTCCCAAGCTGGAGAAACTAACTAAATGTCCTTTAAGAATTGATAAAACTAGTCACTGGATTCACTTGCCAGTGAAGTGAATCCAGATGGTATAGCAGTAAGTATATAAACAGAACAATACAAATAAAAATAAAATTGATCTTAAACTAGCCGGCTAATTTATTCATTTGTAAGTGAATCCACCCTAGACAATATATCCTTTGGTTGGTAAGCAGAAGAAATAAACTAATTTTCCTTAATAGCATTTATAAAACTAGCCGGCTTGTTTACTCTCTTACTATGCCAAAATGTTAGATTTATTTTTTTTAAACTAGATTATCTTTAGAATTAGAATTTATCAAACTATATCACTTGCAAGCGGATCCACTCTATAGACAATAAGCAGGAACACAATCTAAAATTTCCACTAAATAAAATTGTTGAACTAGCCGGCTAGATTATTTACATGCATGCGACTTCATCTCGTACTAAAATTTATACAATGGTACCTACCGTACTTAAAGGATTAGATTTATAAAACAGCAACCAAAGTTTCACTTCATAAGCGATTAATCTAAATCCAGCTGGTTATTTTATTTGTAGGTCACTAGACAATAAAGCAGGAGTTAATGAACGGAAGAAACAAAATTAAATGTACGTTGTGTGATATAACTAGCCGGCTAGTTTATTTGCTTACTAGCGAATTCATCATGTTCAATAAGGCAAATAAATAGGTAAATTATTCCTGTCCTTTCCTATCGTGAGGTGTAGAGGTTTCTGAGGTTTGACAAATAGATTTCCATGCCATTCTATCTTCAGCTACCCCTAGTGCTTGGTTCCAGTCTACTCTTCGCTCCTGGAGCGAACAGCGAACTTCGTATGTTATCCTCCCATGTCAGCCTCCTTCTGCCTTGAGGTCTTTTCTCTTAGGGTCTTGCTTCATAGGCCAGCTTTGGGTACCAATCATTTGCCATCCTTATCACATGGCCAAACCATCGGAGTCGGTTGGAGCTCACCATGTTTCTGATGGAGTTGATTTGAAGGTTATCTCTGAAAGTTTTGTTTCTTATACAGTCTCTTCTAGAAATAGGTAAATAACTAACAACTAGAGTAAGTAAAGAAACCAGCCGGCTAGATAGTTGCTTGCTTAGTATAGTTGCTTGAATTGATCATTATCATGTACAATAAGGCAAACATTTACTAAGTCCACACATCGTTTTGAAAACAATCAGCTAGTTCAAAACGAAACGCTATGTGAACGGAGAACGACGGATCGTATTGGTTTAAATCCATTCCACCAGAAATACGTGATCGGAACGGAGGATCGAATTCAAAACGCTCATATGAACAGGTCGTGGAGGAGATCGAGATATCAGGTTATTTTACTCTTATCCTCTTTATTAGTTGTTTGTTTTCGTGAGCTTCCGTTTCTTTTTTTTTAACTACAAAAACGTTTTTAAACAAAAGTTAATACTATAAAGGACCTGTAACAACTTTTAACAACTTGTAAATAAAATGTAAAAATTCGCGGACATATTAGGTAACAAGAAAGAAGGTTTTTCTCGCGTGACGTCACCGTTATGAGATATCGAAAACAAATATTTCGATCACCTGTATTTTTTGTTGTGTGAACGTGTATCGTTTTAAAAACGAATCGGATCCGAAACACTTTCAAAACATTGTGTGAACGTAGAAATTAAGCTAAATTACAAAGAACAAGAGTTACCATTGGAATTGAGCAAACTTGAAAGCTAGATTATTTACTTGGAACTTTGGAACAAATTCATCATGTACAGTAAGACAGTAAGGCAAACAATTAGATAAGAATTAAAATTTCCTTCGGAAAAGGCGGCTAATTAATTTATTTGCTAGTAAACACACGCCGTACAAGAATGAAAATATTTATTATAGAATATAAAATCTATATAGAATTCATTTAAAATTGAGAAAAACTTTAGTTCACCTTTACCTACCTTTAATAATCTTATATAAACTGCATTTATAAGAAAGATTCTCAAGGTAGTACAGTAAATGTTTTATAATTCTACTAAAATGTAAGTCATATCATGAGAAAAGTTCACTTTTCAAAGGTTTTTTTTTCGGTGTAGTGCGTTGGGTAATAATATGTGCGAATTATAATGTATTATAAAAATATGTAAATTCAAAAGAAACTAGATTTTTTCGTCTATTGTTCGAAAGAAAGTGAAAACACAATGGCCTAGACGAGTAAGCCTAGGCTAACATACAGTTAGTTATGAAATCTCCCCTTTTTCTGTATACTTGAATAGATAAATATAAGTAATAACTAGTCTTTTTTAAGATGTACCCCTTTTCGATTTATCGTTCCTAGATCAAGTTTCGTTAAGTATAGTGTTCTATTATGTTTTTTTTTTGGGTTTCAAACTCTCTTGAAATTCTTAACCCCTTTTTTAAGATAGAATACATATTTGTATGTATAATATAAGAGTATGAAGGGTGTATATTATTTTCTTACCCCTATTTTTCTCACATGATTCTAATACCAAATGGATTTTCTTTTAAAAATAAATTAAATAATATCAATTAACATCAATAGTCTACCAATTAGTGTGTGGATGATAGCGTCCTCGCGTCCTATTTCGTTTACTTCATGCTTTTATTGTCAAATTTATTTAATTTCCTACCCGTCTTTTACATCTGTCGACATTTTATTGATTTTTTTCATTTAGCAATATATAATGAGTGCAGGCCATTGAAATTAATCTAGGGTTATCTACTACTTTCGTCAAACCTACCAAATTTCATGAAATCAGATGGGTACGTTTGAAGATATAGGTGCAGGCTCGTCGAGAGGGGGAAGGTAACGCTGGTGCCGCGGGGCCCGGACCTCCTCTAAAGGGCCGGCTGTCTCAAGCCCCAAACACCCAATTACGCCAATATTTATTATTGAAATATTAAATAATATTAATAATAATTAAAAATAATATTAGTTAATGTTAAAGTTGTAAACCAGGTGTGGTAATTAAGTTTGCGGAAGAATTCCCCCTTACTCAGACTTAGAAGCAAAAAATTACTAAGCTGTATCCCGATGGGTCTCAAGAAAAATCCATAGAGAACCCAGAAAATCACTTCAAAGTTGAAGTTTTTCAAACCAAGCAGTCAATTAAAATCAATGATTTGTTCAGTTTTATTTGGACGTATCCAAAGTTGAAAAAATATGAAATATACGACATGATTGAAAAATGGTCTCAACTATACCACACGGATGTTGATAAAAATGGAAATGGACCACATGAAATGTATCCAACCTGCGAACTTCGAAGACAATTTAAAAACTCTGGAACTTCTTAATACTTAATACCCTTACTGATCAGAGAATTTCTAATCTCTTACCTAGCATGTGCGAGTATAGCATTACATATTTTCTGCACTTTACCAGCAACTGTTGCGGAAGCGGAAAGATCATTTAGGGGAATCGAACCCGGCCTCTCTCCGTCCGCGTTTAAAGCCATATTCTCAGGAACTAGATTTTTCCCGGGAAAACGGCTTATATTGTTAGATTGCTATTTTAATGGTCTACATTTTAAATTTTTTTAATCAAAATCGTCGGAAGCGTTTCCGAGAATTTTTTTCTTTTCACGTCTTTTTCGTAGTTTTTTGGTGGTAGCGCCCCCAAAGTTGAAGCTAAAATTCATTTCTTAATTTGCCTCGGGGTATGATTTTTCTGAACGTGAATGCCAAATTTCGTTAAAATCGGCCCAGTAGTTTAGGCTCCAGGCGTCTGGACTGACAGACAGACTGACGTTTTTTAAAAAACCCTTTTTTGGACTCAGTGACCTCAAAACGTGTAAATGCATTAAAATTTCAAAATCCAATTTTCGCGCTATCATAATTTTTTTCTATATAAGAGAAAGTAAAATAACTAACTCGTTTTGCCATATTTGTATTAGTGCTTACTCAGTATTTCTGTTTTCATATATCGACTTGAAATGCTGCTCTTTATTAGCCTACTCCTACTATAAAATATTTAACAATAATGTATTAAATAAAATGGTATAAAACGTAAACAACATTTTATGGTTATAGGATTTTTTTTTTTATGATCAGATTGTGTTGGTTGTGAGTGAAGTCAAAAATGTTGATTTTATTTGACAAAAAGGCATGGACAATTTAACACTTTCCACAAGTGTTATTATATTTTTGTGAACTGCTCTTCAATATCTTTAATTTGATACCTAACTCAAATTTAAAAATTATTTTTTCCCCGTGACAGGAATTATCCGCCATTTTGGATTCCCAGTTAATCAGATCAAATTTCCATTCTTATTTTTCCTATGGCCCAGCAGACCGCACATTTTGCATATTTTTTATATTTTTAGTACCAGCAAAAATACAGTTTTTTTTGGGGGGGGGGGCTCTAAATTTTGATGTTATTTGAAAAAAAGGCATGGAAAATTAAAACTTTCCACATGTGTTGTATAGAATTTTGTGATCTACTCTTCAATACCATTCATTTGATACACCACTCAACATTTATAAAAAAAATATTTTTTTCGTGTGACATGAATTATCCGCCATTTTGGATTTGAACAGCTGATAATTTTGTTTTTGCCATATTTTTCCTGTATGCGCGTCAAAACGACCTTTAATACTGGAAAGTTTCATGTTTTTTATCTCTTTTGATTCAAACGTTATTGGAACCGTACAGAGTGACAGACAGACACAGGAATGAAACTACAAGGGTTTCTTTTTTGGGTTTTACCAATGAAACCCTAAAAAGGACCACAACTCACAAGTAAATTATTAACTCACATTTTAGCAATTTTATAGTAAAGTGCTAAAAATAAAGTGCTTTTATAAATAAAGTGCTTTTATTCATCGCTAAAAACGGGGAAATTTAGCAATTTACAGTGTTTCTACATAATATAAAAACTTTTTAACATTAATTATCTCTTTGTTTATTAACAAAAACATTTTTTAAAGTCGGGTGAATACTTAATACTATAGAATACTAATAAATAGATTTTAATTAAGATACTCTGCTCATTAGTGAAGCACATAGCTTCCTCGCGTACTACCTAAGTTACTCCTCGCGTCCTATTTCGTATACTTTAATGATTTTATGCTTTTACAACCTATTATTGTCAAATTTATTTTATTTTCCCCCGTTTTTAAATCTTTTAATTTTTATTTGAAATAAAGTATCAATTTAGCGAAATTTAAAAAGCGTGGACGGTTGAAATTAATTTGGGGCTATCTGTGAGCTATGAACTTTTTGCTTCCGAGCTAACCGAAGGTAACGGAAGCTATGTGATCGTTTTGAAGAACGAAAAAATTTTAGGTCTCCGATTTCAAAAATTCCAAGACAGAAATCCGTTTCAGACATCAGGGAACAGTTTTGGTTCCGTGTTTGTCTGTCGGTCTGTCGTTCAATTTTTGCGAACCAACATGTGGTAGGCCATAATTAGCCCATTGTTGGTCCCATATAAGTTTTAACCTTCTGCACATATTCGTTTCTCTTCCACAGGCGCACAAACATACATTTAATTTCACCTACAGCTTCAAAAGTACTTATCTGATTTGAATGAAACTTTTGTAGTGTGTCGAAAGTAACCCGCAGATAGCGGTTACTTTGAACCATCTGCGCTCTTTAAATTTTGCTAAATTGATACTTTAATTCGTGTAAAAAATAAAAACAATTTTGACCGATTAAAAAAAGAAACGGGGGAAACAATTGGACCGCAATTAGACAATAATGGCTTGTAAAAGTATAAAATCAATAAAGTACGTAGATAGGATGCGAGGAAGCTATGTGCCACACCAATTGGCAGTCTATTTAGGGAATACTTTTGAAGTTATGGGTGTAAATAAATGTGGAAGAGAAACAAAGAGGCGCAGAAGTTTGAAACTTATATGGGACCAACAACTGGCCAATTATGACCTACCACCCAAATTTCATTAATATCAGACGAGTAGTTTTTAAGATGTGTTGGTTCGCAAGAATGAGCGAAAGACAGACAGACAAACACGGAACCAAAAGAGTTCCCTGATGTCTGGAACGGATTTCTGTCTTGGAATTTTTTGAAATCGGAGACATAATAAATTTTCATTCTTCAGAAAGATCACATAGCTTCCGTCTTCTTCGGTAAACTCGAAAGCAAAATGGGGGGGGGGGGGGAATGAATAAATTAGACAACAATGAGTTGTAAAAAACCATAACATCATTAAAGTATATAGGATAGGACGTGAGGAAGCTAAGTGCCACACTAATTGGAAGACTATGTGAATCAAAGTTCAACTATGATACGATAAGTCATATAATTAATTACAGATTCAGTAAGAGCATTGCACACGTGTACTGTGCGTAGTGTTGATTTATTAGTAAAATATCTTAAAATCTTATATCTATATACAGTTTTTCATATTATTTTATATGTACGTGCAATATGATCCTTCCAATTAAGATGTTTATCAATTTTAAAACCCAGTTATTTAATATTAGATCATTTTTCAATTAGAGGATAATTCCCTTAATGAATTATTAGTATTACATTTTTAATTGTCAGGTAGATATAAGGAGTTTAAGATGGTCTGGTGGTTCTCCCTTGCTAGCTCAGGAGAAGGTTATTTATATTTGGTTTTGTCAATATTTAGTTGTAAATAGTTCATGATAACATTCCTTCCGTTACTTTCAGTAAGCTCGGAGGAAATATAGATGTTAGCAAGAAAAAGTTTGAGTGCTTGTGAGAGAAAGGTCATATGGGAATTCAATTTATGGTTGTTCACACCTGTTTCGATTCCCAGTGAAGTCGCACTTATTTTTATTTAATAATAAATGGCCTCAGACGGTTAAAATTAATATGAGGTCATTTGTGGGTTACTTATGACAAACCATCTGAATTTCTTCAAAATAGGATGAGTAATTTTCAAAATATGTGTTAATGCTATGTCCGCCTTAAATTCCTCTGTTGCCACATGCCTGAAACGCATTTGTAACTATGTAGAATAATAAGAATTTGGACGTTTAAAAAAATCCCTACTTCAGAATGATAATAATACTTCGGTTACCTGCGGTAAGCCCGGAAGCAAAAGATTACAAAAGAGACCATGTGAACAAGATTGTAACATCTTGTCCAGTATACCTAATGGAATACAATTACAATATGTTTAAATAAACGTATGGGAAAAAACACTATTTTTTAGAGTACCTAAAAAATTGTAACACTATTCTGTGACAATATTATATGTCTATTTATAATATTATTTTTTCCCCTATTGTAACAGGTTTGTTTCGTTAAAATTTGTTTGTATTGGTAAAAAATTAAAAAAAAAACAGCCTGTTTAACCACTAAATTACTACAACTTACTTTACTTGAGGTAGGGGTTAAAATAATTATTCTTAACAAAAATTATATGCAAATAAAATTATTAGGGTAACCTTTACCGGAACTTAATATATTAAAGTCTGTACTTTCTCATATAACATTTTAACCTTCTAGCATTACGTAGTTTATAAATATTTATCTATTGACATCGGAAAGTATATTTATAATTTATACATATATGTACCATAATGTATATGCCATATTATGTACAGACTACACAATCTGAAATTATATCTTTTTAGCTTAATTGTTTTATTTATATAGAATTTTAATATCTTTTATATAATCGAGCAGTGTCCCGACGACGACGGCGACGCACCATATTTATTCTGCCCGTTGCCACGGGCTTAATGGCTAGTTTATTTAATAAAAGAAGAAAAAATGTTTTATATTATTGAGTTACTGACAGTTAACCACGATTTACGAGATTAAATGTTTTCTTTTACAAAAATTGATTCTCAGACATACTTCTTAAAATAATATTGTGGCGTTAATCTCTATACTGTAAACATTTTATATATATATATATATATATATATATATATATATATATATATATATATATATATATATATATATATATATATATATATAAAATAAGATGTTTACATACAGTATAGAATAATTCAGTATGTATGCATATGTATTTGAAATTTACTGCCCATTCCTTAGGCAGAAAATTGCGTACATATTTCTATCTTGTCTATAAATTTGACAAGACCACAGACTGACTGAAATTTTGAAGATATAGGTTCTTCATAGCCCATGTTTGCTCGCTGAGAAATATTTTTACGATCCGCCATCTTTATTCAAGATTATGGTTATATATAAGCTGAATTTGAAACGACGATATATCCATAACCTCAATTTTGGGAAGATAGCTCCCTTATATATGATATAAACTGATATCTGCCAAAAAAAAAAAAAAAAAAAATGAATCTATGGAGGCATAAAAATATTCACGCTTAACAAATAAGTTTATATTGTTCTTTACAGTAGTTTATAAACTTATCAAATTAAAATAATTCATTAAAAATAACACACTCTGTAGCGAAGCATGGGAATCCAACTAGTGTATTTATAAATCATAATATGTACATACTAAATAGGAATGAAAAAGTAATGTGTAGTAAGAAATAAAATATTTTCAAAAAAATTCACAAGCAGTCATATATTTACGTATTTTTTTTTTTAATTCCTGAAACAGGTTGGTATATACATACATGTTTTTTAGGTGGTTTCAATAAATAAAAAAAACCTAAACATTAAGTAGTTCTCAAGTGTTACAGGATATAAGAAATTGTTGGGACATGCGGTTGGACAAAAAATAGGAATAATAAAGAATATAAGGGGGTTGATTTTTTTCTTCTTGTATGTCTTGTAGAGTTAGGCAATTTATAGGTATGTATGATTAAGGTACATTACATACCGTATACATGTTTAAAAAATGCATAATTTGTAGTACTTTTTTGTATGTAATATTGCTACATACTACCTTCTACCTAATTATAAATAAACCGTAGCAAAAAACAACTTTGTATGGTCTACTGAACGCAGATTCGGATCCCCAAACCCACAATTTTGAGGAAGGAATTTTTTCGCGAAAGGACCTGATTACCAGGAAGGGTGAGGGAAGTTTCCGGAGATATTTTCTTACATCACATTATGGAGGGGGGGGGGGGGGGGGGGGGGGGTATTATAGCTCCAAATTCAACGTTTTCTCGGGCCAAATGCGTTTAGACATTAGAACACATTTATTGGTCAATATTTAGAAATCATCATCAATCAATATTCTCAGAAAGGTTGTTGGACTTAATTCATCAAACTTTTAAAGTCAGGCTGTTTCTGGGTGTTTTGCTTCCTAGGAGAATTGAAAAATCCCTCTCCCTCCTTTTACAACTATCACTCTCTTCCCAATCCCATAGACTAGAAACATTAATGAATTACTTGCAAAAGAACTTGTATTCAACATTAAACTTTAACACAAACATTAAAATTTAACAATAAATTTCGGTTTGCGGTACAATTCCGTTTATTCGTGATAGGATTAAACAAGGGAGAAATTCACAATTTTTTAAGACAATTGCCATTGTTTTGAGAATGAAGTTAATCACTGCTGCCACGGAAAGCCATGTTTTAAGGCGGAAATACACATGCTAGTAAAAAAGCATGCCAGTGGCGAGTTACTAGCACGTCAGTAGCTGGCATGCTGCAGACGCTGTGTACATTTGCCAGTGAAACAGCATGCTAGTATCATCCGGATGATCGGTCTTGTGCGAGCTACTAGCACATGACAATACACATTTCAGCGACAGTTCTAGTTTTGAAACAGGCAATCGTTTCTTGCCTTCTTTTAGCCGGAATAAATGATGAAATAATTGTATTTGATTTAATTAATTTTGATAGTTTTATTAATTGTTTCAATGTACCTTATGAATGTATCGGTGCGGAATTGTTCTGTTACTTGCAAAGAACTGTGTTTTAAAACGTTTGAAAAATAATAAAAAGACACGAAGAGTGTGGGTAAAGATTCGATAGCTAGAGCTAGAAGGGAATTAGGTGCATGGAGCCATGGAGCGAGTCAGTGCCTACTACATGAAATGCGGTTCGGGGACGTTTATGGTTTTAGGAATCAATTGCGAATTATTCCGGAGAAAGTTGATGAGTTGTTGTCAGATGCCCGCGAAAGGGAGGAACGCAACTGAAGACTGAATGGCTGAGGGAGACTCGTGCTAGTTACTAGCAACCTTGGGCTGGCAGGCCTGTTTACACGTGCCTTATCAGTTCCCCCACCTCTAGACTCGTGCCACTGGCAAGACAAAAATCAAACCCTGTGCGATTTACTCGCATGCTTTTCACTCGCATGCTATTTGATGTATACATATGCCAGTAGCTCTCCTCTGCGAGCTACTCGTATGTTTTTGTGCGAGTAACTAGCATGTGTATTTCCGCCTTTATGCACCTAGATCTCTTGCAAGAGATATTACACGCATTTAATCTGATGCTTGTACTTTTCTTCTTCTTTTAGCTTTGATTATTACCACCACTTATCTAAAGTTGCATTTGTTTTAGACTTATATACAGGTTGTTCTAGTTAAGGAAGTTGGTAATATATAATTGAAGCGAGCGTAAGCGAGCTTCTTACATTCAACGAAATATGCATCTTGTCTGTCTGTCTGTCTGTCAGTAACGTTTACGCGTGTGACGATAACTTGAGTAAAAGTTGACCGATTTAGTTGAAATTTGGTTTACACCTTTCTTTTGCTAAGTTCGTTGGACAGCGTGATCCGCCCAAGAGTTCGCACGCAATGCTTGCGTAAACGCGAGCTTCAAATTTAAAATTGGAATTTCAGGACAGGAAAAAAATTCTATCATCACACATTTTTTTCAAATACCATTTTTTATTAAAACCAACAACGACACTGCTATGAATTAATAAAGATCGCTAAAACTATTAAAGCGGACCTAAACGTTTAAAATAGAGAAAAACTACCTTTTTACCGATATCTTAGGTTCTAACGTAACGATTTTAATAAAACTTCATATACATCGTCTAAAGTACAATTGAAACAAGTATGTAAAATTTCAACTTGATACAAGCAGTAGTATTTGAGTAATGAAGTGATACATTTATAATATTAGTTTAAAAGCTATTACGGGTGGTTAAGATTCTTATGTGTGTAGGTTTGTTTAGGAAGTAAAGCTTTGTACCCAGTACCCCCACTCTACCCCACACTGCCCTCTTCCACTTATCTTCAACTATGACATTCATCATGATTAACAAATTTCAATATTCATTATTTTATTGCAATACGCTCGCTTCAATGATAGAGCCACGCGATGCCTAGTATGTAATCCCCGGGTGAGTCATATAGCCTTTCGGTATACCCAAAAGTCCGCCATTATGCATTGATCAGCTTTGCTTCAAGATGAAGTTTCCATGTGTTTTTTTATCAAGATTACACCAAGATATTTTGCTGCACACAAAATATTATACTCAATACTCAATCACCATATCGTAATGAGCCAAAGAGGAGTTATAATAAGAAACAAAAACAACACTGCGCAACCAAGAACCAACCCGGTAAAGCTCTAAGCTGACCTAAACTAAAACAACACTTGAAGGATAGGTGTTATCTAACTAGGATCCCATCTTGAAAACGCTTGTTTAAAGATAACTGCTAACTGCTTTACTCAGTACGCTGCGCGACCATCGAAGGGTTAACTCACTCTCAGGACGGCGTTTTTAATATTGCCTAGGGGAGGTATATTACCATGAGACCTATACTGGCCACAATATACATTTTGCTTCCGAGCTTACCGAAGGTAACGGAAGCATTGTGTTCACTTTTGTGGACGAAAAAAATGTATGCAGCGCCGGCGCTACGCACAGGCGGAGCAGGCGGCCGCCTGTGGCGGCCAAACCCAGGGGGCGGCCGATGGCGACCTCAGTTTATTTTATTTTATAAATTGAAAAACAAAATCCATAGTAAATACCAAAATGATAATAATGTGCGTAACCCCCGTACCCGTACTGAGTAGGTAGTTAGAGATGGAGCCCTAGTATTAACACCCCTAGACAATAACTTATCAGGTGCTGTTTTAGTAAAGTAGCCGAGCTAATCGCATTTCGGGATGATTCTTGGTTACACCGGTGTTATTTCTTTTTATTCCTAAAAAAAAACTATCGGCTGTCTTTGCTATTATATGAGTACATAATATTTATCTTTGTATGTATTTTTATTTCTCTCGTAACCCTCCTTTAAGTCTTTTCCATTATACCTCATATCTTTTTTTTTTTTATTTATTCACTTAACTCTTTCTTACCCCTTTATAGCTGTTACATTTTCTATCTTTCCCTAATTTATTAATTGTTATACCCCTCCTAATCCTAATAAAAAAAATACGTGTCACGGGACCCCCGGTGGGAACGAAGTTCCTTGCATTTTTCATATGAATTATAAAATCACACTGCTAAGTACGTATATATGTTGCTAACTACTTATACATGGCGGAGTTAGAAAAGAGACAAAATTAAAAGTAACGAACTAAACTGTTTGTACCTAGCGAAGTTAAAGTTATAAATAAATAAAAAAATGTATGAAAGTTGTTTGTCTCATTAAATAGATAAAGTTAGAATTTTGTTCCGGCCTAAAATTTCAATTTTAAATTTTAAGCTTACGTTTACACGAGCGTGTCGCGTGAACGCTTAAGCGGATAATGTTGTCCAACGAACTCAACCTGGGCATTGATAAAATGAACATATGTACCAAATTTCAACTAACTCGGTCATCTTTTACTAAGTTATTGTCATCGGTAGATTTCGTGACGCTTGGTTTTGTGACGGTGGTTTTGTAACGGTGATTTTGGTAGTTTTTTTCGGATTCACTCCCGGGTTCCAGAACGTGACATAAGGGACTTCGTTCCAATAAAAATCGATCCGAGACAAATCAGACAAAGTTTTTCATATACGAGTTAATAAATACTTAGCCCAGTGTTTTCCATTTATTAGTTTTAGTAGGTACATTTAATTATAATTGAATATTTTCATCTAAATTTAAAAATAACTTCTCCTCGGAAGGGAATCGATCCTAGCCTCTCTCCGTCCGCGGTTAAAGTTATTTTCTCAGGAACTTGATTTTTCCAGGGAAAACGGCTTATATAGTTAGATTCATATTTAAATGGACTAAAGTTTAGAATTTTTTAATCAAAATCGTCGAAACCGTTTTCGGGAATTAAGTTTACACGTTTTTTTTTGTTTTTTTTTTGGGGGGGGGGGGGGGGGGGGTAGCGGTAATAAATTTGGGTAAAATTCGGGGTAAATTTGGAGCTAAAATTCATTTCAGGGTATGATTTTCCTGAACATGTTTGCCAAATTTTGTCAAAACTAGCCCAGTAGATTAGGCTCCAGGCGTCTACACAGACGATAATCGGACATTTTTTAAAAACCGTTATAAAAAAAAAAATTGTGTAATAACTTTTTATGAGAAAGTAAACGAACCCAACACAAAGTTGAGACTTTCCAGTTATTTTTTGTGTAATAAACCAATCACATAAATCTAGAAAAGCCCCAAAAAATCACACTTCCTCCCCCCCCCCTCGGTAAAAAAAATCCTATTTCAATGGGGCGGCCAAAACCCGTCTTGCCTGTGGCGGCCAAAAGTGTAGCACCGGCGCTGAATGTATGTCTCCGATTTTAAAACTTCCAAAAGACAGAAATCCATTTCAGACATCAGGGAGCATTTTTTTGTCTCGTGTCTGTTTGTCGGTCTGTGTCCGCGTCCCCTGAAACGTGTGACGATAACTTGAGTAAAAGTAGACAGATTTTGATGAAATTTGGTAGACATGTTCATTTTACCAATGCCCAGGACGAGTTCGTTGCACAAGGTTATCCTCCCAAGCGTTCGTGCGCAACGCTCGCGTAAACCTGAACTTCAAATTAAAAATTGGAATTTTAGGTCGGGAAAAAAATCTGTCTTCATCTATTCAATGAGACAAACATTTTTACCAAATACAATTTTTTCATTAAACCAACAGCGACACCGCTATGAAGTGTTAAAGATCGCTAAAACTATTAATTGTTTTTTATTATGGAGAGAACGCGGGGAGGGAGATAGACGAGGGGAATAGGAGGTGGCTTGGTTCCCTTACCTCTCTATTTGACCTACCTCTTCAATAGCACAGCGAGCCTAGGGACCTCGAGACCAGGCGACCAGGCTATTCGGGGGGAAATTAAATGAATTAGACAATAATGGTATAAAAGCCTAAAATCATTAAAGTTTACACGATAGGACGCGAAGACGCTATGTGCCTCTTTAATTGGCAGTGTATTTTTATTGGATCAATGTTATTTATTGGATTGTTTATTCCTCAAATAATCGTATTACATATTATTATCGTTTTACACCTAGGGATTTTGTTTTTAAATTATTGCAATGTATTCTATGAGACAGCGTCGGCCGCTCGCGCCCTCTCTGTTTGGTCGCCGAAGGCGGCCGCCTGCCGCCTGCCCCACCTGTGCGTAGCGACAATGAATCCAAACGAGAATCCCAGTCGCAGTGTGATCTAGGCTTTAAAAATTAGAGAGAATATCGGTCTGTCTAACTCGAACAAAACTTTTTCATATACATACAGGGATTTTCAGGAGGGAAAATATTATTATTATCAAAAATAATAGATTTTTAACGAAAACAACTTAAATGGATTTGAATTCGTATTTAAATAGACTCCTTAGACTTGGTACTAAGGAAACTTTAAAACGTATAGCAATATCTCTAATATCATAAATATTTATCTTTTTGCTTCCGAGCTTACCGAAGGTAACGGAAGCATTGTGTTCACTTTTGAGAACGAAAAACTTTTATGCCTCCGATTTTAAAAATTCCAAGACAGAAATCCATTTCAAACATCAGGGAACATTTTTGGTCTCGTGTCTGTCTGTCTGTCTGTCTGTCTGTCTGTCTGTCGGTCTGTGTGTCCGCGAGTTATGAAACGTGCGACGATAACTTGAGTAAATGTCAACCGATTTTGATGAACTTTGGTAGACATGTTCATTTTACCAATCCCCAGGACGAGTTCGTTGGACAACGTTATTCGTCCAAGCATTCACGAGCAACGCTCGCGTAAATGTGAACTTCAAATTTAAAATTGGAATTTTAGGTTGGGAAAAAAATCTAACTTCATCTATTCAATGAGACAAACATTTTTTTCAAATGCAATTTTACAGTAAAACCAACAGCGACACCGCTATGAAGTGTCAAAGATCGCTAAAACTATTAATAGTTTTTACACAATAAACATTATAACAATAAAGTACATGATAGGATGCGAGGAAGCCATGTGCCACACTAATTGGCAGTCTATTTTAGTTCTAGGAGTAAATTATGAGTAACTGTATCTTTAAAATGATATTAATATTTTGTCATATGTTTTGTACTCTTCTCACCAGCTCTGGAGATGACCACTAGTGGGTGAAGCCGGCTTTGTACAATAAAGTTGCTTTTAGCGAATAAACGTACTTTTTTATTAGCACTTTATACCCTCGCCAATTTAAAAAAAAGTGCCATGAAATGATTACCTAGCTATAACACAACCCATAACATAATGTGAAGGATTATATAAATTTCATGCATTTTATACTTAATATACTTGATGCGTCAAACAATATAATAAATTATGTTAGCCAGAAAAAGTTTTGAATTTACAAAAAAAGGATATAATATTTACATATGAAATAAGAGTAATCGTATTCATATTAGGAATCGTGTGTCTACTTTGTGATGTTAATAATACCCTCCCCCTCCCCCCCCCCCCCCCCTATCTTCCAATACAAACGTTTATTCTAAATTGTATCGCAAAATAGTTGCTAAAATAAATCGGTCAAGGGTCGAGTGTGTAACTCTATATCATGAGAAAATATACTAGACAATAGTGAGACAAACTATGACAGATGGGATAGTGAAGAATAAGGACAAAACTATAGGTCTATAAGATAGAATACTAGAGGATAAGGATAAAACTTTGTCTATGAGATAGGGTGCTGCAGGACGCAGGATAGGAACAAAACTATGTTTATTGGATAGGATACTGGAGAATAAGGACAAAACTATGAACTATGCCTATGAAAAAATATATATACTGAAGCATATCTGGGAAAAAAACTATATCTATGACAAAAGATGTACTGGAGAATAAGCAAAAAGTAAAATCTATGAGATCGGATGCAAGAAAATTGGAAAATGAAATTGTTTATGGGAAAGAATTCTAGAGAATTGAAAAAGGATATATGTTCATGATAATGGACACATGTAAATTAGAAAACTATGTATGCAGAAGAATGGATACACGAGAGTAAGAAGTTTCTACTAAAGAATACAAGGGAATTGAAAAAGGATATGTTTATGATTTATAAGAAAGGATACAAGATGATTGGAAAAGGGTATGTCCATGAGGAAGTATACAAGAGAATTGGAGAAGGATATGTACACGTTAACATTTATTTACCTACATGAACTTGAGAAAGAAATATGTTTATTAAAAAAGGGTATTGGAAATTCTTCTTTTACATTGATAATCACATCAAATAGATGTGTAAATTGGCTGATTTCCAACTATCCTGAATTGTCCTTAAGTTGAGTTGATTGGGGCATAAAAGAAACTAAAAAGAAGAAGATTACGACTTTCTCAACGAAACTATTGTTCTTTTAACTCTTCTATAGAAAAATATCTATGGGAATAGCCATCGGATGTACGGTCTTTGAGATATAGTTTCTAGCTTGATTCACATAGAATCGTAGAAGAATATATATAACCTTTTGAATCTAGGTACAGAAAGGAGAAAAAAAATATGTTTAAGCCGTGAACCATATTATAAAAGGATTCAACTTATAGAAAAATAGGATATAAAAGAAAGATTTCGGCCATTTTGAAATAGTTCAAGGTCATACAAGGTTGAATAGAAGGGGTGGGAGTGAAGGGTTATTGTTGGTTTCTAACGAAAACCACCCCTTGATCTATGGGGTGGTTTTGCAACTAGAAATTCGACTAGTCTAGGGGGTGCATTTAAATCTTTTGATTTCTAGGGTAGGTACTTCAGGTAAAAAAAGGAGTTTACTAACGGTAAAAATTTAAAATAAATTTGAATAATGTCTGCATACATACTCTGAGTAAAAGATATTTCTCAACGTACGAGGATATGTAGCAATGTATAGTTCTTGTGAAATCTTTGAGTTTTTTTCCATTTGTATAAAAACAAATATCACTTCATTTTTCAAATGGAAAAGAAAAATCTTAAATATATGGGAATAGAATCTAGATATTTGTTGGTGTTTTAACTTTGGTTTTAGTGATGATAGTGTGTTAAACCTCGCTGACACTCTTTATCTGTGTGAAAAGATAAAATTACTATGTTTGTAAATCCTAACGCTTTTGCTCTTGCATATAGAATTGTATAGACTTCCATTAATTCTTGTATTTTGAGGTCCCGCAGTTGTCTTATAAACTTTTCTTGCTTCGTACTTGATATATTCTGCAATAAAATCAATCTAACATTGTCTCTGTCTATGAGAAGGTGCTACATGCTAACATAATATATATGCTCAATGTGTCTTTTAGCAGTAAATGGTTGGTCTAGCCACTTCAATTAAAATATATCTGAGTAAAACTTTCTTGGTTCACCGCATTTTCTACTGCCAATTAGAGTGGCATATAGCTTCCTCGCGTCCTATCGTGTATACTTTAAAGATTTTATGCTGTTAAATTCCCATTATTGTCTAATTTATTTAATTTCCCCCCCAAATAAAGCCTGGTCGCCTGGTCTCGAGGTCCATATTCTCGCTGTGCTATTGAAGAGGTAGGTCAAATAGAGAGGTAAGGGAACCAAGCCACCTCCTATTCCCCTCGTCTATCTCCCTCCCCGCGTTCTCTCCATAATAAAAAACAATTAATAGTTTTAGCGATCTTTAACACTTCATAGCGGTGTCGCTGTTGGTTTAATGAAAAAATTGTATTTGGTAAAAATGTTTGTCTCATTGAATAGATGAAGACAGATTTTTTTCCCGACCTAAAATTCCAATTTTAAATTTGAAGTTCACGTTTACGCGACCGTTGCGAGCAAACGTTTGGGCGGATAACGTTATCCATCGAACTCGTCCTGGGCATTGGTAAAATGAACATGTCTATCAAATTTCATCAAAATCGGTCTACTTTTACTCAAGTTATCATTACACGTTTCAGGGGACGTGGACAGACAGACACGGAACCTAAAAGTTCCCTGATGTCTGAAATGGATTTCTGTCTTGGAATTTTTAAAATCGGAGACATCAAATTCTTTCGTCCTCATAAGTGAACACAATGCTTCCGTTACCTTCGGTAAACTCGGAAGCAAAAGAACTTTTTATATACTACGTTTTTAAATTTGCTGTCATAAATCATAAATTTCAAACCCGTCAATGAAGATCGTAAATATGGGTTATGTCAAAACAAATAAAATAACTTGTGGATTATTTCCGAACTAACTTTCCATACAGCAAAATGTGCTGAAAACGAATTAAATTCTGCTGAAATATGGCCATAAGTATTAAAATAATGCATTGTCATCGTGTTCTGAGCTGTTCTAAAAGTTTCAAATGTCTAGCTACTCGGGAAGTTAGTTAAAAATCGATTGCAAGATTTGTACTGGACACCCCCACAAACAAACATACAAAAAAGAAAGCAAACTAATAAAAACGTAGTGAAAAATAATATACATAATACAATAAAATAAAAACACGCTTTTATAGAAATAAAAAAGAAAGAAGGCTCTGTACCTGTACCTCCATGATTCCTGGTATACTTTAATTAACTTGCGCCAGTCAACCTCAGTTTTTAGCAATATTATCAGGTGCTGCTCTGTGAGGTAACTCTTTCCTAGCCGTCCTTTCCTGATATATTATAAATCAATATATGGGACACCTTCCAAGGAAATTTATTATGTTCTCCTGCGCCATAACATTACATACTCATTCTCCTTTCTTTCCACGGCCTTTTGTTTAAATTAAGTAAACCGCATCTCATTTTAAACAATTCAATGCATATTTGTCTCTGAATTACTGTGATGTACCATGATGGCAAGGCTGAGATCAATTCTCTGTAATAAGAACAATAACCCGATTTTTTTATAGCCTTAAGCGTTCTCTTTTACGCATCCCTGTCTACCGCCTTCAATAGATGACTCCACTCTTTAGTCCAATTATTTCAACTCTCCCATTCCACTGCGAGATTTACACCGAACTTGCGAATAATGCTGACCAGTGCTTTACCCAGCCCTGCGTATGACTCTAGAGATAAAAGCGTAGGGCGCTATCAACAAATGACAAAAAACTGCTTTTTAAAAGAAAAGATAATATTTTTATCTTCCTTTTAGTCTTCGTCACGTTAAAGCTTTTAATCTATTCTAACCTCACTTAGCTGTCAATGGTCGTTGGTCGTCGTAGTTGATTTATCGTCTAATACAAACGGACATGCCTCTCTACCGAATTTCTGAGTGATTGCTGATTTTGATGAGGGTCAAATATAGATTACAAAATTTGTCTATGGGAAACTTATTATTGATGTAAAAATAGTTGCGGTGTTAAATATCTTCTTATAGATTCGTAAAAAAATAGATTTCAAGATTTTGGTGGATTTATACGTTAACGATTATAATAAAAGTTATTTGAAAAGAATCGGTCCAGTAGAACCGGAGATAGAGCGTACCGTAGATGAAATGTGTAGGCGTGAGTAGGGGGGAGTATACATATATAGAGCAGGGAAGGTGTTTTGGCTCGTAGGTTCAAGAGATAGCCCTAAGGTGAGTGGAACAAGCTTCCAACCGAGCTTGATCTATCTACAGCGAAATCTTTGCCGTTTAAAAAACTTGTGAAATCGTTGCTAGTTTATAAATTATTTAAACGGAAATAACCTCTGCTACTTGTCACTGATAGTGTTTTTTTTACTTTTTCTCACTATCTATGGTAGGAAAAGTATTGTTTTCACCCAACAAACATTTTTTTTCGAGATTTCAACGGAATTATCCGTTTTGGGTTTTTTTAAGACTTCCTGAGCGGTTTTCAGTATGACGTATGTATGTATGTGTGTATGTTATCATCGTAGCGCCCAAGATATTTAACCTAGAGAGTTGAAACTTGGCAGGAATATCAGTCGTTACCTTTAGTTGTGTCGCCCGGAAAATCAACTCTTGAATCAACTCGGAAGATCTTGAACCCAGTTTGCTGAGTCGGCAAACATTTTAAAAATCGAAAATAGTCCTGATTGGGTTGAAATTTGGCACGAATGTACCTACCTCTCTGTATGACAAACAAGCCCACCAAATTTCATTTTGATATTGGCCGCCATTTTGAAGTTATCAATTTTTGAATTTTGAAACTTTGACGGTTAATAATACCGAAAGTATTAATACGATTTTGACATGCAGCATATGGTTGGAACCTGAAAAAAATAAGGAACAAATATAAAAAACCCGATGAAATTCCATTAATAATTCAAAGTTTTAGGTAGTATTCATACTACGGAAAGATTAAATTTTAATTTAAATCAAATTATAATTATCATTAACCGCGGGAGACAATCAGATTGCCTGTAACGGATATATAGGAGGCCCTTGGTTCAAGTCCCGGTACTAGGGTTTATTTTTCTCTGTAGTTCATGATAATTATAATTTGATTTAAATTTTCCATTAATTAAGTTTAAAAGTTATAAGCGAATATAATTATTTATTATAGTAAACAGTAAACACATTATACTTTTTAACTCTGACAGCTTAGGAAAATCGAGAAAAAAAAATGGGAGGAGAGTGAATGAGAGCTTGAGATTTTGGCGGGTAATAGGTCGGGCAATGATCTATTACCCGCCAAAATCTCAAGCTCTCATTCACTCTCCTCCCATTTTTTTTCTCGATTTTCCTACTGTCAGAGTTAAAAAGTATAATGTGTTTACTATAGTGTGATAATTTTGATGACGTCAAAGTTGTTTATCTACGATTGATACAAAATATAAACATTATATCTTTGTTTACATGCGTAGAAAGTGATTATTTACGTACTTGTATTCATTGCGCATGCGCGTCTCATAGTTCTGAACAATTTCTCTTCTTTACCACGCTAGCTTGGTAAAGAAGAGGAATTCTTCAGCTTTAAGCACGATTAGCGAGTTTGTTTACATTTAACAAAACTAATTTTCGATTCTTTTATTAAAGTAACTGTTTATATCGAGTTTTTAATGAAAAACAATGAATGAATCAAGTGGCTAAAGTGGCTTTGACGAAAATGTAGAGAATAATACTCCTCCAGAAATAATTAATTCGGCAAAAAATACAACTCAAGAATTAATGCCATCTTTATCAAGAGAGAGATACGAACTTACATACAGCAAGTTTATTTTTTCCTGTATTTATTATTTAAATCTAACAATCGTAGATAAAGTACGGTACGCAACTCGTGCGAAAACGGAATTTTGCATTGCTCGTGTGGTTTTACTACCCTCGCTGTCGCTCGGGTGCAAACTCCACACTCGCATGCAAAATGCTACTTTCCGCACTCGACGCGTAATGTACTATTACATACCTGTCAAAATACCGCCAAAATTCAAATAATTGAATAAATAAATAAAAGTAATGTATAAACATTATTTAAAGAGGCCACTCTAGTGGCCTCTGAAGTGAGGAAAAGTTCCGAGGTACCCCGATCCCGATTTTTATTATTACTACGTTTTTATTAGCTTGCATTCTTGTTTGTCCGGTACAAATCTGGCAATCGATTTCTAACTAACTTCCCGAATAGCTAGACATTTGAAACTTTTAGCATAGCTCAGAACACGATGACAATGCATTATTTTAATACTTTTAGCCATCTTTTAGCAGAATTTAATTGGTTTTCAGCAAATTTTGCTGTACGGAAAGTTAGTTCGGAAAAAATCCGCAAATTATTTTATTAGTTTTGCCATATTCCATATTTACGCAATCTTCATTTTGACGGGTCTCAAATTTGTGATAGATAAACATTGAATGACAGCAAAAACAGGAAATATCGATTATATTATTTGAAATATATCGATGGCACGCTTTAGATTTGGTGTTGGGGAGATCCGTTGTACAAAGATTTGTCCTTTTATAGGTTTAAGATCAGCTCTCTAGATGGTTGTCATTTATGTGAAGTAAATAAATTCGGAATTATTTTTTTTTTTTTTACTAACATTATATTATATTATATAACAATAACAATTATATTATCAACATTATATACGATTCAACAGAAAATTTAAAATCGTAGTATATAAAAAGTTCTTTTTATCTTGAAATTTTTGTTTTTATAGCTAACATTTATTATTATTGACTAATACTTATAGTTTGGTAAAACTAATTACTGTATTGTCATCGGAAACACATAATTTGTGCAAGTTTCAGCCGACTACATACTTGCAAGATATGTAGTCGGCAAATGGGTCAAATTTATGTTTTAAGATATGTCCCGGACAAACATGTGAATTTAATTTAAAGTGTGTAACTTCTACAACGACACGTTCTCTTTATGAGTCAGATTTAAACTTCTATTGTAACTGCTAAACTGACTCTTTCTCTTTGACACTTCTTTCTCTTCTTGAATCGGATTTAAAACTGTTTTAATTGTAAGTGCGTGAGAATATAATATTATAGTTTTGTTTTTTTCTGTTGTTGAGTAGTGGCTAGCTTTGTGTAAACTATAGCTAAGGTCTGCAGTGGCATCTCATATTTCAGCAAGCAAAGCATTTGACTAGGTTCTTCTTCCCACCAGACATGAAGAAAACACACAAGTGCTCCACCACTCAACAACTAACATCTAATACAATTCTACAAAACCATGGACTTTTTAAAGTAAACACTTTTTACTTTCTCATATAAAGAGGAAGTATTGTGATGGCGCGAAAATTCGATTTTGAGATTTTGATGGATTTACACGTTTTGAGGTCCCCTGAGTCCAAAAAAGTGGTTTTTAAAAAATGTCTGTCTGTCGTCTGTCTGTCGTCTGTGCAGACGCCTGGAGCCCAAACTACTGGGCCGATTTTGACGAAATTTGGCATGCATGTTCAGAAAAATCATACCCCGAGGCGAAATCGAGAAATGAATTTTAGCTCTAAATTTGGGGGCGCTACCCCCCAAAAACTCTGATGAAAAAAAATTATTTCTCGAAAACGGTTCCGACGATTTTGATTAAAAAATTCTAAAATGTAGTCCATTTGAATACGAATCCAACGATATAAGCCGTTTTCCCGGGAAAAATCTAGTTCCTGAGATATTAGCTTAAAACGTGGACGGAGAGAGCCCGGGTTCGATTCCCCGACCAGGAGAAGTTATTTTTATGATAAATTTTGATGAAATGTTCAATAATATTTAAATGTACATTTGAAAACTAATAAATGGAAACACTGGGCTAAGTAATTATAAACTCATATATGAGAAAGTTTGTCTGAGTTGTCTCGGACCGATTTTTTCCTTACTTACGAAGTAAATATAAAGAGGAAGTATTGTGATGCCGCCAAAATTGATTTTGATATTATAAAGGAGTTACAAGTTTTAGAGTCAAAAAATTGTCCGATACAACTCCTACTAAACTTTTTCAGATACAAGTAAAGAATATGTTCAACCAGAGTTGCTTTGATTTTTGATGCTTTTAATTACTATTAAACATTTCTAAAGATAAATAATTCTCCTCGGCGGGGAATCGAACCCGACCACTCACCCTTTGCAATTATACAGGGTGGTCCAAAAGTCCCCCCCCCCCCCTCTCTTAACTTTTGATCGGTTTAAGATAAATTAATGAAAAATGGGGGGGGGGGGGATCCGTACCATGTAAAGGGAAGTTTGTTTTCAAGCAATCGCGGACTAGGGGCAACCACCCATTTTTCCCTCAGGCCATCTAACTTCAAAATTTCAAACTGAAGTGTATATTTTTGATAACAGATTTAGATTCTACTGTGAAAAATAAGAATATTTTACTTAAATCTTTTTTTCTATCTCCAATATTTTGCCCCCTTTTGGGGCAAAATATAAAAATGGTAGATTTTAGCACCTGGAGGCAAAAAGGTGGTTCCCTTAACAGATCCCTCGAGTTCCCTCACTTTATTTCAAACTGTTTAGATTTTATAACAATATAAGACTTTTTTTTTTTTTTACTTTTTTCGAAGGGTTATTTTGCTATCTTTGCCCCCCTATAGGGGGCGAAATATTGGATATAGGGAAAAAAATATTAAGTAAAATTTTATTATTTTTCACCGTAGAATCCAAATATGCTATCAAAAATGTACACTCCAGTTTGAAATTTTGAAGTTAGGTGGCCTGAGGGCAAAATAGGGTGTTGCCCCTAGTGTGCGATTGAATGAAAATAAACTTTCCTTTACATGGTACGGATCCCCTAAGTTTCATTAATTTATCTCAAAACCATTCAAAAGTTAAGAGGGGGGGGGACTTTTAGACCACCCTGTATATATTTTCTCAGGAACTATATTTTTTTTTTAAGGAAAAAAAATTATTTGAATAGATTCGTATTAAACTGATTAACATTTTAGAAATGTTTAATCAATAATCGTCGGAATCGTATTAAATAAGTAATTTTTTATTTCTCTTTGTATCAGAGGGAGTTTTCAGAATTATAAATCATTTTTCGATTTCGCCTGGGGGTATGATTTTTTAAACACTTAATCCAAATTTTATCGAAAGCAGACCAGTACCAGTAGCTTAGATTTAACGCGCCTATTCAGAGACAATATAGGGACCCAAACAGGTCATCATGAAATGTTATCTCTTGTGGTTTCTTATCAATATACTGATAAATATTACTCTTTGAATTATATTCACTTATTGAAGTCAAATGTCAATGCACAAATGATGGCAGATAGACTGCATTTCAAAATCTACTTTTTTAGACTTAAACATATAAATCTACCAAAATATTAAAATCTAATTTTTGCGCTATCACAATACTTTCTCTCTATGTATACTACGTATATGAGAAAGTAAAAGAAATTCTGACGATTTTTATTTACAAAATTACACATTAAAGTCCTTTTAAATACAATTAAAACAAAGTTAAATACAATTAAAGTTGTTTTCCCGTGGATGGACTTCACTTTGCGCGTTGAGTTTTGACTTTTGACAGTGAGGGAAAATCGGAGAAATTGGGGAGGGGAGCCAATGAGAGTTCAGGATTTTGATTTCTAGGAGATCGGGCCAACTAGACAAACAAAAATGTCACTGGCCCACCCGTCCCACAGGCCTTGTCACTTTATTTTTTCCTCATTTAAGTTGGCCAATCTGAGGGTCAATAGTCACAACTTGTAAACGCGCATACTGTACAAATTATATTTGTTTTAAAGCGAAATCTTTTAAATTCAAAGTTATTTAAAATCGTTTTTGAATAGCTGTCTTTCAGAGCTTTTGGAGGGCCACTTCCCCCATTTTTATAACTTACATCTATTTCTTGATTTTGGCTCACATTTCATTTAAATCGGCTCAGCAGTTTAAGCAAAGGTTTTTTAGGAGAGTGCAGTGGCGCACCCAGGATTTCTTTCTGGGAGGGGCTGAAATTCAGACCCTAAAAAGTTGAAGTTGTTACTGGGTGGGTGGGGGGGAGGGGGCTTCAACCCCTTAAGCCCCCCCCCCCCCCCCCCCCACCCCCCTCATGGGTTCTAGCAGTGGATGAAGTCACTGCGGTGAATGTAAAATGACGGCCGTCTTCCCTCTAGCGGTGTAATCTAGAGGTGAATAACATCACTTGCAATTAAGGTGGAGAATTGATGATCTAGACTCAGCATTATTATTATATTTGGAAGACCTGATTTTTGAAGAGTAGTTTCGATATTATCCCACAGATTATGTTATATTATAACTGTGATTTTCTATAGTATTTGCCAATAACATTATACATAGCCTCTTAATTCAATACAAAATCAATCAATATTATTCCTCTTTGCTAGTTTACATCATTTGTACTCATTTATTGCATACAATTTTCAACACTACAAGAAAAACTATTTTACAACTATTAAAGTCATACAAAAGGTCTCACCGCTATTTGACGCTTATCGTTGACGTTGTCGTTATCAGCGCTCCCTATAGAAAACCCCAACGTCATTTAGTTTATACTGTCAACGTTTTAGTGTCGTCAACCATCGCTAGATTCCAGCCGCTAAATATCAGCACCGCTCTCCTATGAAACATTTAGCTTTAAGAACGGTTTTTCCTTTTTGACAAAGAATAACTATTTTTTTCGTTTATTTGTTAAAAAATATGCGTGGTGACCCGAAAAACCCAATATTTAATGACACATGGCGCAATGATTAAATGGTCAATGGTCAAATATATATTTGAACTCCCCACATGAGCGGACTATTTGGGCGTCCACAGACCAATCATCAGGTTTGTTACAGACAGACAAGCACAGAAATTATTGAGGGTCCACGTGTTTCCCAGAAGACCCTAAAAAGTTATTAAATTAGTTTCTGTTAAGATTTCCGTGCAGTTTACAGCTATTGCGTAGACGAACTTACTAAAGAAATAACTTTTGCGGTATTTTTGACCCTCTCCTTGGGTAATTCTAAAATTGACTGACTAGAAGATAAATTTTGGTAATTGTAAAAGAAATTATTTTATTTGAATCTTACGGATTCTAACAATTTTCACTTGAATTCATGTAATGATTGTTTTCACTATTTTAAAAATATTATCCTATACATTTACTTCAAAAAATAGTGTGCCATTTAGTGGGTCATAGTTTCCTCGCATCTTATTAGTGGACGAATGGACACCTGAGATTTAGATCTGTTTCGTGGGGTGACATTTATTTTGATGCAATGTCAAATTGAAAGTTGAATTACTACTAAATTTCATTAGAATTAGACGAGTAGATTTTGTTAGGATCCGTATAGGCAATACCAAGGACCCTTAAATTCTCCTGCGTCTGTTTATCTGTCCGTCCGTCTGTACCTCCTCTCACGGCTACACCTTTTGTCCGATGAATTTTAAATTTTCCATATATGTGTGTAGTACCTACCCAAACATTTTAAATATGTAGCGACTTAAAAAAATTATTTTTCTCTAAAAATAAGGGTAAAAAAACTTAGAGGTTATTTTTGAAACCGTGTGGGGTATCATATGAAAGGGTATGTCGTGCTGATTACAAAAATATACAATTTTTTGGATATAAGCTTTGATAGGGCGAGCGTAGGTGAGTTTTAAGTTGGTCTAAAAAGTGCCCCCCCCCCCCCCCCCCGCTATCTCGCTTATGAAAAGTGCAAAAAATCTGAAAAAATTCCTGAATATTCTTCACCCAAAAGTAAAGATACCTACCACTTTTTGAAAATTTCGAAAACATTTTTTTTAATCGACATAATATTTTTTTTATAATTATGCTCTTTTCAATGAAGGTATATGTTCAATTTAGGTATATGTTTAAAGTTCGGCCCACTGGTAAAAAATACTTTATCAGAAGTTTGTTTATGTGTTTTGACAATATCAGACCCATAGGATAGTTCAAAGTAGGCTTTTTAGCATTTTAAAATGCTCCATCAATAGGGTACTACTTAAACAATACTGTGTTGCCCACAGAACCTTCCTGTGTGCTGACTAGAGACTAGCACATACTTGACCTGTTTATTTAAGATATGGTGTCTCAAAAATGTTCAACTAAAAGACCAAAAACGGATTACCGTAATGGATTTTTTTAACTCGAAGCCAAAAAAGTCGTTCTTTAGAAAGATCACAGTGCTTCTTGTACCTTCGGTAAGCTTGGAAGCAAAAATCGTTAGAACGTTAGAAGTACCTCTCAGGTATAGAGTTACATAGCTACGGGCCTACAATCTTTAGACCCCATTCAGTTACCCTAGATTATTTGTCCCGCTTGGCCAATGGTGTACACTGTTTTGTAGTCGCTGAGCAGTAACTTGACAGATACATAGGACTGACCTTAGGAACGGTCAAATAATGACCAGTAAATAAAAACCGTTGACCTACAAAAAGATAATAAAAAAAAATCTTTAAGACTAGAATAATAGAGCTTTTATATCTTTCTTTAAATTATTCTTTTTTTTTTTACAGTATTATAAAATTTAACGCAACAACTTAAAAACGGTATTCTCAAGTAAATTTCACAACATGTAATTTATTTATGTTAAAAATATCCTTTACTGTTGCATTAGAAGCAGATGTGATGGGAGACTCTTTTATTCTATTTTTAACTCTTTTGTACCATAAGCAACAAGGTATATCTAAAAACGGTTCTAGTCTAGAAACTATAACAATATAATATATATATGTATATAAACACATATATATATATATATATATATATATATATATATATATATATATATATATATATATATATATATATATATATATATATATATATATATATATATTAAATATTAGAGGAAGGAACCGGACAAATTATTCTAATACATAATGTAATAAAAGAAGGGGGGGATGTTTTATCACCCCTACTTCTATTAAACATATCTAAAAGAGGGTTTAAAAGAATATACATACATTATATTAACTCTTCTTCCCCCACCTTGAATTTTTCTTAATATATAAGGGTAGAATCATCCCCTCCCCTTCCACTTTCTTAAGATCAAATCAAAATATTTCAAAAAAATACCTACCCCTTTTATCATTAGTAGTGGGGGTAAACCGAAAAAAATACACCTCTTTCATCCGAAGTACCGTTTTCTAAATACCATTGACCATTTGACAAAAGTATCTCGGCTAATGTAGATCGTGGTGAACAAAAAGAAATACCAAAAACTACCTCAATTCCAAAAAAATATTATATTTATAAAATCTTTATTAACTTCTTTTATTTAAAAAAAAAAATTGATTTAAAATTTAATTATTTTTTTTATAGTCAATATTTTTTTAAATTTAAATTTCTTTTGTTTACTTAAATATATATGTTATATAATTTATTTTATTTTAAAACAAGATTTTTATTATTTAATTAATTTAATATTAGTATATAAAACGGGTAAATTAACTGTGACAAAGAAACATTTTGTAAAGAAATTATATTTTATTTATTACGAATTTTAAGCTTTAATGCAACTTTATTTAATTTTATAAAATAAAAAAAATTAATAGTTTAAAATATAATAAACCAGATCTACGTTTATTTCTTAAGACATCACCAACATTAAATAATTTAAGGTAATTTTTTTTCTTATATTTCTTAAGTACATATTTATATATTTTTAAACTACATTTTATACTTACACAAAGTTAGAAATAAATACATGTTTTATTCAAGTAAATTTTAATTGAACATTTAAATGTAATATATTAATTAACAGTAAAATATTAACTCTACAATAATTAATTTAACAGTGAAATCAATATCTGATCTTTAAAACTTAATAATAATATCCATGTGATTTCGTTAAATATAATATATTTGACGATTATTCTGTAGGTGTTCATTATTACTGTTCTTGTTCTTGATTGTATTTTCAATGTTTTAAATGTTCTTGAAAGTGTTTTTCTAGCCCAGACGTTATAATGACTTAATTTCAATATAATAATTAATTTTTGTAATAACTGTTCTTGACTGCAATTATTATCAAGTTTAGACTGTTCTTCTAGTCTAGTCGTTATAATATCTATTATAATTCAACATAATACGTCGTTTATAATAACTATTCTTAACTTAAATTTCCTTTAGTTTCTGACTGTCCTTGAGTTCTTTTTTAGTTCTGACTCTTCATAAAGTATTCCTTTAGTTCTGGAGTGTAATTTTATAGTTATGAATCTTCATACAGTATTTCTTTAGCTCTGGAGTGTAATTTTATAGTTTTTAATCTTCATAGAGTATTCCTTTAGCTCTGCAGTGTAATTTTATAGTTTTGAATCTTCATAAAGTATTCCTTTAGTCCAGACCTTTGTTACAGTAATTTTCTATTTCTTATTATTTAAAGTATTTTTATATAATCAAGTTCAAACTCTTTTTAATGCTTTCGTTAATTTCCGAATACATTTTTAACAGTGTCCATTTAATAATTATTTTTATTTTAAATCAAGTTATAATTATTATTAACTACGGGAAACAGACAGAGAAAAATACGCTCCAGCGCCGGGATTTGAACCACGGGCCTCTATATTTCCAGTATAGCGCTCTACCTATTCTATTACGTAGTTAATAATAATTATAACTTGATTTAAATTAAAATTTAATCGTTCTGTAGTATGAATACTACCAAAATCGTAAAATATGAATTTCTAATTATTTTTAATAAATAAGTGTTCTTGAAAGAATTAATTTATTAATCCATTCCTATAAGATAAAAATGCATTGGTTTTTATAAAAAACGTGTCTTGATTTATCTATATTTTTAAACTTTGTTAATTTAAATACATATAATAAATTAAGATAATTTCTCTTATCTAATTGTTATTTGAACTCAAGGTCATGAGCCTACTAAAACATATTGTAAATAATTTTCTTTTGTTTTCTGTAATGTGTTTTTAGTTTAGTTTAGTTTTTTTTTTTTAAATAAATCAATAACGGCTTTATCTTTTTATCAGTTCTAACGTTATCTCCCTGGATATTTATTTGATATTTTATCGGGTTTAGATTTTTTTTGTTGTTTTCAAATCCTTAAATTTATCAGACGACACTGTTTATCTGTGGTTCATTGATTTTTTTTTTAAATGTATACATCGTATAAAATCTGTCCCAAGATAGAGCGTCAAGAGGAAATATTTACTTATTATTAGGTTTCTCTTCTTCTTCTTCTAATTCTTTATAAAAACTACGGCTTATTCTTAAACATATAAAAATTATAATATTTTCTTGCATTTGTATTCAGGTTGATCAGCTTCTTGAAAAAGTTAATAAATTACCTAGAGTGAACTACCCTTATTTTTGATGGTATCGAAAAATATAATTTAGGAAAGTGGTTCAGAATTACAAAAAACACATTTAAACACAAAATATTATTTTCTTTTAGTGGGGGTCATAAAGGGTTAAACATTTTTAGTCATAATATAGCATTAAAAGATTATAAATTTAAGTATTGATTTATATTTGTAAGAAAATTGTAGAGTTTTTAGTCGATTCGTCGATCTTTTAGGTATGAATATGACCAGGAGTCAGGAGTTGGTCAAAATATAGCCAGAAGGTAACAATCTAGTTGCTTCTAAAAATGTTTAACCCTTTACCACTAAAAGAAGGTGTATAATAAGAGGGACAAATTTACAAATTACGTAATAAAATGTTTTTATTTTATGAAAATATAATTACTTACAAATCAAATAATAAGCAGCTTATATAGAAAATTACAAATGTCTTGTTTAGCATCACAAAACGTAATTAAGAATATGAAAATAATGTTTACAACTTAATAACATCACAAAAATCTCAACAATAACGAACAAAACAAAATATCACAATTGTATATTGCCACCTACTTCGGCAATTTATAAATTCTCTACAAGCATTATGAACGTGCTCATCAGGCCTACTAGTGATGACCTGTGTAATTCTTCCTTTATCTCGCATCCACGCTAATAACCAGGTTTTTGGCAAACACATATTGTTTATAATTAAAATGCAGTGTAAACTATTTGTCGTCAGCTTCGTTAATTTTCAGAAAACAAACTAAAATATAATATTTCAGAAAATTAACTAAAATTTAGTACCCATTTCAGTACAAATTTATTATTATTACATAATTATATGATATTTGAATCAGGCGATCACTCTGATGTTTAAACTACAGGCTTATATAGATTTTTTATGTTTGTTTCAAAGTTTTCGAACGCACTCTCCATTCCATGTTTATCCTCCTTTAATGTACCTTCTTTCAATCATCGCCAACATGGTTTTTCTCCAAATAAACTTACAACCAGCAATTAAGTATCTTTCTTATCGTGGTCCATCTGCTTCAAAAGGTTCACAGGTAGTTTTCATGCAGTTTTCTTTCTCTTAGTAAAGCTTTCGACCTTGTTAACCACTTTATCCTATAATTAACAAACTTACATCTGTTTCTTTACATCCCTAATTAACATAATTTTTTAGCGTATATTTATGAAATAGAACTTGTCATGTCAAAATATACAACCACTTTTCAATATGTTACTTCGCTTATTCAGGAGTCCAACAAGGATAAATTTTAGGTCCGTTTCTGCTGCTTGCTTTCTTTCATGATTTTATGCAGTTATTAAATGCCCTTTTCTATTGTATGCGGACGATTAAAAAAAATTGATTGGTTGATTCTCTTTCCTTTTGTCAAATTCATCAGAATGAAATTGATGTCATCTCAATACTGATCTTTCACATCGCTCTGTCGACACCCTTTGCAATACAAGAATGTTCTTGATGGCTCCTTTCTTATCTGCTCCGATTGTGTTTGTGATCTTGGTATTATTTGAGCTTCTTATTGTTAGTTTCAAGACTTAAGTTCGATCTGTTTATAAACTCAATAGTTATACTAAAGCTTCTCAGAGGCTTGCGTAAAATTATCCATAAAATCAGTTTCCATCTTTCACTAGAATGTTTCCATAGTACTTATGTTTCTCTTGTCAGGCCTCTCCTTGAATATGGTGTGCCGGAATAATCTCGATTTGATCCACTTCAATCAAATCGAGAGGGTCCAGCGGCTTTTTGAGTGAATCTGCTATCTTCGACATTTCTTTAGGAAAGTCTACTATTTATATGAGTATTTATCTCAGTGACTTAAACTCTCGCCTTTACACCAGAGGAAGAAAGCCTTTGCTGCATCTCTCTAATCTAAGGATCTTAATGGTGAGCTTCGCTGTGAGGAAATTGCCTCTCACGTGGCGGTACTACCTGTTGGCTAGGAGAGTTACGAATAACAAGGAGACATCTGACATGTGTCCTTTAGTCTGTTACGTCCATTGTCTGAATTCCCTGTGCCGTACACACATTAATGACCAAGTTTCTACCTTATTAAAACTTAAATCCATTCTTTCTCTCCTTTGCGAGAGATTTTACTAATTGATTGAACTTCTTGAGCGTTTATCACGTGGCTACATTTAAGTTTATCAAGGCTACATAAGGCCAAAAAAAATTATATTTACCCGTGTAAAAAAATAAGAGTAGTTAACCATCAGTAATTGTTTTCAAGAAACTGAAGCAGGTTTAAAAACAAGCAGGAGTTTTTATAAGGAATTACTTTTTTGGATACTCTGTATATACATACTATATGTATATATATATATATATATATATATATATATATATATATATATATATATATATATATATATATATATGTGTGTGTGTGTGTGTGTGTGTGTGTGTGTGTGTGTGTGTGTATATACAGAGTATACAGAGTATCCAAAAAAGCCATTCCTTATAAAAACTCCTGCTTGTTTTTAAAGCTGGCATGTATTATATATATATATTTATTAGAAAAAAGGAAATAGTGATAAACTATTGAGACCTCTATTGATAACTATAATTTATAAATTATCACAATAATTATTTAAATGATTAGCTCTCTATCTGATTATAAGATAGACTAATTATAGATTTGATCGAAAATGTTGACGCCTCTGAAAATGTTGTATGCCTACAATTTTGAAATTTCAAATTTGAATCAATCTATTTTTGCGTTTTATATGGCTAAATTGATACATTTATTGTTGAAAAAAAAAATTAAGGGGGAAGCAATTAAATAAATTAGTCAATAACGGCTAGTAAAAGCACATGATAAGATGCGAGGAAGCTATGTGCCACAATAATTGGCAGACAATATTTAGAGACATTTAATAGTCAATTAGTAATTATATGCGTTTACAACCTATTTTTGTCAAATTTATTTTTTCTCGTTTTCTAAATCTGTCAAATTTTAAGGAGCACAGACGGTTAAAATGAATCTGGGGTTGTCTGCTCACTGCTTTTGAAAAACCATCCAAATTTCATAAATATCAGATAAGCATCTTTGATGTTTATCGCAGATGTTTATGCGCATGTGGAAGAGAAACAAATGGGCACAGAAGGTATAAACTTATATGGGGTAATTATGACCTACCATCCAAATTTAAATAAAATAGGGTTAGTAGTTTTTAAGATATGTTGGTTCGCACGAATTGAGCGACAGACACGCGGAACCAGAAATGTTCCCTGAACCGAGTTTTTGGTGGGGTGCCTCCAAATTTGGAACTAAAATTATTTTCCCGATATTGCCTGGGGGTACGATTTTTGTGAGCATAATTGCTAAACCTTATTTGAAATCGATTAAGTTTGTCCACGACAGACTACAGACGACAGATGACAGAAAGACATTTTATAAAAAAAAAAAACACTTTTTTGGACTAGGGGGATCTCAAAACGTGAAAATCCATCAATTTTTTTATTTATTTTTTTTTATTTATTTTTTTTTTTTATTAATATATATCCGAAATAACTCGTACTTTAGTTTCTCATATACGAGTACGCATAATTACTTTGTCCAATGTTTTCCATTTATTTTTCGTTTTTAGTTTTTGTAGTTACATTTTATTATTTTTCAACATTTTATTAAAATATATAATATATCATACTAATCAAATTAAATTGAATAAATTTTCGGGTCATCACAATACCTTTTCTCTATGTATTCTATGGATATAAGAAAGTAAAAAGTTTGTACGCATGCGAAGGAGTTTGCAATGGGACGCAGAAAAACTTGGTTTTCAGAATGATTATAATGCTTGCTTAATGGAAACATATAATCATTCTGAAAAACTTTTATATGAATCCAATTTTAAAATTACCCCAGACAGAAATATTTTTCAGACATCAGAAAACATTTTTGGTCCTCGTATTTGTCTGTCAGCTCATCAATTTTTGCGAACCACTATATCTTTATTTCTCTATTTCCAATGTTAATTACATTTCGATGATAGGTCATAATGAGCTAATTATGACCTATAATATATTATTATAGGTCATAATTAGCTCATTGTGGTTATTTTTAATTTTCAGCGTATATTTTCTCTAGTGTTTTACAAACACCTCAAACTGAAATATTATACTAAATTTAAATTATTGTACACATATACATATCGGGTTCATTTTGATGTTTAACGTAATAATATCTTATCTCATTTCAGCTGATAAGATGGATTCACTTCTTCTCCCTTATCAGTATTTGAAATTCTACATAAAACTATGCTTTAATTATGTAATTTTGCGTGTAAACACTCCGGTTATCTTATAATGGTATTTTATATTAGTAATCAGGGTTATCGCCTTTTAAAGTGTTTTTGTCTCATATAATTAAATATGTATTCATAATCAATGTATATGTGTATATATATAATATTGATAATATATATATTTGATAATAATTTTCATTGATAAAAAATACGAACAAGAGATTATGTTATCTTTGTATATTATGGGAAGAAGCTATTAAAAAGTGGAGTTCAGAAACTATTCGAATGTCCTTGAAATAAAATAATACCGAGTTCAAATCCCAGATATGTGAGAAAGTACGAACAACAGCAGAAGAAAGAGAAAGTAATAATATAATAATACACATGACGTCTTAAATATGTGTATAAGATATTTTAAATCCTTTGGTTTTCTAACTTATTAAAGATTACAGAGATCATTCTTAAGGGAGTTGCTCGTGATGTGGGTTATTACCAAGTAGATGTGGAATAATCTGATCGTTCAACTGTAAATGCCTTGGTCTTCCAACTCCATTTATGATTGTGTAGTTCCCTTGGTTTCCAACTCATTACAGAGATCATTCTCAAGGGAGTTGCTCACGGTGCGAGTTACTAGCTACTATAGACATGGATTAATCAAGATATTAGATCTTATATAGGCTGTCAATTGTATGATATCTTGTAAATCCCTTGGTTTTTAACTTGTTATATCTTATAGTTTAACTTATTAAAGGTTGCTCATAAGGAGTCATTAGCAACTAGAGAGCGAGTAATCTTAATCTTACTTAGAAATTCACTGTTTAAGATTATGTAAATGCTTTGTTTTCCGACTTATCACAGAGATTATTTTCAAGGGAGTTGCTTATGATATAATTAATAGTATATTTGTTATTTGCTCATGAACAATAGTCTTAAGAAATGTGTTAAAAATATGTTATAATCAATGTCAAACAAACTTACTTTGTAATGTCTCATGATTTAATAATAAAAAAAAGACCAGTCATGCACAATGACTTAATGAGCGAATTTCCAAAGAAATCTGCGTATTATTGGCTTATGATAATATAGGAAAATTTTGATTAAGAATTTGGATGGGTGAAAAAAAAATTTGGTACACAGAGGTACGGGTTATAAAAGTCAAAATAGTATATACCCTTCAAGATGCATGTCGTTGGAAAGCTCTTTAAGAGTACAGTAATTATTGTTATGTATCTTTTTATCATATTTTCATTTAAAAGGGGGGTAAAATGAAAAAAACACGTTTTTATGCTATTTTTGACCCTAAATTCTAAAAATTTGACCCCTAAATGAACTCCACAAATTCTGGCCAACGAACTCATCCTTTCTTTTGATATTATTGACATTTTAAAATAGGTTTGAAATTTTTAAGTGCATCCTAAGGGGAGATATCGTCTGGAGTGATACATATATACATACATGTATACATATATTCATAAAAAAGTGTTAAATTGTAAGAATCGATTCAGAATGGTCTAAAACGGATTTCCATGGAAAAAAATCGCATTACAAAAATGTTGAAGCCATTGCAATAGCGTAATTTTCTTTGAAAATTCGCTAAAAGCATTGCTAGACGGATCTACCTATGCATTTTAACTATCAACTTGAGTAAAAGCGAGGGAAAATAGATTTTTGTTTTTGCGTTAAGACTTTCATAATCAGTTAAATAGTTTATCAAATAACTAATATTATCAATATCAACCTAACTTGAACTCACTTTATTATTATACAGTTGAAGCACTAAAATTACGTTCTTTTACAATAAGCGAATAAGAAAAAGGCCTTTTTTATTTATTTACATACATTTCCAGAGTGTTATTCATAATAGTCATATAATACATTTCATTAAATATAGAAATTATGTATATATATATGTGTACGTGTGAATATACATAATTGTGAGTGTGTGTGTATACTTGTAAATTTATACGAATGTATGTGTAGTAATGAATGTTTGCATACATATATACATTATACATACATTTATTAAAACTAGAAAAAAGGAAAATCCTAAATAATAAGGGTCACGGCTGTGAAATGTACAAGTAAATTAAATAATATGTAATGTGTAAATTATAAAAGTAAGTAATTTATTCGTAATAGTAATCTATTTAACCATTGTAGTAACAAATTTGTATACCAATAAAATATTACTTAAAAAGAAAAAAAAGAAAAAAACTAGCGTCTATAGGATTGAATACGCCGCTTTTACTATTGAATGAGATATTATATTGACGTATTTCTTAAAAAGAACTATGCAATTATCAACTATTATGATAAATTCTTTAGGATAGGTTCATTCTGATAAACTATAAGGGGAGCGTACTTTTCTACCCATTGTACAACAAGAGTTAGTACGCCTGGACGGGTCGATCTATTTTATTGACCCTTTTCTTTCAACCGTTACTAGTAATAGTATCAAACAGTCCTTCTATTGGCCGCTAGGATCGACTAAATCAATTTTATTTTTGGATAATTCATATTTTGATATTGTATTATCAAAAAAAAAACTGTACTATTGTGATAAATTCATTAGGATGAGTTCATTCTGTAAACAAAGAGGGTACCTTACTTATATATATATGTAACCCCATTGTACCTATACTATAACCTTATTGTAAACTTCACCCGGACAACTCCACCTTTTTTAATTGCCTATTTCTTTTAACATAAACAGTAAATAGTAGTAGTAGTTTTTCTGACAGCCACTAGGGTCCACTTCAGTGCTATATCTTTTGTGGTTGTACTATTTTGTGGTTAACTATTTGATGTTTTAAGTTAGCAATAGTTATTCCAAAGTTTTATTGTTTTTATAAAGTTTTTTTCCGTTTCATTATTTTGACGTTGATTTAGTAGGGAAATATAACTTGACAGTTTGTTCTTGATATTTATTCGATTTATAATTTTCTCTGTGGGGGGTTTTTGCTTATCAGTTAATAGTATAGTTTCGACATATCTTATCTATTAATTTTCTTAAACGCTTTGAGTTCACCTGATCCTAGTTATCAATCATTGATTAACATTAAAGAAAGATATATTCATTAAAGCTGGTGAGAAAAAAAAAATTAATTAAAAACAGAAGATAATCGTGAGTTCTTAATTATTAATTTATTTAACTATTTAATATTTTATTTTAGTGTCTCAATTTTTTTAAAAAAATTAAAACACTGTCAATATATTCTTTTCTTACTATATAGGGATAGGAAAGGATTAGTGGTTATTGATTATTGGAAGGGAAGTAATTATTATAGGATTAGGAATTATTGGTGGTTAGAGAAAACGAGTTCTTAGAGGGAAATTGAGGTGGTTAGAAGGAATTAGAGATACTTTGAGGGAATTGGTTTTAGAGAGAAACAGAGATGGTAAGAGGGAATTATTGGTGGTTTTAAGGAATTAGAGGTGGCTAGAAGGAAATAAAGTGGTTAGAGGGTATTGGTTTTAGAGGGAAATAAGAGGTGGCTAGAGGAAAAGAGGTGGTTAGAGGGGAAAAAAGTGGAGAGGGAATTAGAAGTAAGAGGTGATTTCAAGAAATTAGAGGGTAAATATGTCGTATCTGACCCACTTTGACTAAATAACTATTAATTAAAAGGGATGTTTAGTCTAATGTTCATTGGGACAAAGGAATTATATACAAAAGTGTGATATTCCTTTGTTCCAATGTACATTAGACTTAACATCCCTTTTTCTCAATAGTAATATAGTCAAAGTGGGTCAGATACGACATATTTAAGAGTAGTTAGAGGGGAAATGGAGGTGGTCAGAGGGAATTAGAGGTGCTTTTAAGCAATTAGAGGAAAAGAGGTGGTTAAAGAGAGAGATAAAAGTTTGATATTGTTTGAAACCCAAATTTCTATATTTCTTACATTCTATAAATATCACGTTAGAATTGGAATAGGGTCTGTGCTTAAAGGAAAAATTCCTTCAATTCTCCTGTGTCGAATCCTTGATATGAATAGCAAGTCTTAGTAAATTTATATTGTACGTGCCAGGCCGAGATTTAGAGCCACCTCTAACCACCATTTAGGAAATTTCTCTGGCACGTACAATATGAATTAGACCTCGTCTTGAATTAGCTGCTAATAGTAATGACCTATCAGCAGTGGCGGCGGTAAGGCTTTGGAGGCCCCCGCAAACTTTTAGGGGGGTCCCTCTATCTCCCTCAGATTCCCGGGGCCTCCCCGCTCCGCGGGGTCTGCGGGGCCCTTATTGCCGCCACTGCCTATCAGGTGCAAAGCCACCATTACTATATATTTCAATTTAAGTGGTGCAGGGTTATCGGATAGTGTTAAATTCAACTAGAAATGAGGTATTCTTGAGTTAGTCCATTAAAACCCATTACTAGAATAAGAGTAATTAGCCATTAGATTTAAAGCCCTCGTGGGTTGTTTCACTACGGTTTATATTATTATAATTATAAGTTAAACGTAAAGATAGTGTAAAATTCACCTTATTCTTGTCGTTGTCGAAAGGTGCTATGAGCAAGTTATACGTGGGTAATCTGCCCGGATCAGTGACGGAGGAAGGATTAAGAAGGTTATTCGCCGATTATTCAGTGACCCCGACCAGGGTCGTACTCAAGAGAGGTGGTTACGCTTTTGTCGACTGTGGTGATCAGTCAGCTGCTGACAGGGCCATTGATAAACTTAACGGTACTTTAGTTATAATTTCATGGTTCAAAAGTAAACTTTACTTACTTTTACTTTATATGATGGTTTTTAGAGTAACCGTGTGCTAAAGTCAATAGTCATATCTCCTCGGCCATCTATGAATCAAGGTTGAGGTCATGAGTTCGAGCCCATGCTTCGGCACTTTGATTTAAATGACTCACAATTGATCTCACCGTGTTCTTCAGGTGGCACATTAGTGTGCGAAGTGGCTGAACTCCATACGGGGTTAGAAAACAAGGGCCTAAATAAGTAGCCTAATTTCAAGGTTTAATACAACTTGTTTGTCCTCCCCATTCTACTAGGAGCTAGCATCTTTAAATTATAATCTACATCAGCTGCTGCTCAAGCTATTTAGCGTCCCTGACTGCAATTCTCAATTCTTCTCTGTTTCCCTACCCTTGTCATTTTGCACATCCTGGAGCCATTTCTTCTTTAGTTGTCTTATCTTTATATATATATATATATATATATATATATATATATATATATATATATATATATATATATATATATATATATATATATATATATATATATATATAATATATATATAGCCTCTCTTAGGGTGTACAGTCAGAGTGTACGCTGATTCCGATTCAGAAAACAAGCACGAGAATTAAACAGTGTAGTGGAAGCGGATTCAAAACTATTTTGAATACGGTGATGTTATCTATTTTAACCCTCATTAGAAACAGTTTTTATCTCGAAACAAGAGTTTTCCCGGGAAAGTGGACAGTGGACTAATAATTAACATAGAGTTTAAACAGACTACAATCATTTAACTGACAATATCAAAAGAATTTGCTAAAAAAAATCACATTTAAGGGAAGTGGTAAATTATGATATCTCTAAATTTAATTTTCCCTCAAGCAAGCTATGTGTCTGTCTAGAGTCTAGACATTAGAGAAAAAATCAGTCCGTCAAACTTAAGACACAACTTTCTCATATTACACACACTATTACCGAATTTAAATCTCGTTATACCTAATTTTCTTATTTTCTTATTAAACATACTTAAAAATTGATCAACTCGTGATTGTTTACTTTTTGGTTTTTTAGCTAAGCAGATTAATTTTCATAAATATCTCAGAAACTATATTTTTCCCGGGAAAATGACATATAGATAAATTTGTATTTAAATGGACTTCACCATAGATTTTTTTTTTATCAAAATCGTTGGAACCGTTTTCGATAAATAATTTTTTAAATATTTTCTTACCTATAGTTACCCCCGTTTTGTTGCAGAGTTTTTAAAGGGGGAAACCCAGAGTTTTTAAAGCAGTTCGAGCAATTGCGAACTGATCGCAAACATTTTTATTCTTTTAAACTTTTGAGTGGGATGTCATTTTAAGGTATTGAAGAGTAGATCACAAATATATATCGCGTTTCCAAAATGGCGGTCATTTAACCCCCGAAATAACCAAATCAAAACCCATTAGGTCTGGCCCTAAAAATGAGAAATAATACAGAAATATACATCTCTGTTGGTCTAATGATATTTCCGGGTGTAAATATAAGAAAGTTAAATTTTTGGAATTTTTAGGTGCGCGTAACCATGGTGACCCAAAAATTTAATTTTTTGGAATTTTCGAGTGGGGTATCATCTTAAAAGTATTGATGAGTAGATCAAAAACATATATCTTGTTTACAAAATAATAGCCATCCCCCCCCCCCCATGAACCAAATAAGTCGTTACCTAAAATCTCTAACCACCTCTAAATTCGAAGATACAATGGGGTATGATTTTTCTGAATAGGTATGCTTAATTTCATTTAAATCTTCCCAATAGTTTAGGCTCCATGCGTCTGGAAAGATTAAAGGGGTCGAAATCTGTCTATGCAGAACAATAGGTAACGTGATTTCTTGTCAATATACTGAACAAATTTGCTTTTTGATTTGTAATCACCTATTGAAGTCTAATGGAAATTTTTAACATTCTACACAATATAAAATATTTTAAATGATCAATTTTTGTTTTAAACTTGTTGAAAATATTTTAAATTATTTAAAAGAAAGCGAATGTACATATTTTAATTAATAATTCAATAATTCAAAATCAATATTAGTAGGATTTTAAAATTTTTAATTGATTTTTTTTATTTTTGAAAAATATTTAAAAAAAAAAAAGTCCGCATTGCCTACTTCTTCCTCATACCCGAAATATCTCTAATCCACCCCCTATCTATAAAAGAGGGGGGGGGGGGGGTATTCAAAATGGCGTCGCATAGAGGGAAGATGGTGGCGCCTGCGTGAAATAAGAAGGGGCGGCATTATAGGGGTCTTTGAACCACCCTCGTGGGGGCGGCTGGAATCCACAGTCAAAATAACAACCCCGGATACTGCCCATAAGCTAGATTGGGATTAACAAAGAAGAAAAATTAAATTTTACAAACGGAATAGTGAATGAATTTTTGGCTAATTTTCAAATGGCATTATTAAATATTTCTTCAATTGCATTGTATTAAGTATCACATATACTGTAAAGTATAGCTTAAACAATAATATGATATTTAAAGCCTGAGAAAACACCAATGTTCCTGTACCAACATTTTAGAGAAAAAAAATAACACTAAAGCCTACCTTAGGGGTCACAATTTGCTCCCTAATATTTCAAATACTATACTGAATATTAAGCTCTCAAAATTTGCAATTTGATCACACACAGATGAAAGCTCCTTGGTTACAACTATTTGGATTAATATGTAGAAATAATTATTTACTTAGAGAAATAAAACTTTAAAGTGCATGTAACACTCAGGCATCTATTTTGCACCTCTATACTACAGTACATAAACACAGTAGATACTACAGTACATAAACACAGTAGATACTAAAGTACATAAACACAGTAGATAAACACAGTAGATACTACAGTACATAAACACAGTAGATACTACAGTACAGAAACACAGTAGATACTACAGTGCATAAACACAGTAGATACTACAGTATCTAAACATTGAAATATCACAACTTGATTACTTTCTAATATACTGAATGTACTCTCAAATAGTATATCTTGATCAATATATTATACATAATCACACTTTCACAAAAAATACATTTAAATATTAGAGTAAAGGTTGTTGTAGAGAAAGATTTTGATAAAAAGACATCTCTTATCTTGCACTTAAACAATTTCTTAACACTCAATGATCCCAAGTTGATTCGTTTATAATCTGATATGCCGAATATACAATCAAGTATACTTATCACTGTATTATACACAGACACATACACAAGAATGTAATATTTACACACACGACACACTCACACACACATCAACACACACACATACATTTATCGTGGAAAATTTCAATTTTCAATTTTATTTTGTTTGTTTAAAAGTATAACAGCTTTGAACAAAAGGGAGGAAATTTTTTTGTTTATTTGTAGGTTTTAAAGAAAACTTCATTCTTCATAAAAATTCTGCTTGTTTTTACCTCTAAAAGTTATATTATTTTCTTATTTTTTTGTACAGGGTTCTTACCCTACTCTTGACTCTTGTACGGTAGTTTACTCTTGTTAACAACCGACATTGTGGTTCAATGGCGTATCCAGGGGGAGGCACAGGGGGTACGTGCCCCCCCCCCCCCCAAACGGGCCCAGACCCAATAGAGTAAAAAAAAAAAAAAATACGCCGAATTTTTTTTCTAATACATATTTTTGCATTCACCTCATATACAATTTCACCACAGAAATGCATAAAAGCGCTGTTTTGAGATGTCATATTTTCAAAAAATTTCCGGGGGAGGCCCCCCGACCCCCCCCACCCCCAATCATTAACTGCAGACGACGTCCATGACTTACAGTAAGATATTGTACTGCAGTAACATCAGCCTAACATTTGTTGAATAAGTTGTTCCCTTTTCTTGTTACCACTACGAATTCACCCCCCCCCCCCCCCCCCCCCCGAGAGTTTATGTCCCGAGGTTTTTCACTTAGTGTTGGGCGTGAACTGTGAACTGAGATAGGTGTAAATATTAGAATTATAAATTTGTGAAAGTAAACAATAACTCCGTTTTTAAGGTTTCGAGATCATCCTAGATTCCCCTTATGCTTTTGGTAGTTCGTCCGTCCGTCGCATCTTGGATCCTATATCTCCCAACCTAATGCAGCTAGAGATTTAGGATTTGATATAAAATACCAAATTTTACACACACAACTGGGATTTTGTGTAAACCTTTTTTCCCCAGATACAGGACCAATGTTGAGAACTTCACATTCAATCAACGAGCAATTGCATTCTTTTAAACTTTTTGAATAACATTTTTATTCTTTTAAACTTTTGAGTGGGGTGTCATTTTAAGGTATTGAAGAGTAGATCACAAATATATATCGCGTTTCCAAAATGGCGGTCATTTAACCCCCGAAATAACCAAATCAAAACCCATTAGGTCTGGCCCTAAAAATGAGAAATATACATCTCTGTTGGTCCAATGATATTTCCGGGTGTAAATATAAGAAAGTAAAATTTTTGGAATTTTTAGGTGCGCGTAACCATGGTGACCCAAAAATTTAATTTTTTGGAATTTTCGAGTGGGGTATCATCTTAAAAGTATTGATGAGTAGATCACAAACATATATCTTGTTTACAAATTAATAGCCATCCCCCCCCCCATGAACCAAATAAGTCGTTACCTAAAATGCTAATGGGTCATTTCAAAATTTCGGTGCATTTCATCCTTGGTAAATTTAAAAAAAATTGAAATAATTGAAGTTTTTTTCACTGCTACCATGTCTTTATGGCCTCCCTAGTACCTTCCCTTTGTATGCACGCATAATCACCAACATTTGCAATAATATTGATTTTTAAAAAATCGCTTGAATCTAGGGAGCGAGATTCAAGTCTTGTTAATGAGAAGCTTAATAAATTTATTAATAAAATATTATTAATAATATTAATAATATTATAGCTTAGTAAAATATTTGTTTAAAAACTAATTTAATTGAGCTCTTATGAAGCAAAATCACATTTGGTCCGTTTAAAAAATTAAAAATCTTGCTCACAAAAATAATTATTATAAGTACATTACAAGTCAAAATTTAGAGGAATGTGATAAGGAGTGGTCACGGCTTGAAGTAAATCAACTTAAAAAGGCAAAAATTGTTTAAATAAAATGTAAAATATGATTGTTTCATCAAGATTCTCACTCCCTAGGTGAATGGAATTTGTCTATTAGACTAGGGAGTGAGATTTTAGTGCCAAATGAGATGATGTGAACAGGGATGACTCCAGGTTGATCCAGCTTATGTCCAAGGCTGTATTCTAAAAACTGAACTATAAATTAAAATCAATACTAAAAAAAATCACTTTCCTTCATTTAATTATAATGGTCTAGGGAGTAAGGTTGAATAAAAATACTCGTTAACTTTCTGTACTAAACCACCACAAAAGATAAGAAGCCCCGGATTGTAACCTAATAAAACCAACTTCTATCCAGCATGTTGAATTAGTGTTGCCTATTTATGAAGCTAGAGCAACAAATATTCCTTCTCTACAAGTTTGGCGGTCATTTTTAAAAAGTTCTAGGGAGTGAGGTAGAAACCTTGTGACACATATAAAATGTGCTTTTTAGTAAGCTAATAAGCAGAAATTAACCATTTTGGATCACTTTATGGAAAATACAGGGGAACTCTCACAACCTCTCGTGTTGTTTAATTAAATTTTGGTTCCTAGATTTGCAAAAAAAATTAGGTGAACTTGGCCACCCCATGCTTGTGACAGGCTAGGGAGTGAGAAAATGACATATATGTATATTTTTAATTCCCTAGTAGAGTACCCCAGCCTGTCAAAAATTTAGTGGATGTGTTCCCTATGTTCTTAGATAATATTTTTTAAAAAAATTCAAACTTTATGATAAACACTTTTCTTTTTATGATCCTGTGACACGAATTGCACCGAAATTTTGAAACGACCCTAATAAGGATAATGAGTTCACCTTGCTCCTCCAAAGAAAAAGAAATTTTAAGATTTTTTTCTTCAATAAAATATAATATTTTTACGTATTTTGCAATTTTTATTTTCAATAATATTTTTCGATACCCTAAAATATAATTTACTCTAGGTCAATAATTATAGTTATCCAAATAATATAACGCCCTGTATAAAAATTAAAAAATAAATAATATAATATATTTTTAGTGATTTAAGATAGAAGCAGGAGTTTTTAAAAAGAATTAGTGTTTTCTCGAAAACCCTCAAACAAATAAATTTTCCTCTTCAGCCTCTATTATAAAATGCATACTCATATGTATACATTTCAAGTAAAAGAACAGTTAACATTATCTAAGTATATACATATATCATTTTCTAAAGGACTTAGGCTTAAGGTCGAACTCGAGTTCCTTTTACATTTATGATTTTTTAGGTGGGGGAGCGTGAACATAATAGAGATGATGAGACTAACTACAACTAAACTTATTTATCACTTGTATGTTAGTGGCAAGGGTATATAAGATGAGGAAGGGTCCATCGACAAAAGGTAGGGTTTAATGAAAAGGATGGGGTTCCCTCAAGGTATGATTGTTGGTACAATTCTATTCTTCACATGTACTTTTTTCTTTTACCATAGGGATGTAATGATTTGGTAATTCACCATCTTTCATTGTTATTTTCGTTTGCGATTAAGGAGTGAGGGTTTAAAGAACGGATTTTTTTTTAGCAAGACATCTAAAACGTTGGGATTCTTGGTTAGACCCCTTAGGTGATCGAATCAGTTACCACTGCGTATTATTATTATTTTTTTTTTTTTTCCTTCTTATTCTTCTTCAAGCTCTCCCCCAAATAAGGGAAGAAGTCTTTGCCTTTTATTCTTCTTTCAAGGTCATTTTAGAAGGATATATTTAAAAACACACATACACACACACACACACACACACACACATACATATATATATATATATATATATATATATATATATATATATATATATATATATATATATAATAAAAAGGGGGAGAATGATAATACCCAAAAAAAATTATAAGAAGGTGTGCAGGAGGCTGAATACAACAGGACCAACTGTCTAGCACGTGTACACAAAAAATATTGTTTCTTAACATTATGTTTAGATCTTTTTAGCGTGGACAGTTGAACGTTTTATTTTTTTTTCGAACTGAAAAAGCTCCTACAAAAGACATTGCTTAATTGTTATAAGTATATTTTGTAATACAATTTGAATTAAATTTTATATTTTTAATATAGTAGATAGTAGTAGTAAAAGATTTTGAAAAAAAGAAATATATATATATATCGAGATCTTTTTGCCAAAATGCACGCTATTTCCGAAAAATTGCATGTGATGTGTTGGTTTTAGGAAAGCAGGGGATGGCCGACGTGGATGTAGCAGATAAATAATAAATAATATAATATATATATAACATTTATATGAATGGTTATTAGGTCATTTTTCGTAGACATCGTTACGTCTTTAGAGGAAGAGAGTGTTATAATATTATGTTAATTGTTAATTGTCACAGAAAGTGTTCATTTTATGTTAATACAAGAAAGGATTTTGCGCGAGCGCAGATTTAGGAGTTTAGTTAGCTATCCTGAATAAACATTTATCTCTAATAAACATTCCGGGAAACTATCTAAATCCTAAACCTATACGTACGCAACTAGTTTTCTGCTTCCACTATGACCACCATTGAACAACACTGTTCAATTCTTGCGCCTGCTTTTGGAATCTAAATGAAAATTGAGATAATATTGAAGGATTGTTAAGAGACCCCTGGATAGTTAATTTCTATCTCTATCACTCGACTCCTCTCTTACCCTCTCCCCTTTAATACCATTAAGGAATAATTCAATATGGCTGCCTTCCTCCCTTCTCAACAGAGGGTTTATATAGATCACATAATGAAAAGGATTTTAAATAATGTCAGCCCGAACGCCGATTGGTGCTGACGAGTATAGAGTCTATCTTCTGGGCGCCTGAACAGTCGTAACTGGCAGGCCCACCGGAAAATACACACGCTTTGTCGGCCAGCCTTCAGACGGACTGTCCAGTGTCCAGTGTAAACTAAAGTAAAATTGGAAGACAAGGATGATTTTGTCAAACTTAATGCTTATAATAGATCGCATTCTGTAGTCTCATTGTGAACTATTATCTCGGGAATCTCCAAAAAGCGCTTTTACACTTCTTTCTCGTCTTGAGTCGGATTTACCTCTGTTCTCAAGGCACTCATTCACTTGGTAAATATGGGGTGGGTAACCAATTAATTGTTTTCCACATGGCACCTTATTTTGTTGGCTACCGACCACAGAGGTATGTAGCCCAGTTAATAAAGGTTTTTACCTGCAACTAATTAGGGGAAATCTGGATTTTTTTCCTGATGGGTAGACCATGATAAGAGGTACATTCTCTCAAAAGTCCCCACTTCTCCCCCTTGTGCTTCCCCCCCTACCCCATCTTAAAGTTCAAAAGGTACTTATTTTTCACTTTTTACGCAAAACTGTATTTTTTGAAGAGAAGTGTTATGAAAAAAAATATTTCTCACATAATTCTGCACAAAAAAGGTTCTATGCATGTTTGAAGTGAGACATACCGTTTTCGAGATATTATTAATTAAAAATCCAATTTTTTATTTTTGCGAATCAAGATATGTTAAAAACAACACTTCTGATTTTAATGAAATTTGGATGGTAGGCCATACTTAGCCTATTGTTGATCCTATATATATTTCAACCTTCTGTGCCTATTATTTTATCTTGCACATGCGCACAAACATACATGTATTTCTACCTTTATCGCAGAAGGTTGAAATTTATATGGGATCAACCATAGGCTAAGTATGACCTACCATCCAAATTTTATCAAAATCAGAAGTGTTGTTTTTAACACATCTTGGTTCGAAAAAATGGAATTTTTATCAACAATATCTCGAAAACGGTATGTCTCACTTCAAACATGTATAGGCCTTTATTGTGCAGAATTATGTGAGAAATATTTTTGTTAATAACCCTTCTCTTCAAAAAATAAACAGTTTTGCGTAAAAAGTGAAAAAAATAAGTAAATTTTGAACTTTAAGATGGGGTAGGGGGGAAGCACAAGGGGGAGAAGTGGGGACTTTTGAGAGAATGTACCTCTTATCATGGTCTATCATCAGGAAAAAATCCAGATTTCCCCTAATTAGTTGCGGGTACAGTTTGTTTTTGGCCTTTATTGACTGAGCTAATGGGGGTAACCAAATGGGTGTCTCAATGTCTATTTGAGTCAGATTTACCTCTGCCTTAACTCCTACACTGACACTCTCTTCTCTAGAGTCAGATTACAGGTAAAATCCCTTTCTCAACTCCTAGACCCACTCGTTCTCCTCCAAATCCCAACTTAAATTTACTTCCAATAATGATTGAAAAATAAATGTTATACTTTAAACTTGGAAATACGTCTTTATTTATTCATAATAACTTTAATTCTCTTAAATTCGGGTTTAGGCAGAATCTAATTGTGTTTATGTTTTATTTATTGAAGAAGAATCGATCATTTGGGTAGGTTGAATGTTTGTTTTTTTGGATTTGTGACCTTGTTGGGATTGTTGTTGTCAGATATAGTGTGTGGATGCTGCTGGACCTGGTGATTATGTTTAGGGGAGGAAGTAGAGGGTGTGGGAGAGGATGAAGGTGGTGCCTGTAACCCCTGTGATTACACCCTCCTCCTTCTCGAACCAACCTTGTTCTATGAACCTCTACCTTGTCGACCTTGACAAGAAGTGCCAAAGGATATCTAGATTCCAGAACTCATCCTTTACTTCATACCACTGACTTCCTTCTAACTCCCCTAACATTTTCTCTTTCACATCTTGTACAAGATGTTCAATACAACACCCTCCTACTCGTACTCGTTTGAACAACTTTTACCTCCCTTAAGATGCATCAAAGGGTATTCTTCATAATATGACGATGTTCCCTTCTAAAGGCGCGTGTATGTCATACGCCTCACCCTAAAAGATATAACATTACTCAAATGCCATGTACAATTTGAACAAAGTAGTTCGTCGGACGTATTATGGAAGAATAAGAATTTTTTGGGAATAATTTTTTCCAAGTAATATTATGAGTACATTCTCAAGAAATAACTATCGTTTCGATTTGCCGGAAATGTACAACTGACTGTTACACAAATCTATATATACATATAAAGAAGAGTGTATGTATGTTTGCCTTAATTTTTTTCTATTGTTTTGTTCCGATTTCGAAGAAACTTTGCTCACTTGACCTTCAAAACAAGAAGAAGGTGACTGTCTACATAAGATTTTGAAAATTAAATTTTGGCACACAGGGGTACGGGGTACAAAAGTTAAAGTAATATTCACCCTCCATGATGCATACCGTTGAAGAGCTCTTTCAGATTACAGTATTTGTTGTTAAGACGTTATGTCATATTTTCATGTAAGAGAAGGTAAAATGAAAAAATTGGTAGTGCGTGAAGTCTCACGTAAAAAGGGTTTCGTTGGTGTTGTAAACATGAAATTAATAGTTGGGGGGGGGGGGGGGGGGGGGGAATTTGGATGTTTTTGACAAAATGGCGTAGAAAATTAAACGCTTTCCACAAGTGTTATATATTTTTGTAATCTACTTTTCAATACCTTTCACTTGATACCCCACTTAAAATTTTGAAAAAATATTTTTTTCCCCGTGACAGCAATTAGCCGCCATCTTGGATTCCCAGTTAATCCGACCAAGTTGCTATTCTTATTTTTTCTTTGGCCCATCAGACCGCACATTTTGCCTATTTTTCTATATTTTTAGTAAGGGCGGAAATACGATTTTAGGGGGGGGGACACGCAAAATTTCGATGTTTTTTGACAAAATGGCGCCGAAAATTGAACACTTTCCCTAAGTGATATATATATTTGTAATCTACTCTTCAATACCTTTCATTTGATACCCCACCCAAAATTTTAAAAAAATATTTATTTTCGTGTGACATGAATTATCCGCCATCTTGGATTCCTAGTAAATCAGATCAAATTGCTAATCTTATTTTTTCTATGGCCCACCAGACCACACATTTTGCATATTTTTCTATATTTTTAGTATGAGCGGAAATACGATTTTAGGGGGGGGGGGACACGCAAAATTTCGATGTTTTTTGACAAAATGGCGCCGAAAATTGAACACTTTCCCTAAGTGATATATATATTTGTAATCTACTCTTTAATACCTTTCATTTGATACCCTTTTTAAAATTTTAAAAAAATATTTTTTTCGCATGACGTGAGTTTTCCGCCATTTTGGATTTGAACAGCTGATAATTTTGAGTTCGCTATATTTTTCCTGTGTGCGCGTCAAAACGATCTTTAATATTGGAAATTTTCACGTTTCTATCTCTTTTTATTCAAAAGTTATTGGAACCGTACAGAGTGACAGACAGACAGACACATGAACGAAACTATAAGGGTTTCTTTTTTTGGTTTTACCAACGAAACCCTAAAAACAGAAAAAATAATACTTTAATTAAAAATAGCTGTATTACTATTTTTGATCCGATTTGAATGAAAATTGGTATACATACTTTATTTGATGCCAGGTGCACGATTATAAAATAATTTGTGTACATTTACATTAATTTGGGTTTAAAGTGGTAATGTTCCTATGTTTTAAGCTCAGCTATTAGGACTCCGTATTATTATTTTATAAAATAGTAAAAAATAGTATTTATAAGTGATTTTTTGGTGAAATGTAACATTAGGAATTAAGGGTTTTTTTGGTAAAGTATTTATGTTAACCGTAGCATTAGAAGCGATGTTAAGAATATTTTAATAAGTAGGTAGAATGATTATTTATTTATTTTTTATAATATAAAATTATATTTATCTCCCCTGTAAAACACTTTCTTTCGAAGCTAAGGTGTCCAGGTATTAATCAACTATAGTTGACAAACAAAATTATTGAATTCTTCGTCCTTACTAAAGTGACTATTTTAACACCGGTTTAATTGTTCTGATTCCCAGAAGTGAATTGCTGGTTACATTTCACACACATCAAATAATTCAATGCAGTTAACGTAAAAACTGATTGTTTCCAAAACTAACTGAACTATTATATGTGTTGATCATTAAGTGAATTAATAAGCAATAAAAGATTATATACAGGATGGATCAGAAAAACCTGTCATTTTCCCACATTGAATAAATCAGCGATAAATTAAGGTAATTAAAAAAATTATAACAACAGATTGAGTAGGTTGTGCCATTTTATTAACACTATCGACTAATAATAAATCGACAAAATTTATGTATGAAAAATCACAAAGGTTAATAGTTTCCTTCGTGGCAAACGCTCTCTCGTTGAGTCTCTGGGGAAAATTGTTCATCTGTATCTCATGGTCTGCAGAATTTCCCTTGTTATCAATATGATGCCTTCTTTACGTTCTTGTGACACCGAACCATTTGTCGTTTTCTTCGAACAAGAACGGCCCTTATGGTGTCTGATATGTTCCTAAATAAGGCAGGCTTATCCGGCTTACCTATTTTTTATTATAATAATTAATAATAATGAGTGGTTCTAATTTGTTATTAATTATATTATTTATTACGTGTTACATTGTTTATGAGGATGTTAATTGATCTTCCTATACATGACTCGCGACTCGCGATAAAATGTCATAACGAAACTGGTGGATTCTATGGGTCAAATGCAACAAAAAAATGTTGAATAAGCATATGCCCATTTCTCAATAGTTCTCAAGATATCGATATATTTCTTTTTTCAGAGAGTTTCACGACAATTTCCAAAAAATTTATAATATCTAAAAAACTAAATGAGATAGAGAAATTGAGCTAAGGAACAGTTTTAAAGAGCATAAAAAACCTTTCAGAATCACTCATTGGTTTTCAAATTATCAGCTGCTAAGCATCTTTTAGGTCCAGTTACATTTAAAACTTTTGTTTTTTAAATTTTACTATGAAATTCCAGAGCTTATTACTCTTAATTGAGGGGTGTTAGAAATGTGGTGAATTCAGGAATAACTTCTGCTTTTCATAAGCTTTCGAATGGTATAATTTAAGTTTAAGATCAACGGACTAGTTTTTGAATTATGGTGGATTTAATGTTATCAGGCGTGAAATTATTCAGAGAGGATCTCAACCAATTTTTGTACAACTGCAAAAATAGTGTCCCCGAACGAAACCACAGCACTTAGGGTTTCTTATAGGAAATTACCCGCGGAAGCCTACGGCCCAAGTTAATTTATTATTAGTCGATAGTGTTAATAAAATGGCATAACCTACTCGATGTGTTGAGTTATTATTATTTGTTTTATTATTTTTTTTTCGTTTCCTTAATTTCCCTCTCCTTAATCTCGCTGATTTATTCAATGTTGAAAATGGCGGGTTTTTCTGATGCACCCTGTATACTATAATCTTTATAACTTTTTTTGTATATTAATTCACAATAGGATCAATACGTCTATAGTTCATATAAGGATCATGGAAACAATCAGTTTGCATGTCAACTGCATTGATTTATTTGTGTGAATATAATCAGCTACTTATTTCTAGGAATAAAAACAATTACACCGGGGTTAAAATAGTCACTTTAGTCCATATGAAGGATCAAAGAATAAATTAAGGAAGTTCATTCCTCTTGCACCATAAAATACAAAAGTTAAAAATTAAATATGCGCATGCGCATGCGCAATTCGTAAAAATGTGGTAATCTCAAAAATTAATATTTTTTTTACTTTTCGAGTGGGGTATCAAATGAAAGCTGCTGAATGTTAGGTTACAAATATATATATATGCTTCCTCCCCCCCCCCCCCCAACCACTATATAACGGATGGTCTTAAAATTTTGAAATAATTCATTGTGTCGTGTAATTTGGACCTTGAAGGGTAGGAAGAGAAAGAAGACTAACACTGCTTCATACTGTGTGACAACGTTTCAGCTACTCAAGCCATTTTCGAGCCTAGGCTCGAAAATGGCCAAATTAAACGACTTGTAACTAATTATACATGGTGCACTTAGCATCACTACGAAATAATTCATGCTAATACCTTATGGTGGGGCGATGAAAATTTCCTGAAAAAATGTAACTTACCTTGTTGTTAATATCAATAAAAAACGTTGTGACCCTCCGGGGGATCGAACCAGGGACATCTACGAAATCCTAAAAAGTACTTGGACGCAAGTACTTCCCTGTGATTTTTTTGTATTGCATATTATTCCCAATCATATGTAACTCTGCTCGTCATCAGTACAATAAAGTTATTTTTATTAAAGATATTTCTTTCTTTATTTCTAAATATGTGAAACCATTACTCATCTATACAATTAAGTAAGTTTTAGTGGGTGTTGAATTTCTGTATTCCTAATCAAGATACTCTACTATTCAACAATAATTAAGTTAGTTTTGGTAGATAGAAGACTTACACTATTTATCATAAATACAATTAAGTTAGATTTCTTGTAGAGCTGTCTTTTTTTAATCCTAATCAAGAAAATCTATTTTTCATCTTTACAATAAAGTTAGTTTTGGGGAAAAGACTAGGTTATTGCGTACTAGGTTAATACTGGACAGGGTATCAGCCATTTTTTTATCCCATCTACTCTGTGCGTGAACATCGTTTGTGTCCTCTCTGCGGTATTCGATCCACTACTCTGTCGGTGTTTAAAATTTGGTTTTAGACGAAATAATATTTCGCTTTCAGTAAATCCCAATCATATTTATATAATTAATATTATTACATTAATTATAATAAATGTTTTTGTTTCTTTTTCAGGTCTCAATTTTTTGGGTTGCCCCATCGTAATCGAGCCATCGTTATCTGGAGCTGCCACTCCTAAAAAAAGGTTTATACAATTAATTGATTATTATCTTTTTTTAGCCTAGTGCATGCAGATTATTTAATAAAAAAAATCTTTTAATAAAAAGAATAAATAATTATATTTTACATTACTATTAAAAATTTAGCACTTAACACAATAAATAGTTGTTTTAACATAATGTAGAGAGTAGACTAATTAACAAATACAACAAAAAGTAGATAATTTTTACATCAAATTTATTATAGTTATTAGTTTTTTTAGAAAGAGTTGTTATCTATATTTTTTAAAAATATAATAAAATTATAATACAGTCTTTGACATTAAGTTTGAACCTTTATTTTTACGTATATAGTTTTTTTTTTAAAATAGTTCTTACTCAAATAAAATGTTTCATTATTTATTTATATTGTATAAAATTAAACATACATAAGGTTTTTGAGTTATCAATTTAATTTACCACCCTTGTTTCCCACTTCTAAAATATACGCTGCTTCTAAAAATTTAGGTAAGATAAAAATATGAAGGTAAGTCGTAGGTTCAAGGTATTTTAATGTAATTTCTAGGTTTATTAATGTCTTTTGAAACTGTATTAATGTATTTCCAGTTTTATAAACATCTTTCGATATGGTATTGGATAAAGCGAATGTGTCCTTTCGAAGTATACTATTATAATTCGAAGAATAATTTTATATTTCGAAGAGTTATTCAATATCATTATTACAGCTTATTGCTTGATCATTGTCTCTTAGGATTGATCGAATAGGATTTTCTTACAATTTTCTCTAGATTATATAGGATTTACCCTAATGCCTTGATCAAATATGTTATTATCCTAAAATTATATCTTGATTAATATAGGATTTTCTTTCATTTCTTGATCAAATATTATTTTCTTACAATTATCTCTTGATTATATAGGATTTATTTAAAAATATCTCTTGAATATAGAAAAAAAATCAATTTACATTCTTAAATATAATTTGCTTATTAAGTAAAAATGTAATGCTATATTCTAATATAGAATTACATTTTTATTTATTTTTTAAATACATTTCGTATTATTTAATCATATTTTCATTATTATAAGAGATAATAATTTTATTCAAACATGTTTTTTTTTTTTTTTTTTCTTTAACTTAAAAACTTCAGGTGTCCTAATCAAGTTGATAGTGGCGCTACAGCACATAGTGGAAGTAGTGCTAATCTTCGTCCTCACTTTCCAACAAGTCAGACTGCTTAAGCGTTTAAAGTAGAAAAAAATCGAATACACAATCGATACGAAAAAAACAACAACGTCGGAAATGAATAAATGTATATTTGCCGAAACAAGCGTTTCTTTTCCAACGGAAAACAAGTTAATACCTGTTGTAATTAATACAGAGAATTTATGAATGAGAACAAGTTTATTTATTTATAAATTTAAGATATTGATTTTGAATACATAAAACTCTAAAGAGAAGAGAGAGGTATCTATCGATTAGTTTTTTAGTTATAAATAACTAAAATATCGATCAAGTGGTCGTCAATTCCGTTCTCTATTACATTAGTCATGTTTTTTTTTTTTAGATATAAAACTTATGTGTGTATCTATGTATGTATATATAATTAAAGTTTTTCTGTACATTGATCAGAATTGCAAAATGTTTGAATATTTTGTCAAATCATACATTCCGAAAATCGAATTCGGCATTAGAATGTGTATGTGTGTGTGTGTCTGACGCCGCCAGTCCGACTTATTTTGGGCGCAGAAAAAGCTGAACGAAGTCGATTAATGTATTCGCAGAGGTGTGCGCAAAAATGTTGCTCATGTTGTAGGTTTTGTTTCATCGAAAAATATTGAGTAGAACCAAAGTTATTAACTATTTTATGAAAACAAAAAAACCTAAAAAGTAGGTTGATTAATTATTTAGTGCACTTAATATACATGTACAGTGACAAAAACCACTTATTCACCAATCAAAATGTTTGGGTACTTCTAGACCACCTAGACACTCGCGGATATTTTCGTTTGATCGGAAATTGGCCCAAACTACCTGGAAAAATTCCAATAGTTAAAGAAAAATTCTTTTTACTCCCTTTAAAAGATGGCGGACGAAAGTTTTTTGGGAGGCTTATTGCGGCTAAACGGTAAGTCTTATTGAAAAGCAGATAGTTTCAGCAGGTACTGATTTTAAAAGATCTACAACTTCGGTCCCATGAGTTTTTGTCGTCAACTCCATCAGTTCTACCTTAAATAGAGCATTTTTTTTTTTTTTTTTTTTTTACTTTGAGCTCTTATAGCGTCCGCAATTGTTGACCGATTTAATTTCTGATTGGGGCGCTTAAAACTCACATTAATGCTCTTTAAATCGAGTATTTATTTTTTTATTAATTTTTCCTAGAACTAGAGTTATTTAATATTTGCAGGTGCTATTTATTATGCTATTTGCAGGTGCTCCATATAGGTGCTTTTCCATATTGAGAAGAGACGTAATTAAATTAATGCACCAATGGTTGATAATTGTTCAATGACTTCCCAGTCTAATTGGTTTTGACTGTGTTTAGTTTCTCATTTATTTGATCTTTTTTTAGCCTTTTTATTTATTACTATATTAATTAGTTTCAACTGGCTTTTTTATGTATATATATGTACTCCAAACTACGATTTGGAGAGTATTATTTTCTTAGTAATGGAAGGAATGATGTGTAATATAGTCCTGATTCTATTCTTAGAAGGCTTTGGAAACAAAACTATTTAGGCATTTTATGCATTTTATAACATATAACGTAAGCCCCGCGCGGAGTGCGGGTTAAAGGCTTGTATATTATATGTATACAGTATACATATATGTATATACAGCGAAAGTATTGCAGTAGCGCAAATTTTCTATTTGTAGTTTTTCTTAGTTAGTTCTTTTTTTATGGATTTACACGTTTGAACGTTCCTTATACATTTTTTTTTAATTATTGGTCTATAGTTTGTCGTCTCTCCAGATTCTTGGAGCCTAAAAGCTACGAGGCCAATTTCGATAAAATTTGGAATAGGCACATGTTTTAAAAAATCATACCCCGAGGCGAAATCGAAAAATGAATTACAGCTCTAAATTTGAGAGCACTTCCTCCATGAACTCTTTTTTTCTAAAAATTGTTTTAGATGATTTTGATTTTTAAAATATTCTCAAATGTTCACTTAAATACGAATTTAACCATGTAATATGTTTTCCTAGCTACAGTATAGTTTGTGAGATATTGATAAAAATAAAATGTCTTTGTTGAAATCGAAACCGCAATGTATTACCTGTTGAACACTTTATAAATAATTAATTAAATTAGATATTATGGAGTTCAAATTCATGTTTACTACGTATATGAGAATGCTTTGTTCATATTTGTCTGACCAATTTTTCATATAATAAAATTATATAGGTATTATTCGTTTTAAATTTCTTTTTTTATTAAAACGTCAATAATCATTTAAATTTCGTTTTCCATAAAATAAGATTTATCGTGTTAACCCTGTTAAATTGTGTTTTTTGAGTTAAATTCACCATAAAATATAGTTTTATTATATTAAAATTGATCAATTATGCTCTTTGAATTTTATTTACCATAAAATGTGGGATTTGGTTAGCTGAAAGATTTAATCCTACCTTATATTTTTTGTTGGTTAAAATTAGGGCTGTACCTTTTAAAAAATAAAAGGTTTTAACAAAAATATATAAAAGTCCGCCTTTTAAAGTATGTCTGAAAAAGGAGCTTTACATATATTCCCTTGCCCTAGGTCTAGATAATTGTTCGACTATTCTATGAACCACTAGGACCCTCTGTCTATTACAATAGACCAAAAATAGGGAGTAGGTACTACGCCATCTGCGACTAGCTCTAGGGTACATTTTCAAAATGGCCGACCAGACCCTTTTTTGTTTGTCTGTGTGCATTTTTGTGTGTGTGAGAGAAAAGGGAGTAAAAAGGTTTTTTTTTGTTGTAGCTGTACTAGGGCAGGAATTAGTGGAATAGCCTAGGCCTCGAAGAATAGAATAGAAGGGAAGAAAAGGGCGTCTAGTTTCTACTGGAGGGGGATTTCTTCAGCTAGGGCAGGATAATTTTGAAGGACCTTTCACTTTAGTACTCGCCTATTATTACTAGCTTTAACAACGCTACGATATCTAGCGGCATTTTTCTAAAAGGCCCTTTTATCATTCACATAAGTTTTTTTTGTCATAGTCCCAAAACTTTCATGAGAAACTTCCAAGGGAACCGCGGAGAATCTGGAAAAAAAAAAAAAAAAAGTTTTCGGACTTAAGCTAATTAATTTTTGTATTATGTATTTTTAATTAAAAGAAAATATAGTTTTCATCCGAATAATATCAGCAGATGTAGACTTATTGGTTCTTATATTATTTTTAAAAAAATAAGTTAAGAATTGAGCTGAATAAGTTCTATTTTGATTATTAATATTTATAACTAATTATTTATTTGTATAGAGGTAGCTTGTTAAAACTGGCATGATCTTTTAAGTGGAGATACACTTAGGTATCTTATCTTGCGCCTGTACTATTACTAAACCCTGAAATATCACAAATTGTAATCCAGTTTTGTAATCAGCTGAATAAACACTGAAATGTACAACTTAATCAGTTTATCATACATGTTTATCAAGACCCACACACATATGAGGAGAAATCCTAGGTTTGTTCGTAGTGATCAAATTCAACTCGGGCCTCTAAACTGTCATCTCTGCAGTTGCTAGTGTATTGAATATATTCTAAAATACAAAGTTATAGTTAAATTAAAGGTTATTGTCGAGAAATATTTTGATAAAAAAACATCTTATCTTGCACCTCTACAGTCTATAAACACTATAATATAACCATCTGATCACTTGCTAATAAACGGATGAAACAATCAAATAGTTCATCTTAATCAGTTTATCGTACACATTATAGATACACATACCCATGGAAATAATCTTAAACACAAGAATAATGGATGAATGGAGAAATAATTTGATATCAATTAATGAGACATTTAAAGTGGATACAATGGCAGGCAGCTAAACTTGTGCCCATTCTGTTTCTAATATACTGAATAACTATTAATTGACTGTTAATTGATTTATTTGAAAGAACTTGCTGGATACCCGTGCTTCGCTACGGAGTGTTATATTATTTTGCTATGCGAAAATAACCAGATTCTATCCCTCCTACTTATTTCTATTGCCCCCCCCCCCCCCTTCTTTGATAAGATAATATGCAAATATCCCAAATTTACCCGCCTCCTAAATGAAAATATGAAAAAAAATGTACATAACAATTACTGTTCTCTTAAAGAGCTTTTCAACGATATGCATCATGAAGGGTATCATCCATTACTTTGACATTTGTACCCCGTACCCCTGTGTACCAACATTTTAATTTCGTAATCTCATGTCAGGCAGTGACCTTCACCTTGTTTTGAAGGAAAAGTGTGTAAATATTCATCAAATTGGGATAAAACTGTAGATTTGTATAAAAGACATACCCTTATACGGATACTCTTCTTGTTATATAAGATAGAGCTATATTTTTCCATTTTACCCCCTCCAATGTGAAAGAGCTCTTAGGCTGCGGCCACACCGAAGCTACCTCGCTTGGAGCCTAGTGGCTTGGCGAGTCGCCAGGTCACTAGGCGCCTGGATTGATAGCGCCCACACCGGAGCTACCTCGCTTGGAGCCTAGTGGCTTGGTGAGTCGCCAGGCGTGTAATCCATGTGAACCAACCTTCTAAAACATACGAGACCGGCCACACCGCGCTCTTGGTTACTAGGCGAGTCGCCTAGCGAGACGCTAGACGAACAGTCCATTCTGTTCTACATGGCGACTCACCAAGCCGGTAGGCTCCAAGCGAGGTAGCTCCGGTGTGGCCGTAGCCTTAAAGAGCTCAACAATATGCATTATGAAGGGTATTCATTACTTTGACCCCGTATTCCTTACTTGAACCCCGTACCCCTGAGTACCAAAATTTAAATTTCGAAAATTTATTCAAGATGGCGGATTTTAAAAATATTTCTTAGCGAGCACCTAGGAGGTAAGAGGAACACACCTACAAAATTGCATGGTCATAGGTTTCAGAGATATCGTGATGTGTCAGCGAGTCAGTCAGTGAGTGGTATTTGGAGGTAGGTACGAACATTCTAGATTTAAACAAAAAAAAAATCCCAGTTCCGTTTATTATGGTTTTTGTTACTATCGTATTCCTCTCTCGGTTTTTATTGATTCATTTTTTTAGTTTTTTTTTATCTCATCAACTTGGAACCCCTTTTTATTCCCCCGGATTTATTTTCCCGCCCCCTCTCTTTTTTCCTTTTCGCATCCCACCATTTTTATTTTTTTTTTAATTTACTTTTTTTTAACATTCGGCGATGGATCCTTTTCAAACGAGTACAGTGTCCAGAGAAAGTTGTAAATTAGAGTTGAAAAAAACCCCTGCTATATTTGACCAATAACAAAAAATTAAAAAAAAAATGGGTTTTGAGTCATATACGAACTAGGGGGAAATACAGATGGCTATAAATAGTGTATATGAGGGTACAGAGAAATATAGAAGGGAAATTGAATATGTCGGGCTGTTATCTAATAAAACCAGGACAATATAATATACATATATATATGTGCGTGTGTGTGTGTGAGTGTGTGTGTGTAAGATATTTCCTATACATTTTTTACGATTTATATATTTCCTAATGTTTAAATTTTATTTCAATTTATTAGGACTAGAGGACATACAAGATAACCGGACACAGTGTACATTTAAGTACAAATGGTCATTTCATTAATGACAATAATTGAAGAATAATCAAATGGTTATAACGAGTCCTAATAAAAAGATATAAAGTGCTATAGATAAAATGTGGGTATAAAAAGTGAGATAATTTCCAGAGCTTCAAATCTGATTCAAGAAGAGAAAGACGTGTGAAAGACTAAGAGTCAGTGTAGGAGTTGAAACAGAGCTTCAAATCTGATTCAAGAAGAGAAAGACGTGTGAAAGACTAAGAGTCAGTGTAGGAGTTGAAACAGAGCTTCAAATCTGACTCAAGAAGAGAAAGACGTGTAAATGAGTAAGAATCAGTGTAGGAGTTGAAACAGAGCTTCAAATCTGATTCAAGAAGAGAAAGACGTGTGAAAGACTAAGAGTCAGTGTAGGAGTTGAAACAGAGCTTTAAATCTGACTCAAGAAAAGAAAGACGGGTGAAAGAGTAAGAATCAGTGTAGGAGTTGAAACAGAGCTTCAAATCTGACTCAAGAAGAGAAAGACGTGTGAAAGAGTAAGAATCAGCGTAGGAGTTGAAACAGAGCTTCAAATCTGACTCAAGAAGAGAAAGACGTGTGAAAGAGTAAGAATCAGTGTAGGAGTTGAAACAGAGCTTCAAATCTGACTCAAGAAGAGAAAGACGTGTGAAAGACTAAGAGTCAGTGTAGGAGTTGAAACAGAGCTTTAAATCTGACTCAAGAAGAGAAAGACGTGTGAAAGAGTAAGAGTCAGTGTAGGAGTTGAAACAGAGCTTCAAATCTGACTCAAGAAGAGAAAGACGTGTAAATGAGTAAGAATCAGTGTAGGAGTTGAAACAGAGCTTTAAATCTGACTCAAGAAGAGAAAGACGTGTGAAAGAGTAAGAATCAGTGTAGGAGTTGAAACAGAGCTTCAAATCTGACTCAAGAAGAGAAAGACGTGTGAAAGAGTAAAGCCTTGTCCACACTAGTAGACATGTTGCGCGATTTTGGTCTCAGAGACATGTCTAGCGATTTGTCCATAGACATCGGCTAGACAAACGGCGTGTACGGTCTCGTTGCTAGACCAAAAATCACATGTCTATGGTTTTCCATTCTAAATGGTAGACATGGTGCAACGTTAGGCATGTTGCGCAACGTGTCTACAAGTGTGGATGCTAGACCTAGACCATAGACGGTCTCAGCAGATGTCTATAGACACGTTGCGAGACATTTCTATAGATAGACGGTCTATGAGACTGTCTACAGAAATGTCTCTCAACGTGTCTACTGGTGTGGACTAGGCTTAAGAGTCAATGTAGGAGTTGAAACAGAGCTTTAAAACTGACTCAAGAAAAGACAAACGTGTGAAAAGGTTTTTAAAAATCCATGGGAAAGGTAAAATACAAATTGCTGTAACTAAGAACGACAAACACCTAGTATTCACATTTATAATTCTCTGCCTCAACTCTTATACTATTTTTTCTCTTTCGCCTATCTTACCTACTACACTAAAGAATCTTTCTCTTTTAAACATCTTTCTCCTACCTTAATGGTAGGACAGAAAGACTTCCTTCGTTACATTTAATTCTCTTATCTTGCTGGTATAGAAGGCTCTTTCTCTCTCACACTTCTTTTTCCTCCCTTACCCGTACTGAAGACTCCTTCTTTATTTACGTTTAATTCTCTTTTCTTACTGCTACATAGAAGACTCTCTCACACACTTCTTTCTGCTACCTTAATGGTATTGAAGACTCTTTTTTTATGCATTTAATTCTCTTATCTTGCTGGTATAAAAAGCTCTTTCTCTCTCACACTTCTTTATCCTACCTTTACCATTACTGAAGACTCTCTTTTTTACTTCTAATTCTCTTATCTTGCTGGTACAGAAGGCACTTTCTCTCTCACCTTTCTTTCTGCTACCGTACCATTACTAAAGACTCTTTCTTTATTACATTTAATTCTCTTATCTTACTAGTACAGAATACTCTCTCTCACACACTTCTTTCTCCTACCTTACCAGCACCGAAGACTCTTTTCTATTAAATTACACTCATTTATCTTACTGGTAGATACGAGATATTTATCTTTCACGCACTTCATTCTCCCATCTTACTGACACTGAATACTCTTTCTCTTTAACATTTTAATTCTGCTATCTTGCTGGTACAAAAGGCTCTTTCTCCCATATACTTCTTTCGCCTAGTTTACTGGTACTGAAGACTCTTTCTTATTTACATTTAATTCTCTTATTTAGATCGTACAGAAGACTCTATATCCACTTCTTTCTCCTACCTTACTGGTACAGAAGACTCTTTGTTATTTACATTTAATTCTCTTATCTTGCTGGTACAGAAGACTATCTCTCTCTCGCTCTCTCTCTCGCACTTCTTTCTCCTACCTTACTGGTACAGAAGACTCCATCACACTTTCTTTTTCCTACCTTACTGTTACTGAAGACTCTTTCTTATTTACATTTAATTCTCTTATCTTGCTGGTACAAAAGACTTTCTCTCTCTCTCTCTCGCTCTTCTTTCTCCTACCTTACTGGTACAGAAGACTCTATATCACACTTTTTTCTCCTACCTTACTGTTACTGAAGACTTTCTTATTTACATTTAATTCTCTTATCTTGCTGGTACAAAAGACTTTCTCTCTCTCTCTCTCTCTCTCGCACTTTTTTCTCCTACCTAAATGGTACTGAAGACTATTTCTTTTTTACATTTAATCCTCTTATCTTGCTAGTATAGAAGACTCTCTCTCTCGCACTTCTTTCTCCTACCTTAATGGTACTGAAGACTCTTTCTTTTTTACATTTAATCCTCTTATCTTGCTAGTATAGAAGACTCTCTCTCTCGCACTTCTTTCTCCTACCTTAATGGTTCTGAAGACTATTTCTTTCTTACATTTAATCCTCTTATCTTGCTAGTATAGAAGACTCTCTCTCGCACTTCTTTCTCCTATCTTAATGGTACTGAAGACTCTTTCTTTTTTAAATGTAATTCTCTTATCTTGCTGGTATAGAAGGCTTTTTCACTCTTACACTTCTTTCTCCTACCTTACCTGTACTGCAAATTCTTTCTCTTGTTCATTTCTTTCTCTTATCTTACTGACACTGACGTCTTTATCTTTTACACTTCTTTCTCCTATCTTAACGGCATTAAAGACTTTTCTTTGATGTTTTTTTTATTTTAACTGTTAACAGTTTAGAAGATGACCATTGTTGACTACTATGTGGAAGATGACCATTTTGATCTTAAAAATTCGTAGTTCATTTAAATATAAATGAAACTATATTATTCGCGATTTTAAATAATTGCACACACATTATCAAGAGAATAGGACATAATAGATTTTAGAAGAAAATAGCCTTAGTTGTCAGTTACCTATTTTCTGAAACTTTAGTATAATTTATAGCTTCCCCTTTTTGGATGAAGGTAACTTTTTTCTTTTTATTACCTGAGTTTTTGGGTTAATGTCGTCGACCCTCAGGTCAATGAGGTTTAATATTTCTTTTCAAATATTCTTCATATGAAAAAGGCTACCTGAGTTTATAGAAAAAGGACTTTTACCTGAAAGTTTTAGTTGGAATAACCCATAAGACTAAAATCCAGGTCAGAATTAGGACAGCATATACTAACTTTTTATTTTTTACAAGTTACTACTGCCATGTAATTAAATGGATTTTATTTAGAGTCCGTCTCTAATAAAATCTAATGAATTCTAAAACTCTTGGAAAAAAAAATCATAATATTATTATTTTCCCTATAATAATACAAATTTACTTTTTTTCGGCCGGGATTGTGTAGATATTAATCATAGCCTTAAACAACTATGTGTGAGCCTAAACTCAGTTTAGGTTTGTATTTTCTACCGAGATTTTGTAGAACTTACTCAGGAGTGAACAAACGCAAAGACACAAAGTTGATATTATTTTACTACGTTTTTATTAGCTTGCTTTCTTGTTTGTTTGTTTGTCTGTTTGTTTGTTTGTCCGGTACAAATCTGGCAATTGACTTCTAACTAACTTCCCGAATAGCTAGACATTTGAAACTTATAGCATAGCTCAGAACACGATGACAATGCATTATTTTAATACTTTTAGCCATCTTTATCTTTATTTAGCAGAATTTATTTGGTTTTCAGCAAATTTTGCTGTATGAAAAGTTAGTTCGGAAAAAATCCGCAAGTTATTTTATTTGTTTTGCCATGTCCCATATTTACAATCTTCATTTTGACGGGTTTCAAATTTGTGATTTTTATAAATAAGAGATAAACATTGAATGACACCAAAACAGGAAATATATCGATTATATTATTTATTATTTCAAATATATCGATTTGTCCTTTTATAGGTTTAAGATCAGCTCTCTAGATGGTTGTCATATATGTGAAATAAATAAATTCGGAACTATTTTTTTTAACTAACATTATATATTATATAACAATAAAAATTATATTATCAACATTACAGATGATTCAACAGAAAATTTAAAAACGTAGTATATAAAAAGTTCTTTTTATCTTGAAATTATTTCACCTATATTTTGTAGAATTTACTCATTGTGGATAAAAAAACAAATACCAAATTGTCAAAAATAAAAAGCAAATTTGCCGAGAAATGTATTTGTAAATATAACTGTAAATACTTCCGCACATTTAAAATGACAAACTATAAGTTCAGTTAATAGCATTGCTTGAGATTTTATGGTATATATAATCTTAATAATGAACTGAAGGTAAACTATAGTAAGGGTAATATATTTAAAAGTAAAAGACAAAGCAATTGGTAACAAACTATAGGTTCTTAGATATTACTCTGTTGTTTGCCTAAAAATGTATACGCTTAGAAGTATAGTATGTATACACCGTTACATTTTGGACATAATGTTGTTAGATAGTACGCTGTCATTTGCCTAGAAATTTATGCGTAAATATGAATGCAGATACTTGCACATCTAGGAAAATAAGTTTTTGGACAAATTGATATACGTGTATTATATTTATGAATGAAATTTCAGTAAAATATGAATCTTGATATATCCACATAAAGGACTAAAAGTACATATTGGACAAATGATTGCCATTGTAGTAGAAATTTCAGCAAATACGAATGCTGATACTTCCAAATCTAGGACTATAAATAGTTAAACAAAACGCTGTCGATTTCCTAGAAATGTATACATATGTATAAACGTATACGTATGTATATATATGTATGTATGTGTGTGTGTGAAAGGAAGCTAGTAGTATAGTATATTGGGGAGCCGGGAGGCACGGAATCACCCAAGGGCACCCCACTCTCCTATTTACACTCTGCTATAAAAAGGGGGAGGGACGCCATTTTCCTTTCTATCCCCCCTCCCTTTTACTATTCCCCCAAAAGGTAATACCAACATGAATTACCTTAACTTACAATCTTCAAATATCCCTACGCTCTCTGAAATTCCCGTTCATTTATATAGTAGGGATAAATGTAAAAATTCTCTACTCTTTTGATGAATTTGTAGTGAAATCGACAAATATCCCGTTATTTGTGACTTAAATCATTTTTATTAAACCACGTGTCTAAGTGTTGTTGCTCACAATGCATATTTTTTTGGTGAGGGAAGAGAAAGGTGTGACAAAATCAGCCATTTTTAAATTTGAAAAAATAAATATTAACAATATTTTAATCATTCCATTTAATTTAAAAGTATAATTTTTAGGCACTTATATAAAAAACATAAATGGTGCTAACACATATAAAGCTGAATTTGTACGTTATACGCCGTAAATTCCTAGAAATTATTACTTAAATATGAGTGTAGATACTTCCTCATCTAGGACCATAAGTAGTTAGATAAAACACTGTTATTTTCCTATAAATGTATACGTATAAGTTTGCATCTAGATACTTGACACTTGCACATCTCAACGCTGTCCTTTTCCAAGAAATCTATAATTAAATTAATATAATTAATAATTAAAATTTGTAGTAATTTATAATATAAATAAAGCCTTATTTGAAACCCAAATTACCGTTATAATATCTCTAGGTCCTAGGTCTTGATTATGCTTAGACCTAAAATGAAATATAAATAAAATCAATTAATTAACTGTAAATAAAAGTAATTAACAATAAATAAAAATAACACAAATTGTTGAAATTATTTTATTATTTTATTTTTTAATATTTCATGTCTCGGTTTTTCGGATGAGAATATTGCTTCCGATCAGTATTCCGTTACCTTCGGTAACGGAAGCATTGTATTCACTTTTGAGATAGAAAAATTGCATGTCTCCGATTTGAAAAATCCCAAGACAGAAATTTGTTTCAGACATCAGGGAACATTTTTGGTCTCGTGTCTGTCTGTCTGTCTGTATGTTCGCAAATTCTGAAACGTGTGACGATAACTTGGTAAATGTCGACCGATTTTGATGAAATTTGGTAGACATGTTCATTTTACCAATGCCCAGGTCGAGTTTGTTGGACAACGTTATCCGTCCAAGCGTTAACGCCCAACGCTCTCGTAAACGTGAATTTCAATTTTAAAATTGGAATTTTAGGTCGGGAAAAATATCACACTTCATCTATTCAATGAGACAAACATTTTTTTCAAATAAATTTTTTTAGTAAAACCAACAGCGACACCTCTATGGAGTGTTAAAGATCGCTAAAACTATATTAATAGTTTTTACACAATAAACAATATAACAATAAAGTAATGTAACAATAATGTTAATGTTAATATAACAATAAAGTACATGATAGGATTCTATAGGCGGTCTATTTTTATGTTTTATGATTTGGTTTATTACCCTGAACTCTTCTAATCTGCTTAAATCTATACGCCAACTAAAGTACAGGTTGTAGGTTCTAGCCCGTCTAGGAGATTATACATTTTAGCAAATTTTTTTTAAATGTGAGTTTGTCGTCTTTGCAGAGCTTGGCTTGCGGAGCTTGGTTATTAAGGCTCCGATTTCAATTAAATACATGTCGGGGTCAGGTTATGAAAAATCATATCCCTAGGTTAAATCGAGAAATGAATTTAGCTTAGTTGGAGGTTCTATCACTAAAAAAAACATGTTATCAACTTACCGACCGATTTTGATCAGAAGCATTTAATTCTTTTCTATCTATATATATAAATTTAAAATGTTGTCAGTACATTGATAAAAATTGCAAAATTGTTGGATACTTTTCTTTTCATACATTCCGAAAAACCGAATCTGGTCTTAACTTTTTACTTTCTCATATAAAGAGAAAGTATTGTGATGGCGCGAAAATTCGATTTTGAGATTTTGATGGATTTACACGTTTTGAGGTCCCCTGAGTCCAAAAAAGTGGTTTTTAAAAAATGTCTGTCTGTCGTCTGTCGTCTGTCGTCTGTCTGTCGTCTGTCTGTCGTCTGTGCAGACGCCTGGAGCCCAAACTACTGGGCCGATTTTGACGAAATTTGGCATACATGTTCAGAAAAATCATACCCCGAGGCGAAATCGAGAAATGAATTTTAGCTCTAAATTTGGGGGCGCTATCCCCCAAAAACTCTGAAAAAACATGAAAAAAAATTATTTCTCGAAAACGGTTCCGACGATTTTGATTAAAAAATTCTAAAATGTAGTCCATTTGAATACGAATCCAACGATATAAGCCGTTTTCCCGGGAAAAATCGGTTAGAGGTGGTTAGAGGTGGTTAGAGGTGGTTAGAGGTGGTTAGAGGTGGTAAAACGCGGACGGAGAGAGCCCGGGTTCGATTCCCCGACCAGGAGAAGTTATTTTTATGATAAATTTTGATGAAATGTTCAATAATATTTAAATGTACATTTGAAAACTAATAAATGGAAACACTGGGCTAAGTAATTATAAACTCATATATGAGAAAGTTTGTCTGAGTTGTCTCGGACCGATTTTTACGTGTATGAATATGTCCACCAGTCCGACTTCATAGGCTCAAGACTGACTAAACAAAATCGATTCATTTTTTCGCAGAGGTTTGCGGCCAACATGTTGCGCTAATTTTAGGCTTGGTTTTCATCGAAAAATATTGAGTAGAACCAAAGTTATTAACAATTTTTTTTTTTTCATAACATTGTCGGTAATTGATTTTAACATCGAAACAAATATGACGTATAACTCTTACAGTTTTTAAGCTAGAGATTTGAAACTTGGTGCAAAAATCAGTATCTACATAATATACTTGTGTCTGTCTCGCCCGGAAAATCATAAATTTGTGATATCATTATCCCATTCTGCTGAGTCAGCAAACATTCGTAAAAATATTGAAACTTTTCCGATAGCGCTGAAGTTTTCACTAATTATACTACTTTATAAGAATAATAATTTCCTAAAAATTGCGTTATGATATCTGCCGCCATTATGAAAATTTCAAATCTCTGAACTTTGAAACTTAAACTTAACTTAATAATTTTGGAACTATTTCGCTGATTGTGGTGATCATCACACCAATTATAGCCCTCTATAAGAATAATAATTTCCCTATATTTCAAATAAATATCAACACAAAAATTTAAAACTTTGCAGGTGTGCTATGTGTAATAGTAATAACCCAATAACAGAAAAATTATAGATAAGCCCAAAACATCATCCCTCAAAAACTATAGGGGTTGGAATTAGAGGACATCCTGAGAAAATTCATATTTGCGCCATGTTTCCTTGATGATTGAGTTTTTAGTGCCCCCCCCCCCCCCCTATTTTTGAAAATTTACCCCTTTTTGGTAAAACCAAAAAAAGAAACCCTTATAGTTTCGTTCCTGTGTCTGTCTGTATGTCACTCTGTACTGTTCCAATAACTTGAATCAAAAGAGATAAAAATATGAAACCTTGCAGTATTAAAGATTTTGACTCACACACAGGAAAAATAGAGCGAACTCAAAATTATCATCTGTTCAAATTCAAAATGGCGGATAACAGGTGTCACGCGAAAATATTTTTTTTTTTAAATTTTGAGTGGGGTATCAAATGCAAGGTATAAAAGAGTATAGATTACCAAAATATATAACACTTGTGGATATTGTTTAATTTTTCATATCATTTTGTCAAAAAACATAGTATATTTTTGCGTGCTCCCCCGACCCACCATAAACTATATTTCTGCTGTTACTAAAAATATAAAAAATATGCAAAATGTGTGATCTGTTATGGGCCATAGAACAAATAAGAATAGCAATTTGATCTGATTAACTGGGAATTCAAAATTGCTGATAATTCATATAACGGGATTTTTTTTTTTTTTTTTTTTTTTTTATTTAAGATGGGTATCAAATAAAAGGTAATGAAGAGAGAATTACAAAAATATATAAAACTTGTGTAAATTGTCTAATTTTCCACGCCATTTTTTCAAAAAAACATTAACATTTTGCTTGCCCCCCCCCCCCCCTTTATTCTAACCAATTTTATGTTCACAATACCAACGAAACCCTTTTCTTGTGAGACTTCACGCACAACTATTTTATTTTAACAAATCAACAAAAAAAATCATATTTATTCTTTGTTAAAAAAAAAACACCGGTTTTTAAGGAAAAAAAATCACCCCCCCCCCCCCCCCTACCAAAATCTTAATAATAGGTATGCACTACTTTTTGAAATTTTAAGTCTGTGTTTTTTGCTGAAACTGTTTTTCCCTCACGTAATATAAATTTACAACGATAAATAAGCAAATGCCTTAAATTACTTATTACTTATATAGAAGCTGGAAGATTGCTTATTTTATATTTAGTATGTATAATTATTAATTAAAGGTCATAAGGGATTACGTCTGTTTAAATTTTTAATTGTTATTTTATTTGATTACTTTTACCTGTGGTATTTATCAAAACATATTTATTTATTTAATAACTCATATACATACATATAATCAATTTTTAGTAAGAGTAGATTTAGAGAAAACAAAAAATTAATAATAACTTTAAAATTTTAACGTAAATGAGCCTATACAGGCGACAGATAAATAGACATTAGAAAAAAACTCTTTTAGACTCATAAAACTATAATCATAACAAGTATAAATCTCTCAAAATTTCAAAATAATAAAAACAAATTACATCCCATTAATTTCTTTTAGCGAATTTTCGAAGAAAATTAAGCTTCTGTTATATGTATATATGTTTATATGTATGTGTCACTTCAGACGTTATCTCACGCTAGGATGCACTTAACAAATCTAAACAAATTTTAAAATATCAATAATATCAAAAGAAAGGATGAGTTCGTTGGCCAACATTTTTTGGAGTCCATTTAAGGGTCAAATTTGGACAATTTAGGGTTAAAAATAGTATAAAAACGTGTTTTTTCCATTTTACCCCCCCCCCCCCCCTTATATGAAAATATGACAAAAGTGTACATAACAACAATTACTGTACTCTTAAAGAGCTTTCCAACGACATGCATCTAGAAGGGTAAATATACTATTTTTTACTTTTGTACCCCGTACCCCTGTGTACCATTTTTGTTTTTTTTACCCATCCAAATTCTAAACCAAAATTTTCCTATTTATCATAAGCCAATAATACGCAGATTTCTTAATATACGCAGAAAATTCGCTAATCAAGTCGTGGTGCATGACTGGTCTTTTTATTTATAAAAAACCAAGCGAAAATTAAAACATATAAGTTATTGTACTTCATAAATATATTTCAATTTCGTAGCTGAGAAAATTATAGCAAGTGGCTCACTTTTAGAGTAAAATTCCCAATTTTTTCTTCAAGCATATTCGTTTTATATTATACTTACTAGGTACTTTTTTTTAGGACTTAAAAAATGAAAACACGAAATGTATAATTGTCGTGTATTCCAATTTTTTTTTTTAATTCTATAGTAACGAACACCTGTCATGTTTTTCTATCGGCTCTATAACTGAAAAAAAAAGGTCAAACTACATTGAGTTTCTTGTTCTTACTCCTTTTTTTTTCTTATATATTATTATACACCTACTATTTCCGGCAAAAGTTCGCATTATTTAGACATATTATATAGCTCTAATATTCTTCCATAGGCATACACACATATTGTAGGTAAATAAATATACGGTTTTATCTTGGACTATATAAGTTATTAGATAAACAACTGTGTCTTCTCTAGAAATTTGTATCTATAGATTTAGTGGCTTCATCTTGGACAAGTTTATAGGTAGAACACAGTCACTTATCTAATTATATATATTATAACGTATAAATATAGTGTCACATTTTGGACTTTAAGTTAACAGGTAGAAAACAGCCACTTATCTAGAAATATTAATGTATAAATAATGTGAAAATCTTGGACCATAAGTTATTAGATAGAACACTGTCACTTTTGATATTTTTTTTCGTATATTTAATTTATTTAATATATCGTTCCATTTATAAAAATTTAAAGAAGATTTTAACTCTTACATAAATACTGATCTTATATCATTAACTGTTTTCATCCATTAATTACGATGATAAATTTTGTGAATGAAATATTTATAGATTTATAGAATCATTAATATTTTTTATTTTATATATATATATATATATATATATATATATATATATATATATATATATATATATATATATATATATATATATATATATAATATATATATATATATATATATATATATATATATATATATATATAATATATATATATATATATATATATATATATATATATATATATATATATATATATATATATATATATATATATATATATATATATATAAAATTTAATTACGAAAAAAACTCCTTAAAATAAATTAAAAGAAAAATTATTTTTTAGCGCTAAATTTAAGAGAGGGGCATTATTTTCTAAAAGTGTAACATGTAGGTAATACACAATAATTGCTCGAAATCGGTTCAATAGACGTGTTTGTGTAAAAGCAAGACACGTGTGACGTTTGACAACAACCACTACTTTGGACGTTATACCGAGTAAATTTTAAAATCTAATTTTTAATAATTTTTTAAAAATTATTTCACAGTACATTCTCATGTTATGTAATGTTCAATAAAAAGAAAAAAAAAGAAAAAAAAAGAAAAAATAGACTACCAATTAGTGTGGCACATAGCTTCCTCGCATCCTATCATGTACTTTATTGTTATATTAACATTAACGTTATAATACTTTATTGTTATATTGTTTATTGTGTAAAAACTATTAATAGTTTTTAGCGATCTTTAACACTTCATAGTGGTGGTGCTGTTGGTTTACTAAAAAATTGTATTTGAAAGAAATGTTTGTCTCATTGAATAGATGAAGTTTGATTTTTTTCCCGACCTAAAATTCCAATTTTAAATTTAAAGTTCACGTTTACGCGAGCGTTGCGCGTGAACGCTTGAACGGATAACGTTGTCCTACTAACTCGTCCTATGGGCATTGGTAAAATGAACATGTCTACCAAATTTCATCAAACCGATCGACATTTACTCAAGTTATCGTCGCACGCTTCAGGATTCTCGGACACACAGACCGACAGACAGACACGAGACCAAAAATATTCCCTGATGTCTGAAACGGATTTCTGTTTTAGAATTTTTAAAATCGGAGACATAAAACTTTTTAGTTCTCAAAAGTGAACACAATGCTTCAGTTACCTTCAGTAAGCTCGGAAGCAATAATAAATAAAAATATAAAAAATTAGTATCAAATATTTATAAACTAGATAAGTAATTAGGCGCGAAACTCAATTATTTTAAAAAAGGGAGCCCTGCGATGTCTTTTTTATTATTTAATTAATAATATATTAATTACAAACAATTGAATAATTTATTTTATACATATATATCGGCATAAATAAATATTTACATAAACTTGAAAGATATATGCAATATATAAAAGTAAAAAAGACAAAAAAAAACGCGGTGGTAGTAAAGAAAGTGAAGGGAATTTTTAAGCTGTGTAGTTGGATAACCTGATTGCCCCCACCCCAAGTCCCCCCCTATAGTCTCTCAGTCTGTTACACAGTGCCGTTGATTCGACACCTTCTGTTTTTGTTCTTTCTGTTTACATTTTTTAATTTACAAAAAACCCAAACTTTTTTTTACTAAAAAGTATCCAAATTAGTTCCAATTCTCCCTTTACCCCCCCTTAAAATATATATATATTTATCGATAATTTGTATATCATTTTTAAAAATTAATAAACAATTTTTTAAAAATAATACAAAACTTCGATTTATACTGTATTATTTTATTAATAAATAAAAGCAAACATCATTTACTTCAAAAGTACCGTGATTTTAAAACCTTCGTAAAATTTTACAATAATATAACAAAAGGAAGATTAAAATACACGCAAAAAAGTGCTCAAATAAATATTTGTTTTATTTTTTGGATTAAATTTCATCAACTATTGACGGTGAGTTTTTTTTTACATTATTATTTGATATTATCATTTAGCAATATATTTGATTGTTTGTATATTTTTTTGTATTAGTATCTTATCTAAATATGTAATTAAGTTAGTTTATTTTCTAGCCATTATTCGTTCTTACTCTACCATCACTCGTAAAAATAATTTATACTTTGTTTTATTATTAATTTATTAACCATAATTTATTTATTTTGTCGAATTATATAATTATTTGTTAAATATATAAAAATTGCATTTTGATGTACACACACACACACACACACATATATATTACATATATATATATATTATTATCTGAGGTTTTATATAAAAACCCTTTAAAAGATTAGTTTTAAAGATAATGATTATTCGGAAATATTATTTTTATGTTTAAATTTAATCAACTAAATACCATTCATTTCTCAAATAACCGTCTTAAGAATTTACATATTTATTAATCAAACAAACACCTTACGAAATTATAATATGCCTACCACCTAAACATTTTATTTATTTTTTAAATAAAACCCCAATTATTTTTTATTCAATTAAGTATCTAATTTATTTATTAACCATATTAACAACTTATGTATTTAGTAACAGAAAAAACACCCTACGTACTTATGTAAATACCTAAGCACCTTGTTCATTGACCAAAAAACAAACATATTAGTAAAATGTTCTGTAAAACTGGAGGAAATCGGTTACAAAATTCAAGAAAACTAGTTAAGAAAACTTGAGCTTTATGTCTACTTCCAAGTTTGAATAGATCCTAATGAATATTATGTTTTAAAAATTAATTAAATTTTACGTAACTTCGTTTTATTTATAAATATTAGAGTTGTAAAAATGTCTTATTTAAGTTTTAATGTAATTAAATCTTATGATATTTTACTTAAGTAGGTACTCTCCAATAAATAATTATAATAAAAGAACTGTTTATTTGGGTTTAACTTTTTGTAAGTACCAATTAATAAAAAATAATAATTGCCTGTGAATTTATCGAAAGAGCCAAATCTACCAAGTTTTTATCATAAAACCACTAGTTAATGTTGGACTGATTTAGAATACTTTAGTTCCAAATAAGCTAATTTTTTAATACAGGCCGATTTTAAACCACTTAAGTTCCAAAAAATAGTTACAGACCGATTTCGAACCACTCTAGTTGCAAAGTACTCCATGGTTACTACAGACCGGTTTCAAACTCGTAAGTTCATTGCCACACGGGGTGAGATTATTATGTGCTCATGATGGTAAGGGGTGGCACACAACCCTTAATATAGTACAGTTCCTAATCATAATAAAACATATTTTGTTACTGTTTATCACAGTTAAAATTTCAACATTTGAGAGGAAAATCGTAAATCAACAAATTGAAGTACAGAACAACACGTGGTTTTGTTTACTTTTTCTGGTGGCAAATTTAATATTTATATATATATATATATATATATATATATATATATATATATATATATATATATATATATATATATATATATATATATATATATATATATATAATATATATTATTATTTATATTTAGGAACTTATTATGTACTTATCTGGAAAGATGTACCGAGTTATTTAATTACTTGAGAATGTTAATCGAAAAGTTATACAAACTGGTGTAATAACTACTATTATGAAGTTCATGTTAGATATTAAACGAAACTTGTATTTATACGCGAGGATATTTTGTTATAGGTTAATTATTCATAATTCACATTTTATCAAATTACAGGAAAGCTATTTTCTTCGCACTGAAAACAAAAAATAAGTAGCATTGTTTTCAAAATACACAACATGTTTTACAATGATTATTATTGATTTATTTAACAAATCAGTTCTAATATTCTTACATCGATTATCTGCCTGCAATGTAGTATAAACTACTAAAGTAAATTTTTTCAAACATTTACTTACAATAATTTCCTCTTAGGCACAGATTGGTATTAATTAATCGTGTTCAGTGTCTTTCTTCGTTATTTTAGGTTCATAGTATTAGGATTACGGACGACTTTACACTTCATTGACCGATCCAACTGAAGACCTATAACCGAAGAGACTACGTACGACTTAAACGCTTTACTAACTTAGGCTATTTTAGAAGATTTGTGTCCTTAAAAACTTAGCCATGGAATACTGTACACTTACTTCGCTTCCAAACGGTTTTGGTATTCAAAACCCCACGGAAACAGTAATTTCAAAACGTTTTCAAGTTCAAGGTCACAGCAGCAAATTTTTGGCTCTGCATTAAAACTGTATTAAAAAAATATTATGGAAACAGGTATTGAATTGAAAATAGAATTGAGACATGCATAGTGGGGTAAGCAGAAATATAATAACCTGACTTAACTATAACTAGTCTGGGAGTTTATAGTTTTCAAAATTGTTGAGAAAACCTTTTTGGAAACTTCTCATGAAAACCCTTTTGGTTTGAAACCAAAACAGTTTTCAAAGCGGTTTTAAATACTCATGGAAACGTAGTATTGTAACACTAAAACACGCTGTCGAATAATATTTATCTGAAAAGTTTAACTGACAGTTAAGATGATTAGGTATATGCAGTTTTCATTTTTGAAATTAAAAATAAAACACGCTGACAAATATCTTAATAATTTACCTGATACATATTGCCATAAACATTTATTAAAAATAAAAATATTGTATCTTAATTTGTTTGTTATTATCAATTTTCCTCATTTATTAATAACATAAACGTAAATTTATCAAAGTTTTATTGTAAATCATTTTTTAATTATCGCGTTGTTTATGAAAATAAATCGTTTTATTGAGTTCATAAAGAAACCTTGAACTGAATTTAAAATTTTAATCATTCACCTTTTGAATACTGGTGTCCGGGCTGGGATAATTATATGTCACAGTTTTTATTATGCTACTTAACTTTTTACTTGCTTACTTACTTTTTATTTAGTGGTAAACATGTGTATATATATGTATGTTTAAAATCAGGGTTACCTTATGATATATACATATATTTTTAAATAATATATCAATGTCAGTGTTATCCATTTGGTTTATTTTATTATTTATTATAAAATAGTCTTTGAAAGTAGAAATGTTAAAGATGGGGGCTAATTCATATTGTACTTGCCAGAGAAATTTCCTAAAGGGTGGTTAGAGGTGGCTCTAAATCCCGGCCTGGCACGTACCAATACAGTATGAATTTACCAAGAAGGGTTTGTTAACAATGTTTTTTTATAGTATTTATATTTGTTTAATTTTTTAAAAGTTCTTACGCTTAGACCAAGTAAAATTGTTATTAGATTCAATATGTTTAAAATTATTAAAGATATTTAGAGATAGATTTCATGAGATTAGTGAAAGAGTTTGTGAAGGATTTTTTTGGGATATAGGTGGAATTTATGTCTAAATCATGTGTTATCTACTAAATCAGTACGCCTACATGATCCAAGGATGTTGAATTCTAAATCACGAGATAGCTATGTTGAGGTGTAAATCAGTTTAGATTCCATACCAAGAGATATCTAAGGATGTTAGAATTCTAATCATGAGATGGATATGTTGTCAAAATCAGATTAAATTTCTTGACAAGACAGTTGTCCTAATCAATAGGGATTTTAGGTAAAGATGTATCTAAGGATGTTAGGATTCTACTCGTAAATCATAAGATATCTATGCTGAGGATCTCTTATGTTAAGAGGTATCCACATTTTTCTGAAATTACTCTAAGATATCCAAATCAGTAAAGATACCCTTGTCATGAGGAATCCAATTTTAAATCATGAAATTTATATGGTAAGGTTCTCTGTATTATCAGAATCAGTTTAGATTTCGTGTCCGAGAGTTAGAGAGTGGTATCCAAGGAGTTTTGCTTTGTAAATCATGAGTTATCGATGTTAAGGATCTGTATTATGTTCGCAGTGTTCAATTTAGTTAAGGTTCCGTGTAAAGAGGTATCCTAATCAATAAGGATTTCATGTGAAGATGTAAGGATGTTAGGATTCTACTAGTAAACCATGAGATATCTATGTTGATGGGGATCTCTATGTTATGGGATATCCTAATCTTGTCATGAGGTATGCATGGACGTTTAAGTCATGAGATATCTATGTTATGGATCTCTATGTTAGGAGTATTCAAATAAATTACGTTTCTAGATGTATCCTAATCAGTAGACTCCACTGATTAGTTTTAAAGAAAGCATTGTTGTTGTGCATGGTTAATTCTTTCATTATTTAAAAATAACATGGCGTTAAATTTAGTTATTAACATGATGATGATCGACAACCAAAGAAAAAGTAAAAATCACCAAACATCATTTTCTGACATCTAATGAAGATTTGAATAGAGCAAACAAAGTGGTACCCTGTGATCTTTCTTCAACAGTCCTTTTGAAAATAGGGGTGCTTTATGCCCTTCAAACCCCAACAAACCAACCCTCCCCGAGTCTAGTTACATCCCTTTTATCTCCTCGGTATTCAAAAATACGCCATTTTGTTCATTGGCTCATCAGGGTGGGATTTCATTGGTCCAGCATTCTGTTCAACCCCTCCTAGTATTGGCATACCCTCTCTTTTAAAACTACCCTCTTCAAATAATATTTTAAAAATCTTGTATTTTATTTAAGAAAAATATAAACTGCGTTAATTACTACCATTTATCTTTTAAATTATAGATTACTTATTGAAATTTTAATAATATTTAACGGTAAAATTGAGGAAAACATATTTGAAGTTTTGTCTGTAATTCGTTTTTACACAGACAACTAACATTAATATCGTCTTATTCGAAATCCTAATCTTACGTGTATTACGTTCACGATATTTCCTACTACTTTTTATAAAATATATAGATATTATTTGAAATCTCTTAATTAATATTAAAGAATTGTTGAAAATTGTATCTATATCGCTTGTTTACATGTTTACGTTTTTTTTAAACTAGTTTTTATAAAATGACAATTCCTTTAAGATCTTGTTTGCGACTGCTTTAGTACTTTCCACTGTCAGTGAGATCGTGTAAGTAATCTTCATACAACGTTATGAATTCCTCTTATTCATTAAGAAACAAATATAATTTAAGACATCAGCATTAATGAAGTCTTATTTGAAATCCTAATCGTACGTGTATCAATTGCCTACTACTTGGTATAAAGTAGATTTTCATTTTTATATAAAGTAAAGAGATCTTATTTGAAATCTTTATTACTATTAAAAAATTGACAATTGTATCTCGATCATGTTTACTTTTGTTTATGAAATGACAATTCCTTTAAGATCTTGTTTGCGACTGCTATATTACTTTCCGCTATCAGAGTGATCGTGTAAGTGATCTTTATACAACGTTATGAATTCCTCCTACCATTAACAAAAAAATATAATTTTTATAAATTTACGTACTTACTGAGATAATTATTTGATCTTTCTGCATATTTACATAAATTTACTTATTTGCTAAAGTCATGTTTATGATTTTCTGCAGTGCACTTATGGAAGATAATGCACGATCTTTTTACGTCTTAATAACAAATTCTAGATTTATATATTAGCGATCTCGCTATTATATTACATGAATTTTTATACTTACTGATGTAATGTTTTTTTACATCCTGCATATTAAGATAAATTTACTTACCTGCTATAATATGTTTATGACCTTTCTACAACATAAACATTACGATATTTCTATAATGTATATTATTTATACGAATTTACTTATAAAGGTTATTGTTAGCATCATATCTCTACAACTCATAAAAAAATCAAGATTTATATATTTGCCATCTTTCTACTATTTTATCTATATTTTCCCCACTTATAGGGCTAGAGCTCATAATTTGCGAGTCATAGTGTAATCTCTGACCTTGCATAATAACTCTTGTGATATTTGATTTTCTCTAATTTATATTATTCCAGTAAGGATATTTAAATTTGACGAAATTAGGAAGGAATCAACGTCCTTCTACAATAATTGATGAACAGACTCTATTGCCTACAAGAAATGAGCATTAGTTAATTTATTGAAAATCGCCTCAAATTAAGGACGAAATATTGCATTAAAATTAGTTAGTTGTTTTTAGTATAACATCCCTGAAGACATAACAAAAAAACATAACATGCTTTTTTTTAACTTAATAATGAATTCCAGAATTATATAATATTTGCTATCTTTTAACTACTTTACTTGAATTTCCTTACTTATAGAACTTACGATAGAATGTTCGATCTTTCTACTGCTTTATATGAATTTGCGTAATTATAGAACTTATTAATTTGCGATCGTTCTCCAATTTAGTGTATGAATTTCCGTGCTGAATTCCGTCCGTATACAAGTAGTTTTTTGGGGAAAATCTTATTTTCGAGTCATTGAAAAAAAGAAAATAAATAAATAATAATTTCAATGGGTGAGTAGTCGGGTTCGATACCCTGCCGGATAAGAATTATTTTTACAATAAATTTTGATAAAATGTTGAATAATTCATAAATATAACCGTGGTAAAACCGAAGCAATTAACAAAACGGAAAACACGAAGAAATTACGTTTATGAGAAGGTTTAGCACGATTGGTATCGAACAAATTTAGATTTTTTTTTTACGTGCAATATTTTTTTTTTCTAAAAAATCTTGGGGCCGTCCTTTTTTTGGTAAAAAATTCAAACAATTTAATTATTACCAAAAATTATCCTAATGGCATTTTGTTATCTTATTGTGTTTTTCTTTGACGGGATATAGACACGGGTGCTAACGTGAAAACTATCAAGATACCCGACACAAAGAATAAACGGACAAGATCCGGGGCCAGGAATAAAAAGATGAAGGGAGTTACAGGAGATATGGAAGGCCAGCAGCCGGCACCCTCTGACGATGTCAACGGCTTCGGCCAGAGGTAAGAACAGACCCTCAAACAAAACAAAATTCAAAAAATCAACTTCCGCCATCAATTTTTTTTTAAAAACAAAAATTTTCTTACCCAAATTTTGCATTTTTTTTGTTTTTTTTATAATTTTTGTTTTTTTTACACTTACATGTCTTTGTGTTACCGTGCATAAAAGTTTAATAACGAAAAAGGCTGCAGAGAGAAAAATATTGAGTTCGCTATATTTTTCCTGTGTGCGCGTCAAAACGATCTTTTTTAATGGAAAGTTTCACGTTTATATCTCTTTTGGTTCAAAAGTTATTGGAACCGTACAGAGTGACAGACAGACACAGGAACGAAACTATAAGGGTTTCTTTTTTTTGGTTTTACCAACAAAACCCTAAAAAGGGTTTTTAAAAAATGAAATTCATAAGTATTATCAAAATGACCGAATTACACTTCATTATAATCCTATTCATTCATGTTTGTATAATTTAAAATCATATTCATTCATATCTAACTGCAATTTACAATCTCATTCATTCATATAAATTTACAATTTACAATCCTACTCATTCATATTTGATTTTTATTATTTACAATCTTATTCATCGACATCTAACTACATTTACAATTATATTCATTCATATATTTGAGAATTATTTACAATTCTATTCATTCAGATTTGTTTATAATTACCAATCCCTCTCAATGATATTAGACCATTCATTCATATTTGTTAATAATAATTATTAATCATCACTATTAAATCCTATATTTATTCATTTTTTTAATAATTTTACAATCTTATTCATTCATATTTTTTTACAATTACCAATCCTTCTTTCTGATATTAGATCTTCTACATTCATATTTTTTTTATTATTACTAACCTGTATTATTGATATTATATTTAATAACCAATTCCATTTATTCAAAATATAATATCGTAATTTCATTGATTTATAAATGTTAGGTTTCAATTTATCCTAAATATAATATATGTAATTAATTGAAGTAAAAAAACGAATGGTTACAATTGTTTCAATTAAAAGTAAATGTAGTTTATTTAATACAAACTAGCGCTGTTTACTTACTTATTTAAAACCCCGTTTCTCTCTGTATGCCTTGATACTTTTGTTTTACAGTAACTTATAAGACATTTATCCTAGCATGCATTTGTTAACTTCTATTTTTAAAATATATATTTCTTGCCTGGCCGTTAGTAGAACAAATAAGAAGATTTTAGTACAACATTTCTTCAAAAATAAAATGTGAAACTCTAGTTTATCAGTTGTTTGGTTTCTTATCACTCGTTTCAATTATTCATGGGATAAAATGGTTACATGATAAAATTACACAGCTAAAATTACACATGGACAAAATTACACTAGGAAGAAATTACACTAACAAAAAATTACACATTTAAAGTTTTAGGAAAAATTAATTAAATAGTTTGGTTGTCGTATTAATGTTGAAATAATTTATAATTTTTAAAATGGTTACATAGATTAAATTTATCATTAAAAACTACTAATTACTAATTAACTATTATTTACATTTTTTAAAATAAGTTCCGCTAAATGACGACCGTTATATTAAAGCATGTTCTGAAGTTCTAAGTCTTTTACGGAAATTCTCACTAAATCGTCACAGTATCTCTGTGTGATGGTATGGTAATAAGCAAAATTTCCGCGATTGGGCTGCTGCAAACCCTTCTGAATTCATGAACGGCCATAGGAACCACCCTTTTTGCCTCTAGGCCACCCGAAATAAAAATTCCAATTTAGAACTTTTTGATATGCAAATTAGATAGCAGATGTGGCATCTATGGCAAAAAAATAAGAATAGTTTACACTAAACACTTTTTTATACCTCCAATAATTTGCCTCCCTATAAGAGGGCAAAAGTATAAAAATGGTAGATCTACAATATACGGTGTAAAATATTGGAAATGTAAAAATATGACGTAAAATATTTTTATTTTTTGCTCTGGATTCCAAATCTGCTATCGAAAATACGCACTCAAATTTGAAATTTTTAAGATTGGCCTAGGGGCAAAAAGGGTGGTTGCCCCTACTACGGGAGTGGATGAAAATTTACTTGCCTTTACATGGTACAGATTCCCCTAGTTTCATTAATTTGTCTCAAACCGTTCAAAAGTTAAGAGGAGGGGGGGGGGGACTTCTTGGACCACCCTGTAGGTGGGCTTAAGCAAGGGCTGACTGAATCTCTTCCCATCCTCTAAGCTAGATGACACTTGAATACTTGAACCTCATAGTTTAACATTTATTTCATTCTTTGTGTAATTTCTTCTTCGTGTAATTTTTTCCCCGTGTAATTTTTTCAACGTGTAATTTGTTTCATGTGTAATTCTTTCCTGACACCGGATAAAATGTTAGTATAAGCTTATAGGATTGGATTTGTTGGGGCTAATTTTATTTTACTCAAGAAGTTTTTAAGAATGTTAATAAGTGGGGTGCCATAATCTGTTGCTTATAATTATCAATTTCTGTCTTAATTGGCATAAACGCGTTGAAATAGTAACAGTAGACTGAGTATAAAACGTCCTTTAATCCTTTAACGTGGTAATTTTTGTTTTATGTAGTTTTCATTGATAAACAAGTGAAAGTGGACGAAAGCACTATAATATTCATGTTCATTTCATTGATAAATAAGTAAAAGTCCTCGAATGATCTTGTTGTCGTGTTCATTTCATTGATAATTAAGTGAAAGTGGACAAAACCACTATAATATTCATGTTCATTTAATTGATAAATAAGTAGAAGTCTCTGAAAGAACGAGTAATCATAAACAACAAACATTTATGATGATATAGTTAATTGGTTAAAAGTTGCATATACTATACAATGGACATTGGACATGTTAACTCGCCAATTCCTTTTTGCCTCTTATAAGTCATTTTTTCAATAATTTTTTTTCTTACGTGTTTTTTTGGGCGCGTTTATTCGTCAATGAGGTTCTGCCTCTTATAGGCCATTTTTCAGTTATTTTTTAGTTTTTTTTTATGGTAGTCGTGTCTATTGTCAATTGCAGTGTTGTACTATGGGTGGAGTTAACTCGTCAATTGTATTGAGTTTCTTATAGGTCATTTATTAGAGTTACTTTTGTTCAACAATAAGCGTGTTAACTCGATAATAATTAAGTTCTGACTCTTACAAGTAATTTGTCCATATAATATAATGATTTCCCATTATAGTGTTAATTTATTAGACATAGTTTTTTTTCTATATATATAATTTTGTCATTGTCTTGCTATTGTTCAATATTTTTAATTTTTTTTTTGTTCAACTATTATTTTTTAATTTCCAATTCAAATAGATTTACGTTTTTTCTCGTTTCAGTGTGTTAGATTAGATATTGAATTTACAGTTTTTTTTTTTTTGTTTGTTTTAAATATTAGATATTGACTTTTGTTTCTTTTATTTATTTTTTTTTTTTTTTTAAGACTTGCTTCATATATTGCACGTTTATTCCTCTGCTTTGTTACGAATGTTTCAGATTATATATATATTTATTACATTTCTATTTGTTTGATACATAAATGTTTCGATTTATTTGATTCATAAATTCAGACTTTATCAAACATATATGCATGTATAGCAATTACACTGACGTCGTTTATAATAATATTTAGTTTCTGTAACTGAAATTGTTCCTTTCATTTTAATCCAAACACTGACATTTATTTGAATATTCACTACAATATAATATCCAGAAATAATTTCACTAGAACTTTAAAATTTGAAAGTGAGTTTCCTTTTATGATATGAACAACTTTAGAGAAAGAGTTTAAAGTGTTATTTTGTTCAGTCTATATATACGTTTCACTGAAGATAGTCAAAAGACTGAACGATCGTCTGATTGTAATATATAAAAATTGTGGTTAGACAAATATATATATTTTAGAACAACGTGTGTTTCAAAGTTTCAAGTGTTAATTTTCATCATGTTCGATTACCACAAAATATCGGTCAACACAACCAATTTTTGTAAGAGGAAGTATAGAAATCAGTTAAAAGTTCGTGTTTTCGGAATTTTAGTACATTCTCATTCATGACAAAGTAATCAAGTCATTTGTGAGTTCCTTCTCACTTCAAGTATATACATATTTATTTATTAAAAGCGAAGTGTAAATTTGTTGGGCAGAATTGTCGAATCAGTGATAGTGATAAGCTTTAGCACTTTTTAAGTATACATATACTTCTTTTTTTTTATTAAAAAAAACAAAAAACTAATTTTCACACATTATAAACTTGTAGGATATAGTAATCGAATAATTTTTTAAATTAATCGAATATGTTTTTATCTATAAAAAACAAAGCGAAAATTAATACATAAGGTAATATACGTTCATAAGTAATACAAAAATATATTAGGTATTGATCAATACGCATGTTAGAGTTCATATCATATATTTTGATATGCTAACTTCGTATTATTATTCTGTACATATATGTAGTTGTATAAAATCATAGGTAGGTTCAAGCCGTTCACAGGATGTTACGCTTCTAATTATGCATACGTTTTATGCAAGTATAATGGAGGTTTTCTTTCTTTGGACACAAAAACCAACTATCGCTGATAACACTGATATGGAAGCTGGTGAAGGCGGAAAGGTCGCTAAAATAGTGTTGCCAGACGGAAAGGTCGCTAAAATAGTGTTGCTAGGCGGAAAGGTCGCTTAAATAGTCTTGCTAGGCGGAAAGGTCGCTAAAATAGTGTTGCCAGACGGAAAGGTCGCTAAAATAGTGATGCTAGGCGGAAAGGTCGCTAAAGTAGTGTTGCTAGGCGTAAAGGTCGCTAAAGTAGTGTTGCTAGGCGGAAAGGTCGCTATAATAGTATTGCTAGGCTCCGTTCTGTTCTGACACGTAGTATCACCGAAATAATTCCTTCTTTCCCTGGAATTGTGAAGGAGCAAGTGTCTTCAGTAACAACCCTTAATATTGGATTTAACGCTTGTAGATACGTGAGAATCTAACTTTTTTTTAAATACAATCAACTCTAACTTTCGGGATTTCGGCTGTACGCGAGAATTTATTTCTTACTTAATTTTTACATTCGCATACCTATCCAGCTTATTTGTGGATAGTTGAAATAAAATTATCACTGTAGGTCTATTAAAATGATTTCAGAGATTTGGTGGATGTAAACTTGGATTTAGGAAATGTTTTTAATTTTTTTAAATTTTTGAGTGATGTATCAATTGAAAGCTGCTGCTGAGTAGGTTACAAATATATATATATATATATATATATATATATATATATATATATATATATATATATATATATATATATATATTCTTTTTTAAATGTTGTATTCTTTATTGGTTTTATGAGTTGAAATATACCTACCTCAAAAAATCCCCCCCCCCAAACCACCCTATAGCGGCTAGTCCTAAAATTTTAGACTAATTCAAGCAAAAAATACCTTATTATGGGGCGATGAAAATAACGTGGGGGAATTCCCAATTTTAAAAAAAAATTCAAATTTTGTGGGCGCACATGGACAGTGCACACAAATTTATATTTTTGTTTATAATTTTGAGTAGGGTATCAAATGAAAGCTCCTGACGAGTACGTTACAAATATCTATTTGTACGTTTTAAATTTTGCTTTCCTTATGAATTAAAATATACCCAAAAATTCCCCCCCTTCCCCAATCACCATATAATGGCTAGTCCTAAAATTTTGAAATCATTCATGCAAATAATACCTAATTATAAGGCGATGAAAATTTCCAGAAAAAGTGTAATTTATCTTATCATTACCGATAAAAAATATTGTGATCGAACCGGGGACTCTTTAATTTTTTGTTTGATTTTTGGAGCCTTTCGCCTTAATTTGTTTATATTTTTTTTATTTTCATATAAAGGGCTGGATGAGGAAAAAATAAATGTTATTCATAATATAATATTGCATATATGCTTAGTAGTAGTAGTGCAAGTAAGTACTTCCCTGTGATTTTAGTGTTTTTTTAAGTTCCGTTGCTTGAATCAAATATGTCTCTTTAACATGGTAAAAGAAACCTGACGAAGCTTTTACGGTCAAACAAAGTGGTGGATTTAAGCAGAAAATAAAGCTCGTGGATAAACTGACGAGAAGGCATGTCAGCTATTTTATTTATCAGTGGTACGGTAATTCGCGATTTTACTTTTTTTTCGTTTTAGTACTATTTGCTTGAAATATTTATATATTTTTAACTGATGGGGTTTTGCTTGTTGTTAAGTTTTTTCATACATGTAACCAATATTTTGCCTTATATTTAATGGATTGTCATTCGTGTGGTTTTCTGGGGGACCGTACTATCGCGAAAGTCAAGGGTTGTCTATAAGTTGAATGTTTGGAGTGTTGGGATGTAGCGTTGATGTAGCCTGCATTGTTATAGGGTTATAACAGATGTCGCTATTAGCCCATATAAAATCGATATAGAATATTGATAGCTGTTGGTTCATATGCGGGTGTCAGACAGTAAGTGGACCCTTAGTTTTGGTCGAACAGTTGAGCCGGTCGTCGGTCTGTGACTTCTGGCCGAATGGAAGAGTCAACCACCTCGGGTGTGGAAGAACCTCGTGGTAGGGAGGGCTAGGCACCGGCCGGATACCTCCTACCTAGCTAGCACCAGTACCGAGGTCTCCCCTCTCGTTCTACGAACAGAGCAGTGACCAAGGTCTTCCCATTCCCCTCCTCCATCCGCACCAGGAATGTTTTATAATAAAACCGGCCACCACGTGGTTATGCGGTAGCCGGCACACCGGTCAAAATACACCTTTAACTAGGCCCAGATAGTGAGGGGGGGGGGGGGGGGGAATAGGAGAGGCATATAGCTCAGGCCCCGGGGGCCCCTCCGAAAATTATGAATATTTTAAATTTTACATATTTTTTTATATTTTACATAATATAATAATCATTTATAATTTTTTAGTACTAAAATAATTGTAAAAAGTTATAAGTTGCTTACTTAACTAAGCATAAGGATGCTAAGGAATTTAGGAATTGAAACGGAAAAGTATGGGGCCCTCGAAATGATGCTTAGGCTCGGGCCCTAATGAAGCTACCTTTTAGGAAAGATTAAGCAACACTTAATTCTGACATATCTGCACGGGAATAATTCCCGTCAAATTAATATAATTAAAATTATTAACTTTGTATCTGAATTTGTCAAAAATTCATATTTTAAGGTTATCTCTAAATATAGAGAAAGTTCGAGAGTACTTCATTTATAATCCCTAAAAAATTCTACAATCCCTAAAAACAATCAATTTCATGTGTCGTTAAACAAGATAATCCCTAAATATATAGTATATTTAATTTAGAGTCGTGTCCAGAACCCTCCCTAAGTTCAAGGTAGTTCAAGAGTTTTTATCTTGAGCCAACCTTGAATTCAAGGTGGAACAAGTATCTTTATTCTTTTGTATTTCCTTAACACAAATTATTTCAAGAGTCTTCGTTCTTTTGTAAGTAAATATATTATTCTATTGATTTTTCCTTAATACAAAATAGTTTAGTAGTCTTTATTTTTACGCATAGTCCTAATTATTTTAGTATAGTCTTTATTCTTTTGTATTTCCCGTGATACAACCTAGTTCAAGAGTCTTATATCATCTTTTATTCCTTAAGTATATAAACTAGTTCATTTAATCTCTTGAATTTCTCTAAATAAAAACTAGATCAAGAGTATTTCATTCTTATGTATTGTTAACAGCAAATATCGGCTGATGGGCTTTGTCAAAGCCTCTGATAAGTATTAATGCATAACTTTTTATTATTGATCATTGTAATAAATATAAAATATATTACTACTACTACTACTATTTTTTTCCTAAGTACAAACTGGTTCAAAAGTCTTTAATCTTAAGTATTTCCCAGTTCGAGTCTTGTACACGGTAGTTCTACCGTCTTCCAGTTAGTCTAACGTCAAAATTTTGTCTTAACGCTGATATTTCGAAAACCACCGTTCCGATTTTATTGAAGTTTCGAGGATAAGTCAAAGTTAGGCTTGTAGATTGTCCTGCATATATATCAACCATTGTCTGAGCAAAACATCACTTATTTTCGCGCACATGCACAAAGAATTCTTAATGTAAGACTGACTCATTATATTTAATTATTTACTCATATGATATATTTGACCATTCATCCAGTGATTTAAGCACAAAGTAGCAATGTGACTAACTTTTTACCCCTATTATAAAAGAATTACCTTGAGTTCTTTAAATATCAAAATAAAGCAATTAAAAACGACAAAGGTTGCTTATTCTTTAAAAGTCTAGTAGAATAACTATGCCATTCTTGATTACTTTATCTATATCTTATTTCAATTTTAAATGAATTGAATCGTGTTTTTTTTTTCTCTCCTTCTGTTGTTGTTTATTTCTTATCTGTTGAACGGTTATTTAGTCTACTGGTTTTCCTAATTGTGTTTCGGTTTTGATAAGTGATAAGAGTTATCAGTTTTAGACTAGTTTTTTTTTTTTTTTTAATTTCTAAAAGGCAAGTTGTATTCATGTGTTGGGTATAATACGTTTGTACATTTATTTGCTGGAAAAATCGAAGTCTGTCTTAAATGATGTAAGATAAATTACTTTATTGATAGCACCTCCTATTATGTATATTTTAAAAAAATATTATTTTATTGTTCTCACCTTATAATAATAAAGTCTAACATAACAGATAAATTAAATAATATAATAATTTGTAAATATATAATATAAACGAATATAGGTAAATTAATGTTAAAAAAATTGGAGAAGTTGCATCTCATAAAAATGGTTAATTTAGATTTTAGATTATTTGCTTCTTATTTTAGTTGGTATGCTCATTATATTGGGTAACAAACAAGTAATAGTGATCAAAATAAGTAGTCATGTTTAGTTCATTGACGAGAACAAGTAAAAGTGTTTAAAAAGGATTAGTAGTATAGTCCTGCTTAGTTCATTGGTGATACACAAGTTCAAGTGTTTGAAAGAAGTTGTAGTCATGTTTAGTTCATTGACGAGAACAAGTAAAAGTGTTTAAAAAGGATTAGTAGTATAGTCCTGCTTAGTTCATTGGTGACACACAAGTTCAAGTGTTTGAAAGAAGTTGTAGTCATGTTTAGTTCATTGACGAGAACAAGTAAAAGTGTTTAAAAAGGATTAGTAGTATAGTCCTGCTTAGTTCATTGGTGATACACAAGTTTAAGTGTTTGAAAGAAGTTGTAGTCATCTTTAGTTCATTGACGAGAACAAGTAAACGTTTTAAAAAGGATTAGTATAGTCGTGCTTAGTTCATTGGTGATACACAAGTTTAAGTGTTTGAAAGAAGTTGTAGTCATCTTTAGTTCATCGACGAGAACAAGTAAATATTTTAAAAAGTATATATTTTAATAGTCGTAGTCGTGATTAGTTCATTAGTGATACACAAGTTCAAGTGTTTGAAAGAGGTTGTAGTCATGTTTAGGTCATTGACGAGAACAATTAAAGGTGTTACAAAGAACTAGTAGATGTTTTTTATTTACAGAACTTACAAATCCACCAGTTCATTTTACCATTACAGTTAAACATTATCAATGAACAAAAACCACTTGTCTTTCTAACATTAAAATTGAACATCATTAATAAACTGAACAAAAACTGCATGTTCTTTCTACCATTATTGTTTTAATTTTTTAGTTCAAAATTATCTCTTAACTGAATTTAAACCATTAGATGTTTTCACAATTTAAATTAAGCATCAACATTTAACTGTTCAAAATCAACTAGTTTATTCTACTATTTCAATCGGATATTTTCTTCTGCCTTCTAATATCGAGAATGGTACTATCTTGGATAACCAATATCTCAATAGGATATTATCATTGAACTAAACAAAAATCACTAGTTGTTTCTACAGTTTCAGTTGATCTTCTGCCTTCTAATATCTAGAATGGTGCTATCTTGGATAACCAGTATCGTAATCTGATATTATCATTGAACTAAACAAAAACCACTAGTTGTTTCTACAGTTTTAGTTGATCTTCTGTCTTCTAATATCTAGAATGGTACTATCTTGGATAACCAGTACCTTAATCGGATTATGTCTCTCTTTAACATTTAGTATATAACAGTTAAGTTATTTCTGTACCCTTTCCAATTCCAATTTACATGCACGTGGAAGACTTGCGAAACATTTTGTCGACTGGTCAGACTAAATGGTACCACCCACCCTTCCTTTTCTTAAGCTGATGTACCTCAATATAATAAAGGACTCGTGACCTGTACCATGTCCGAGGGGTGGATCCGGTGTGCAGGTACATCATTTATGCTATATCAAAACACGAGCACAAGGGTTTGTGGGCGTCCTAACAAAGCATAACAACCCTCTTTTATATCTAAGAGCCCTTATTATCTTCCACCCTTTCTCTTATCAATAATTTTTTTCTCATAGTCATCAAACCTATTTTTATGTACATCAAGAATATCAAAAGTAACTTGGATGTTCTTGAATTTTATATATTTTTTCATAAAAGATTTTATAAATTAACCAGTTTATTGCTCAAATTATTATACTTATTATTAATAAATATTATATTCTTAAATTACTGTTTACTTATGGTACAAATATTTTTAATAAGTTACAGTTATAACTTTATCCTATATCCTACATAAATTTACTTAACACCATTTTTAGCCCACGGTTTAATAGAAAAAAATTATGAAATTATTTTAACAAAAGTTTTAAGGACTAATTTAAATAAAATGTTATATTCTTATCCTTTTGTATACATGCTCATTTCTAAATTTTTCGTACACATAGTATTTACTATAAAGTGACAGTATTGTTATGGCGCAATTTTAGTGCATTTACATTACACATTTTTGGGCCTCTGATTTTAATAAAATTATGTATATCTGTCATTTTTAGCCTTTCATCTTATTGTAAATTTTATCTTAGTGTGTGTAGACGCGTGGAGATAAACTAGTGGGTTGGTTTTGATCATCACGAAGTAAAATCAACAAATGAATCAGCTCTAAATTTAAGGGTTCTGGCCCTCAAAAACTTGATTAAAAATCATATTTTGTAGTCTATTTAAAAAAGTCTAAGAAGTTGGAAAATATTTTTCCAATTTATTGATAAAAGTAATCTGATTTTAATAGAAATTAAAAACGCAAACTGTCGAACATTTTATAAAAATGTTTAAAGATAAATTAGTTATTATAAAATATGTACATTTAAACATAATCAGACAGTTTTTTTTTTTTTTAATTGTTAATTTCTAAAATTAGGTAAAAATAGTATTTTAAAAGGATTAATGAAAAGGGGGAAACTTATTGCGTTGTAGCAAATAAAAAAGGGGGTATATTTGCTCCCTCCCCGAAGTCCCCTCAGGGTTAAGGCACCCTGGGCTATACAGAAGTCAATGACATTACCCCCTTGAGTTTATATAGTTGTAGTGTGCTTGTGTGAGTTTTAAAATACACGAGCTCCGAGCTCCTCTCAGCTAAGGTTCAACAACATTGAAATGCCTTTATACACACCGTAGTGTTTTATCTTTTTTACGTTCTTGAAATGCAGGGCATCTTTTTAAGCGCGCTTCTCATACGCGGCAACTACTTAACAAGTGTTTAATTTCTTTACTTTTTACTTTCCCCTACACGTATTATATGTGGGGAGGAAGTATTGTGATAGCGAAGTTTTAAGATTTTGATGAATTTACACATTTAAAGGTTTCCTGAGTCCAAAAAAGTTGTTAATAAAAAATATCTGTAATCGGTACAGACGCAAAATTTAACACAAATATATATATATTTTTTTTTTTAAAGTAGGCCAAGGCGAAATTTAGGAATGCATTTTTGCTATAAATTTGTGGATCCTTTTCCCCATATAATTTAAAATATAGTCCTCAATGTATTCTATTCAAATACGAAGTTAGTCCTGTGAGAAGTTTTCCAGAGAAAATTTTAGTTTCCGGAATATTTTATAAAAATAAATTTGTGGGGTGTAGGTAATAAGACACATGTTTCCGGTTAAGTGTCTCCCCTGGCAGTAACTGGTTACAATTTCGTCTTGTGTACCCTTTTTACTCAAATGATATAGGTCCTATATCTTATGTATTAATTTAAGGTCTCTATCGAAGCCTAATATTTGAACAATTTAACTATGTTCTTTTATCTTCACGATAGTTTAAATAATTACAAGATAAAAAGAACTTTTTATATACTGCGTTTTTAAATTTTCTGTCATAAATCATAAATTTGAAACCCGTCGAAATGAAATGAAGATCGTAAATATGGGATATGTCAAAACAAATAAAATAACTTGCGGATTTTTTCCGAACTAACTTTCTATACAGCAAAATTTGCTGAAAACGAATTATATTCTGCTGAAAGATTGCTGAAAGTATTAAAATAATGCATTGTCATCGTGTTCTGAACTATTCTAAAAAATTTCCAGCTACTCGGGAAGTTAGTTATAAATCGATTACAAGATTTGTACTAGACAAACAAACAAACAAGAAAGCAAGCTAATAAAAACGTAGTAAAATACTTTATTTCAATTGACATTTTAGGAAAGCTAATATAAAATTTGTTAGAACTCGACGGTAGACGGTAGCTTAATTCGTTTAATTTAATACACTGAATATTGAAATGGCTTAAAGAACAGTTATTTGTCAAATATATTTACGATTATTTTTGTTCCCATGAATCAGATGAATCAGGTTCTAGTATAAAAAGAAGCTCTTAGTTGAATTTAACTACAGCCGTAACATCCGCTCATTGTTATAGACGCTACGTCATCAATTAAATACTCCTTTATAGATTCCCATCCTATGACTTCCACGACCAGTGGCACCAGTCTTGTAGGCATTCCCACTACTATATTGCTTGGAATTCTATTATATAATAGATCTAAAAACAACTCTGCTATATTCTATACCTAGAGCATTGCATAGAAATACACTGCAACTGCATTCGTAATAAAAACAAAATCAAACGTTCGTTTTCTCTGTTTGTAACTGTGCAGTCCCCCATATTCAATCTTAATCAATTTTCTAAGGAAGCATTTATTCTAACCTATTCATTTTTTAAGCAAACTTACAGTCTAAATAAAAGACCTATTTTTAAGACGCTGAGTTTTAAGAGTCCTCCGTATTTTACTCTTTATCTTTAAAGGAACCTATTCTTTTTTACTATTCATATTTTTGAGATTATGATGGGTTTATACACGTTTTGAGGTCCCTTAAGTCCAAAAATGGGTTTTTAGGGTTTTCTGTGGTAAAACCACAAAAAGAAACCCTTATAGTTTCGTTCCTGTGTCTGTCTGTCACTCTGTACGGTTCCAATAACTTTTGAATCAAAAGAGATAAAAACATGAAACTTTCCAGTATTAAAGATCGTTTTGTCGCGCAAATATAATGAACTCAAAATTATCAGCTGTTCAAATTCTAAATGGCGGATAATTCACGTCTCGCGAACAATTTTTTTTTAAATTTTGAGTGGGTATCAAATGAAAGATATTGAAGAGTAGATTACAAAAATATGTAACACTTGTGGAACATGTTTAATTTTTTATGCCATTTGTCAAAAAACATTAAAAAAATTGCGTCCCCCCCCCCCTTATATTATTTTTCAGTTCACGATACCAACGAAACCCTTTTTACGTGAGACTTCTCGCCTAACCAATTTATTTTAAAAAATATCAATCTTTCCCAGAAAGAATCTAGTTCATTAGAATTCTCAACGCGGACGGTGAGATACCGGGTTCAATTGCAGAGGAGAAATTATTTGTATGGTTTTAATTTTGATAAAATATATAATAATAATTAAGTGTAACTACGAAAACTCGATACAACTAATAAACAGAAAACACTGGAACAAGTAATTAGTTACTCGTATATAAGAAAGTTAGTCTTACCATATCTTGGACCAATTTTTATCAATTTAATTTCATACAAAAACTGACAGTTGAACCTATACATTTTAAGAAGATTTACAGCCCCTCATATTCATCCGTACTAACCTGTAAATTTGTATCTATTTTTGTAAGGCATTTTATTCTTAGTCCTTCTTAAGTCCTACGTATTAATTATTATTTATCAATTTGCTTGAAGGAAACTTTTATTCTAACCTTTTCATTTTATTCAAAAACTTGTGGCGTAACCTATCAATTTTAAGAAGATTCACAGTTCCTTATATTCACCCTTTATTAATTTTTATTTAGAAAACTCCTAATCTAGCATGTTGAGTATTTATTATTAAGTCCCGCGTAATAATTTTCTATCAATTTGTTTTAAGACCTTACAGTCCCACAGATTCATTTTTTTTTAAAATAATATAATAAGTTAACTATTAGTACGTAGCTCGAATATTTAACTTTTTTTTAACAACTCACAATGTAATTTTGTATTATTTAAATAGGCTTTGAATAAATAATTGGTTACAATTACCTTTTAAAGTAAGGAAATGGTTTTTTTTTTGTTTTTTTTGTTTTTAGTTTAAGACCAAATGTCAAGCTACATGTGACAGTAATTAACTGTTTTATTTTTAAAAATCTCCGGCATCTTTTTCCTTCTGTCTGTATTTTTAAAACCCAATAGACTAAGGTTTATAAACTCCGTCTAGACAATCTATAATTCGAGACATAGAGTAAGTAGAAGGGGAGATAGAGTAACCCAACTAGGAGGACAAGGAATAGATTAAAAGGTTAAAATGAAATACTGAATATTTGGACTGAATCCAATGAAATGTATCTATATTAAAACGTACCTACCTGTAAGATTACTAACTTTATCTTGTCTACCGTTTATATATTAGATTTAAGTTCCATTGATTACCCTTATTTTATTTATTTTGTTATCTACAATTATTATTATTGAAATCTTAAGCTATTAGTTTTTGTTATAATTTATTCTTCTTCTTCTTAAATGAAATGATTATTTATCATCAATGCGTTGATCTTCTTGATTAATATGTGTCTTCATTAATGTGGCGTTCTTATTTTCCTAAAACATTATTTTTATGTGTCCTTAATGATTTGATCTTCTTCTTTATTAGAATGCCGCGATTATAATAACTCTTCAGTAATGTAAAGTTCTATTCTATTTCTTTAATAGTATGTGTTAACAATGACTTTATTTATATATATTTTTTTTTTTATTAAATGTCCCATGAATGGAGTAAAGTTCTTTTTTTAAATTTAGTATTCACAATCATATAAAGCCTTTTCTCTTTCTTGATTAATATATGGCATCAATGAGATTATATTCTTTTTCTTCTGGGTTAATATGTGTCCTCAGTGATATAATGTTCATCTTCTTGATTAATATGTGTCATTAATGACATGCTTTTTATTATTTTTTTTTATTAACATGTCTCAATTAGTTGTTGTTCTTGATCAGCACGTGTCAATAATAAAATTAAGTTTTCCTTGTTATCAATTATTTTAAATAATACTAAGAACTTTGGCTTCATGAAGAAGATTCAAATATGATCAAATCAATGATATGATGTTCTTCGTCTTCTTGATTAGTATATAAAAAATGATTAATGGTATAAACCTTATCTTCTTCTTGATTATTATATGTCCTTTAATGATATGATGTTCTTCGTCTTCTTGATTAGTATATAAATTATCAATGATATAAACCTTATCTTCTTATTGATTATATGTCCTTTAATGATATGATGTTTTTTATCTTCTTCTTGAATAATATGTGTCATTATTGTTATTAACTTTTTTAAAGCAAATGTAATAAACTAAATTATCAAATTGTAATTTTTCCCTTTTGTAAACTTAAAACATTAGTTGACTGCTTAAAAAAACAAAAAAAATAACATAAAAACCCAAAACATAAAAGATTGTTCCTTTTTTTAATTATAATAATTGTTTGTTCTGTATGGCTACACTGTTTTTCTTGATATTAATCACTTTGGCAACACTGTTTGTCCTGGCATTAATCGCTTATAATGATCTGTTTCTTTTGTTATTATTCTTTGTACAGTTCATCTAAGTGGAAGACTTTCCTTTGTTGACACCCTTCCCTCACTGGTCCTTTTCTTACACTTTGAAGCATTCTCTCCCCCCCCCCTTATCATCTTCTTATCTTTCTCACACTAAAGTAAACATCTTGTAAACAATTTACCCTCCCCCTCATATTTTTTTTTTATCCCACTCAAGTAACCCCATTATTCTCTACCGCTGTTAACCGTTCTAATTATCCTTAAGAACAAACAGATAAACATATTTGCACCCCCTTCATTTCATTATTCCTCATCCCTTTTTTAATCTGTATGTATTCACTTTGATTTTCCTGTTTTTTTACTTTCTCATATAAAGAGAAAGTATTGTGATGGCGCGAAAAACTCGATTTTGAGATTTTGATGGATTTACACGTTTTGAGGTCCCTTGAGTCCAAAAAAGTGGTTTTTGAAAAAAATGTCTGTCTGTGCAGACGCCTGGAGCCACTACATGTTCAGAAGAATCATACCCCGAGGCGAAATCGAGAAATGAATATTATCTTCAAATTTAGGGTGCTACCCGCCAAAAACTTTGAAAAAACGTGAAAAATTCATTTCTCGAAAACGGTTCTGACGATTTTGATTAAGAAAATCTAAAATGTAGTCCATTTAAATACTATACGAATCTAACGATATAAGTCGTTTTCCCGGGAAAAATCTAGTTCCTGAGAAAATAGCTTAAAACGCTGACGGAGAGAGCCCGGGTTCGATTCCCCGCCTAGGAGAAGTTATTTGTATGATACATTTTGATGAAATGTTCAATAATAATTAAATGTACCTACGAAAACTAATGAATGGAAAACACTGCGTTAAGTAATTATGAACATATGAGAAAGTTTGTCTGAGTTGTCTCTGACCGATTTTTATATGAGAAAGTTTGTCTGAGTTGTCTCGGACCGATTTTTGTTTTAATTTTTTACATTGCTGTGTATATTAATGGTTACCAAATTTGACGTTCTAAATACACCGCGTTAAGTCTATTACTTATTTTATCTTAATCAAATGAAACTATTATTATTGCTTTCTCGAGCTTACCAAAGGTAACGGACTCATTGTGATCATTCTGAAAAAAAAAACCATAAATTTAGACAGAAATCCGTTTTAGAGACGACATTTTTGGCCTCGTGTCTCTCTGTCAGTCGCCGGTTTGACTTATAACATTTTTATGAGCTACCAGGTCTTAAAAAGTAGTCTTCCAAATTTAATGGAATTTGGATGTCATACTGGATACTACACTGTTACTTCCATATTAATTTCGACCGTCTTGCACGCATTTAATATTGAATAAAATAAATGTGTCCCCACTGGGAATCTGAAAAGGTCCATACACATACAAGCATACTCTCAATTCCCATTTTACCATTAATTTGTCAAATCATCGGACGCGAGGAAGTTATGTGCTTACATAAATACTAATTAGAGTATTTTTGAAATTTTCTTCATTTAGTTTAAGAGACGTTTAAGATTAAAGTTATTTTGTTCTTCTGAAGTTACTTAAAGTTTGAAATTTTTACTTACCTTGCAGTTGTTCTTGAGAAGATTAGATGTTATTTTTTGGTTCTTTTACTTAGATAAACGTTAAGGTTATTTTTGGTTCTTTTCTTTTACTGAATAAAACGTTAGGGATTTTGTTTTGTTCTTCTGAAGTTATTTTAAAGGTGTTTCGAGGTATTTACTCACTCTTAACTTTTTCGAAAGAAGGTAGGAGGTTAATTTTTGGTTATTTATAAAGAAATACTAACCTTCTTCTGTTCTTTTGTAGAAAATGAAAAGTTATTTATCTTCTCAAAATTTTTTTGATTGTTATTTTTGTTTTCTATCGTATTCTAGAGCTATCCAATAATAACCGAAGTCAAAGAATGGATTTTTTTATTTCTCTATGGAACAGTATTATTCTTAATGTCGAATTCAAAACATAATCTTTTGAAAGGCGAATAGCTAATTTCACTTCACCATTCACCAATTACCGCTTATGATTTCCGCTGGGTTTAACATCAAGCGCTATCTCTTGGTTCTCGTTTGCTTCCTGTTTTTTTTTTTTTTTTTTTTTTTTTTTTTTTTTTTTTTTTTTGTTATGTTTTATGAATAGTTATTATTACTCTGTTTTTTCCTTTTATATATATAATAATATATATATATATATATATATATATATATATATATATATATATATATATATATATATATATATGATGTATATGATAACGGGCTTATCTAACATGCAGGGTGTTGAGTTTCCCTGATTATTGCTTTATCTAGTGTGAGGTTAAAACACGAGTAGGGGAATAGTATGAAGAATGAGCTGTGACTTATTACTTGCAGACATTGAGGGTGAGTCTTATGGTATGACTTATATTTTGTATGTTTCAAATGTGTAATCAATAAACTGTGTGTGTGTTTATTATGTTGCTTTTAATCTCTCTCGAGTTCTTAGTTATCTTATCTTTGTAATAATTTGAGCCAGTCATCGTATAAAGAGGTTAGCAACTTTTTACGTTAGTTGCTGTCAATCTTACTTAACCTCTCTAAACCTTAGTTAACTAACTTATCTTGGTAATTATAGGTACTACTGATATCTTGTCAAAGGTTAGCAATTATCTTAGTTTGTTGCTTTTAATCTCTCTTTATATCTTAGTTAACTTATTTCATTAATAAGTAATTAGTTAGAGCTACTACTGTCATCATGTAAGAGGTTAGAAACATAAGATAGTTACTTTTAATCTCGTTGGAGGTCTTAGTTATCTTATTTTAGTAATAATTATATCAGAGCTGCAGT